>PVKA01000077.1:262427-283262 GCA_004027165.1 Ctenomys sociabilis
TTTTTTTTTGGGTTTTTTTTTTTTTTTTTTGACAGGGTCTCACTATGCAGCCCACATTCACAGTGATCCTCCTGCTTCCTGCCTCCCTAGGGCTGGGATTACAGGCGCGCGCCACCACGCCCGGACTCCATCGCTGGTTCAGCTCACCCGAAGGTGGGGCCGGTGCGGCTGGAGCAACCAGGAGTTGAACCCTGGCCGCTGTGCTTACCTAAGCAAGGGCTTAGTCTGCTGAGCTATACCGCCGGCCCTAAAAATATTCTTAAAATATAGATGAATTAAATATATTTCCATAGGGGCTGGGGAGATGTCTCAATAGAATAAGCATTTTTCCTGGCAAGTACAAGGGCCTGAGTTCAATCCCGGGTTCCAAACACAAAAAAAATTCATGTAGACACAAACCTATGGAATGTATTACTAATAAGCTTCCACCAAAGGGGGGAATCATTAGGTAGAGAGAAAGTGATCGTAGTACATGAAAGTACAGGAAGGAATGACAGACATGGGACACATAACTACACACTGAAGATGATAATAAGAAAAAAGGAGAAGATGGAAACAAAGCTTTTTTGAAATAAGGGAAGAGAAAGGAGGCAGAAGCAAGATCTATCATGTACAGGTGCAAATTCTCGAAGACGAATGCTATCCTTATGTATTTCTAAAATGTATCCACAAAATAAAAAAAAACATAGAAAGAAGATAAAAATGTTTCCATACATGCGATTAAAATGTGTGTACATGACAGTGCAAACTCTTGAAGGCTGTGTGTGGAATAGCCTACTAACCTGCTAATGTAGAGGAGGTGCTGAAGTAATAACTTACATTACGCTAATGTTTGGATTCCTACTTTTGGCTATGCATATGTAATTTATATTATCTTAAACAGAAATTCTCTTTGATGTTAATAGAGAGATTAATGCTCTTGCATTGATTAATAATTGGGCAGTTATCCCAAGTTGCAATGAATGATGTCCATGTGTTGGCATCTACAATCCATTGGTCAGGGAGTGCTGAACCATGCTATACCTGTAGAGGCCAGTAAATGGGAGGTAGGCATTTTATAAAATGTGTGTGGCAACAATTGGGGAGAAAGTGCAAAATGTGTATGGTTCAGCAGAACAATTAGGAGAAAAAAAAGAACTGCGTAAGGAGCATGCCCTTTGAATCAATAACATCATCTTTATTTAATAAGCACAGCCCTTTGATTTATCAGAAAAGACTTAGATTCATTCCTCATTAACAGAAACTGTGCTGCAGGCTTTGTTTACTTAGAAAACTAAATTAGAGGAAGTGTCCCTAGGTTGCACTTGTATGTGGTCCCAATAATTTACAGTGAACAAAATGAGCTGGCAGTTTTGATGGAACTAAGAATTATTTCATGTGAAGTAAATTACATAAATATAAATCCAGCTGAAGTTTAAGAAAAATCTATAATTATTTGTCCCACCACAATTATCCACAAAATAGAGTGTTAGTGTAAGAATAAATTAAAATAGAGCTAAATGTCTTCTGCATTGTTTCTCTTGGGCTTCACGGGGGCAAAGAGGCACTGATGAAGATATGGGAGTCCACTGCAATGTAGGATTATACAGTTTGAATAAACTAGTACAGCTGCAAAATGAGGCACACTTACTTGAAGAAAGGTGCATTTGATCTGCAAGTTTATTAATTAGGCCTCATACGCAGTTCATGCATTTCTCAGAGAAGTAATTTCACAGATTTGTCTCTGAAAATGCATGAATTTAACTGAGAACCCATTCTGAATTCTTTAGCCTCTAGTCCATATGTGTCTCTGGCCAAGGCACAGTAATATAGGAAAGACTTAACAGTTGAGCTTTTAATTAATTACTCCACTAAATATCTTGCTTGAATGTAATATAGAAAATGAAAGTGCTTTTTTGACTAAAATGTCATTATTTTTCACACTATAGCAAAGGCCAGCTTAATGGGTTATAGTTTCACAAATAATTAGACTAAATTATAAAATGTCAAAATAAATGAACAAGCATGCCCTTTGATATTATTTCTTTATTTAAAACATTACTGATTTGCATACAGGCTAATTTTCCAAATTGGAAAAATTTAACTGTTCTTTGCAACATTTATGCAAATTATCTTATTTCATTTATTTACATGATATTTCAAATTTTTAAAATGCCATTACAAAGATGAAGATCCCAGGGGATTTTATTCTGCTGAAGGAAAATTTATATTATCTGATAATTTTTCACTGAACAGTAATGATGGTCTTTACAATTATTTCAGCATTTTTGCTTAGCCAATTAGTTCCTTCGCTTTCCTGAGAATTTCTCTATTAATTACTGATAGGGTAAGTGTCAGAGTATATATATGCTAAACTTGATTCCCTGAATAATGCATTTAAATTAACATATGGAGTCATGTCTTCTTTCCTTGTGAATTTATATTTGCTTTACATAATGCTGATAGCTCAATTACCTGCAGCTCATCACTGATCAACTTTCACTTAATTCATTTTCTCAAATTCATCTGAAGTCATTGATACCCACATTATAGCCCCATCCGCATCCAGCTAATGATCTTACTGAAGTCAACAACGTTCTCTATTGGTAAGCTCTTGCTTCCCAGTGGAATAAAGCAATCTACATGTACTGCGTCTACATTTGTAGCTCTGCTGATTTTGCTGAGATAGAGGCAACACTAAGTGCAAGCTGAGTCCAGTTCTGCCCCATAAATTGTCATTTTACTTGAATTAGTTAGGTTTACAGAACATGTTCTACCTCTAGGGTTGACAAAAATCCAGCAAGACAGGGGAAATGTGAGGCCTCTAAGGTTTAACTTGGGGTAGATCAGTATCACTTGTGTTCAAGCTTAATCGGTCAAAGTCAGTCTCATGCCTGAGCTCTGCGTTCATGGGTTGGGATGCATATTCTTTCTTTTATATCACAATACATTAATGCGCTAATGCAAAATAAAGTGCAAATTACACACGGCTTAACTATGAAAGAAGGATTTCATCCTTATATGCAGTCTTTGAACACACTGATTCCCTAATCTCAATTGTATCTTGATTTTCCTGTTGTCATTTTTTGCTTTTGCTTCCCACATATTGACATTTTGTAATGTTTCTTATCAAATACTTAAATTCATTTTTCTTCTAACTTTACACATTTTCTCTCTAAAGATTTGTTCTACTTATACAACTTAGTTGTTACTTCTATGCATTCTAAAATGCTTAAATCTAAATTTATAGATGTCTTACTTGAATTTAGACTCAATCCCTAGTCTGTACTAGATTTATCCATGTCAAGGATATTAAAAGCTCCAATTTCCATATGTCTACAATAAAATTATTGATAAACATTCTAATGCTCAAGAATATTATTTCTATTTTGTTTAAATGTTAATGATTCCATTTGTACCTAGATACGGAAATGTGAATTGTAAAATACAAACTTAGCAACTTTCCTCTTCAAATCCCCTGTATTTAATCAGTTACTAAATCCAGATGAGTCTACCAAATCCCTCTTCTAATATTTCTACAGGTCCTACTCTAATGTATTTGACAAATTTTCTTATAGATTGCCATCAAGGTATTTTGCTAAGCCATGTTAAACACTCAGAAATAACTTGTCTCACATAGGATATAAATATTAATATATTGATAAGTACTAAATAGTGTCCAGAGTATGGAGTGATAAGATTTAGCAAGTGGCTTTGTGAATAATGTGCTGTATTGGAATCTAGCTTGTGTATTTTATTATACAAGACAAGTAATTTGCAGATATACAAGGAAGACATGAAAGAGAAAAAGCATATTCAGCATTAAATTAATGAGTATAATTAAAATGAAACTGGAGTATTTAATTGTTAAATCTCGGGATATTTAAATGTAGATAATATGTGGCCTTCTTCCAACTATATGGGCCCAATTATTAAAACACATAAGGCTCACATTCCTTATACTTCATTTCTGAGGGAAAAGGCATCATTTGTATTGGGAGTGTCAGTATGGACTGACAGAATTCATAGGCAAAGCTGAAGCCCACTAGGGATAGTCATGGTAGTGATGAGTTTTTAGTAATGGTGAAGTCAATGAATGTGAAATATAGAACTACACATTGTACAATATAACATTGTGTTGTACTTAGAGTCATGCTGTATCTTGCTAATTTGTTTTGTCAGATTTTGCTCTTCCTACTAGTTTCTTGAGCTGCCCAAACTACTTCTAATACATAGTTTTCCTCTGCTAAAAATAGTTTGTGTTGTTTGTTTTCATTAGGTTCCTGTCTGTGTCCAAGTGGACACTAATAAGGGAGATTGTCCATGACAGAGTTATTAGAGATGAGATCTCAAGATTTAGGGATGAATCAAGTATGATACAGCAAAGAAGGAGCAGTCAGGGGGGTAATTTCAGGCAAATTCCTGTGGTGATAAGGTTAGCTTGTTCCCTGAGAGGATATGGGAACCGCAAGCTACACCTTAGAGATGGTTCTTTCTGTGATAATGGTGTTTGGTTTCCTTACCCTGTTTAAGGAAGTTATTAGCAAACATGTGCCTCAGGCCATATGTGAACCTCGGGGCATATCTGTCTGTGTATTTCAGCAAATCACTTCCTGTACTTTAATGGAAGTAACAAGGAAAGGTGTTGGTACAGAGTACAGACAAAAACATACAGCCGGGCGTGGTGGCGCATGCCTGTAATCCCAGCACTAGGGAGGCTGAGGCAGGAGGATTGTTGTGAGTTCGAGACCAGCCTGAGCTACAAAGTGAGCTTAAGGCCAGCCTGAACTGCACAGTGAGACCCTGTCTCAAAAAAAGACAAAAAAACAAAACAAAACAAAAAAAAAAACATAAATCACAGTCACAGGAGGAAACCACATCAGGAAAAAGATGAGAGAATATATTTCTAAATGGAGCAATGGCAACATTTATATCAACTACAACTGGTTAAAAAGTGTGAAGTGGAATTATAAATTCCATAATTTATTTTTAGGGAAACCTGAGTAATTACCATTTGTTTTATTGTTCTACATAAGGGAGGATGCAATGAAAATCTGTTGCTATCAAAAATTTGTCACACCAAAGACAAAGACTTGCAGTCACAGGCAGCAGAGAGTAACCAATAAATACATGTTGTATAAAGCCCAAAGGTCGTTCATCTGTTTCTCTGTAGAAGAAGACCTATATAAAGTTACAAAACCAGGCCTATGTTCTTTCATAAGTAGCATTACTTAATCACTGTTCTTATTTATTTTATTTTTTTCCATAATGTTGTTGAGAAACAAGTAGCAATGAGAGAGTTTTACATCAAATTAGTAAGACAGTTTCAATAATCAATACAATGCATTTTGTTTTCTTACTGGTTAATTGTTGTACATGATGCAGACATGATGTTCTATTTATAATCACTATTAGAACAGATCTCTCTATTCACTGAACAAAGAGAAGGTAGCTGTATATCTATCTTGACTATTTTGAATATACAAATACAAAATGATCATTGATTTGTATCCCCTTTTTGTTTAGTATTGTCAATTAAATATTATAGGTGTGTGAATTCAGCAAAATATTCTCAAATAGTCCAGTAGTCCAGTTAATATTTCCACAAAATTCAGAACAATGCCTGGTCAAGGTGAATAATTGAATGTGTTAAATAAATAAATAAATGCAGTTATAAGATGGTTAATTTGATTGATCTCTGGGGTTTCCTAACAATTACTTTGTGGTAGAATAATGCAATACTATAAATAAAAGATAAATCATTGGAATGGTAGAAGCTAATGATGTTACCATACTGACATGTATTGTTTTCTGATCTCTGGTATTAAACTCACCGTTTTGGTTTTGTTGAAGCAAGGGGCTTCATTATGTGATTCTTTTTCTTTTTTTTTTTTTTTTTTTTTTTGGTGTAACCTGGGATTGAAATCAGGCACTTGTCCTTGCCTATCAAGCACTTATTCTACTGAGCCATCTCCCTGGTCCCGTTATGTGATTTTTGAAAGAAAGAAAAACATCATTTCTCCTTTTTCTGATGTGTAAGTGGTCAGAATATTAGCTTGTATCACCAATCAGTTACTTTCTAGGATTTTGACTTTAGAGAGAGTGACTGATGTCAATGGGATAGGGAAAGAGCACTCATGAAATAGTGGTAGTCAAAAGAGATCAAGTCTTCAGAGAGCCTTGGCTATTTTTTGGCATCCATTTTCCATGATTTTTGCTTATTGAGTCTGGTCCTCTAGGTTTTTCAACTGATGTGATTTGCCAACTTTTTGCAAAGAAGTTCTTATTGTATTTCAGTTATGTATCCTTGATTCTATTGCTGACCACTATAGAATTCTATTGTGGTCAACAAGCTTCCATCTGGAGAACTATGAGTATAGAGAAAGAGGAGGTGAAATATAGATGGTGCTTTAAAGACTCCATGCATTGTTGAACCTCAGTCTTGAATTTCTAAATTTCAATTAAGCCATTGTCTTCATACGTCATTTCTTCCCTACAGCAGCATTTCCATTGCTTACACTCCAAATTGCAAAGATAAACAATAAAGATTTACTCACCTTTCTATGAAAATACACTATCCAATTTTATAATCATCCAATTCTTTGCATTATGCAATGCTTTAATGACAAGATTCTCTCTCTAATATTCTTACGTAATTTTTAGGTAGTAGCAATTGAACGGTAGATATCTATTTTTTGTTTCATTTATTTATTTATTTTTTTTGAGAAAGGGTCTACTTAAAACTGACTAGGCTTGCAATTTTCCTACCACAACCCAAAAGTTCTGGGATTACAGGTGTTCACCATCACACCTGGGTCTGATTAATTTGCATAGTTTCTGTGTTATAGCCTTCATAGGTGCAATGTTGATGATAATCTTGGGAAACATATATGTTAAATTCGGGGTATTTTTGGGGGAGATTACACAAAAGCTAGTAGAATATTGACCTTTCTTAATAGCAATACTATTTTCTTAACACTATTTCTTGGATCACTTGCACGACCTTGCGTCATGAATTTTGCAGCAAGATCACCTGGATTTAAAAGTCAATCTACAATTTACTACTTTGATAATTTCACAAAAAAACCCTCTTTTTATTGAAATAAAAAAGGCATTCTAAGTATAAAGTCTCCATAGTGTAATTAGAGAGTTTCCTGAATTATATGGAAAAATATAGGCCTGAATTATATGGAAAAATATATATTAAGAACAGAAGGCAATGTAATTTATTATTACTTGCTAGATAATTTGTAGTATTAAATAATACCTTACTTGTTTTAGTGACTAATTTCATAAAATGTGTTCTTGTATAATAATCTATAAGGCAGATGTCTTATAAATTTGTTATATATTATCAATTTTACATCTTCAATAAATCCATATTATAATTCTTGGAATTCTGTACATGTATTTACCTACTGTTTGTCCTGCACATAAACACTGTGAAGTAATTGTCAGCATTTAGAAAGAAAGCTAATAAAAATGAAGGTTAAAAACTGGTCAGAAACATACTATTTTTACATTTTACATACTTAAATCTGAGATACCTTTCAATATATGCAATGACATACCTATAGTGTTAATG
Organism: Ctenomys sociabilis; assembly: GCA_004027165.1. Lineage (NCBI taxonomy): Eukaryota > Metazoa > Chordata > Mammalia > Rodentia > Ctenomyidae > Ctenomys > Ctenomys sociabilis. The sequence goes on from PVKA01000077.1 coordinate 269,992, forward strand.
TCTAAGAAATATGTACAAAAATGGTTCATAAAAATCAGTTATAATTCATATTTAAAATATTAAGACTTGAAATTGTAAATTTATTAGAACTCTAACACAGGATTTAAGAAATCTGGGTACATTCTATTTCCTGATGCTGGATGTAAGGTAAACAATATAATGTGGTAAAAAAGAAGACACTGACTGAGGCTGTGTTATATGGGACAAGATGGATAACTCCACATGGAATAAACTAAGTACTTTATCCAGTTGCAACAAAGTGTATAGATAAACTTCAAAGTCAAAATTTACACTGTTTTCCCCTTCCAGCTGTCAAGTAGCATTTTGAAAACACACTGAAGGCATTTTATCCATAAGGAAACAAAAAATCCTTGAGAAGAAAATATTTTCACCTTACAATTCTGTCTCAGCTGCAGAGGGAAGAAACACGGAACTGTTCTGAACATGTTATTCTCAGCTCAACATTCTTTTTGTCATACTAGTGATTGAATCCTAGTGCTTCACACTGAGCTACGTCCCCAGCCCAGTTTTAGATCTGATTTTGAGAGTGTGTTGTCAAGCCACTGTATTGCGCTTGTAGGCTCCTGTCTCCTGGCCCAGCCTCTTTGGAGGGGTGGGATTCCAGTAGTTCTCCACTGCTCCAAGCTCAAAGCCCAGTATTTCATACTAGCAAATGATAAAACAAGGAGAAATTCTGCTGAATACTGAACAAGATAAAATCATTATGAATATATTACTTATCCAAAAACCTGAGTACCATGATTCCTCATATCTTGGGTCACTGTCTTATGAACACTTTTATTAGCGGCATTCATGGATCAAATTGTATCATAATCAAGCTTTTGGAGGTTAATGTAAATAACAAAACACACAAAAGCAAAAGGAAATGAATACTAGTCATTGTGACTGCATAAAAATTAAAAAAATTACTTTGACAACCGAATTGATGTTAAAATACAGGTGACTGAAGGAAAATGTGCATAAAACAAATCCAAATTGTTAAACTATGATGAAAAGTCAAGACTGATAAAAATATATAGTATAAATAGAAAACTCACAGAAAAAGAAATGGGAATGGATAACACACTTGTCACAGAATGTTCAGTCTTACTAATAACATTAATAATTAATGATCCCAAAGTTATAAAAAATGAGATGACAATGTTTTTGGACATTAAAATATATAGATAAAAATTTAAATGCCAATGACAGATAACAAAATTCTAAAATGTGCATTTATTAATGGATAGTGTGATCAAACAATGCAGTCATATATCAGTTGGTGCCGAATAGAGAAACAGATTTAATGTATATTGTATAAATAATAGTGATTTACAAGATTGGCTTACAGTGGCCACATGTAGAATAACATATGGAAGAGCAGGCAAAGGCTGTCTGAGTGTTAGAGATCTGAAGGATCCAGTAGAAAGCCTGGAGCTCACTCTGCTGTCCCATGTGAGTCTTTACCAGAGAGCCAAAGGGTCTGGAATGGAAGGCTGCAGGATCTACTCTGGAACCCAGGAAATAGTGTCTGAGTTGAAGCTGAATGCTGGAGCTCCTCCAAAGACACAGAAGCAAGGGAGCTTGCCTTTTCTGTTTCCCTTTTATTTCATTCAAGCTATAACCAGATAGATAGTGACACTCACACTCAGGATGGGTCTTCTGTCTTTAGTGTATTTACTCAACCACACCTGTGCTAGTCCAATTAGTTGGATCTTTTTTTCTCAAGGTAACACAATAACTACCATAGTCATGTATCTCTTAACACCAGAAGTATATGCATTGTATGTTGTAGCAATTCTACTTGTCACTATTTAGCTAAAGAACTACTTGCTAGAATGCCCACTATAGTACTGTTTACACAATAATAAATTTCACAGCAAAAATGGAGTTCCTTATCAATATCTGAATGTCTAAGTAGGTCATCTTTTCTTTTTACTTTTTCTTTTCTTTCTTTCTTTTTTTGTATTTTAGGGAAGGGTCTACAAGGTGTACAGAGTCTCATGACTAGATCGGACTTATAGTGATTCACCTGTTTACAGGCTCCCAACAGCTGGGATTACAGTTGTGTACACTACTATGCCCAGTCTCATTTGCCACCTCAGTGTGCCCCAGGGGTGGGACCAACACAGCGGACCTAAGGATCAAACCCTGGACCCCTGCACCTGCTCACAGGTGCTTTAATCTGCTGAGCTATTTGGCCAGCCTTAGTTGCTTATCTTTTTAATAGATTGCTATGCACAAATTAAGAAGATCCTTACATACCAACATAAATGAATATTCAAAGAACATGCTTTGAGTAGCATTAATGAATTTTGAATTTAATATGTACTGGTATATAGATATAGGATAATGACTTATAAAGCACAAACTAAATAAAATTCTTTCTGTAAATCCAAAAGTATAAAATACTATTTGAAGAGAATTAGGGGGTATGTACGTGTATGCATACATTTGTGGTATATATGTACATAACTGAAAAAAAGAACTTTTAGAAAATATTTCCATTACTGACATAAAAATAATTGTGTACTATATCAAATATGCTTACCACAAACTCAATACACCTCTTTAAAAGTAGATATTGAACTTGAGTTAATTATAGTTATTATCATAATTACAGATACAAAATAGTGGTTATTCTTTTTCTGGCCAGTCCTTTCATTGATATATAAATAAATTAATAAGGTCTTCAAATGTTATCTCTTTTTCATATTGTAGTTTGACAGAAATAAATACAATAGCAATCATCACTGAGTAAAAGGATTTAGGATATATACATGTGTCTGCCATTAGGGCATTTGAATTTTACTCTATTGGCCTAAGTCTAGAAATCTAATGAATGCAAACAATTGTGGTAGTGAAAAATACCTAATTGGTCATTGGAAAGAAATTATTCTCAGTGCCAGGCACAATACCTATTTTTGTATCATGGATAATTATCAGTACCAAGCTATTGATAACTACAGATAATTGAGCAGTACAGTTTCAAGTTCCGATCCATCATTTAATCAGTGAATTAACTCAAAAATCTGAGCTGCTCACAGAATGATTTGCTGTTCTCAAAAAATGTCAATGCCAAGAAATCTCTACCATTTCCCTAATAGTGTAATTGATGCCAAGTAAAGTATGAAAGGTACCAAGCCTTATTTGGTTATGTGGTAAGTGCAAGGGGATAAAGTTATGAGGTTTTATGTCAGGGTAAAGACCCATGGCTTTGGGGAAAACCAGGACAGGGTTTTGAGCTGAGCATCATTGTTAACCTACTTTAAAGATTTCTCTTAAATTAGAAAAGTTGAAGTCCATGGTTCTAGTTAGTTATCCCTGAATCACCTTTAAAATCAATGTAATTTGATTTACAAAAGCCTCAAGATCATTGAATAATAATATATATAAATGAGTATTTCAAAATTCTAAATGCAGATAAAGCTTTAAAATTATATTGTTACTAAGGATAAATATAATTATGTATGTATTTCTAAAACTGATGTAAAAGTTCTATTTTTCTTATATAAAAATAAGATTATTTCATAATCATAAATTGTAATCTTCATCTTAATGTGAAAATATTTTTATCAGTTGGCTTATAATAATTTTAATTGAGTCAATTACATGCATTTGCACAAATGACTATAAGGTATAATACACATACTACAGAAAATGAACTTCAAGGTAATGCATAAAATAACTGTAGTAGAAATATTAAGTTGAAATATTTTAATGCCTTTTTAAGTATAGCAATATACTATAAGCACAAAGTGCCTCATACCATCACTATTATTTCTGATTCAAATATAAAGTTCGCTATAGCCAATAAAGTAGTACTTAAAGTTTAAAAGGCTATTTGTTCTTATTGTTTTTAAAGGGTAGCAGCAATAAAAATGAAATTATAGAACAGAATGCTGATTTGATTTTAAAAGAGAAAAAACTTATGATTGCTCTGTGATGACCAAATAATTGCCTGAGTTAATGCATGTGATCTAGTCAAATACTTTGAGTTTTCACTGACAATGTTTCTTTTGAAAGCCCCATGAGTCTCCTTGTCAAATTGTTCTCTTTATCACAAGTAAATCTTATAGCTAAAGCCTGAAACTCAGGAATATATATTTATGTAGAACTGTGTTAGGGTTCACTACAGCATCAGAGTTAATACACATAAAAATATTATTCATAAGTGGTTTACAAGGCAAGGTCACAGCGATAGACTGCACAGTCAGGAGTGGGAGAATGTGAAACAATTTGCTCACTGAAGAGCTAGAGGTCCCAGCCAGAGTGTGAAGCTCTGGAGCTCACTTTAGAGTCCCATGCTAGTGCTTGTCAGGAAGCCAAGGGCCTTTACTGTGAGCTTGGAGAAGGATGTCGGATGACGATGGTGAAGATCGGGAGATGCAAGAGCAAACCCTTTTTCTCTTTTATTCATCCTGGCCACGAGCCTACCGGTTGGTGCCGCTCACTCCCCGGGGGGAGCTTACGTTTTCAGTAAGTCAGTCATCCAGACTCACCCAGACTGTGCTAAAGCCGTCTGCTAGATTAACTGTCAATCAGCTATCACAGAATTTCACATTCTAAAATAAAGCCTTGTGTGTGCTTTGTAATAGAATAATGGCAAATACCATATCAGCATCCTATTATCCAGCTCCTTTAAATATATTATTTCATGATTGTGTAACCTGCCCTACAACAGCAAACTTTAAAATTTAGATTTCTTTGACATCAGAAACAAATGGCTTCTCCAAACATTCTTAGCCCCAAGCAATAAGCCACCATGTCCAGCTCTTCACAGGCAAGCTGAATGGACAGAATATGCAGAAGGACAGGTCCACTTTTCTAAGCTTAAGCAGTGGAGGTGGAGGTCTGTGTCTAGAAAGTGGTAAAACAAGCCTGAACTACTGTCTCATTGTTCTCCCTCTTCTTATAGTGTCTTGTATGGTAAGAGGGTGGCATAAGGCAAATTAATCCCTCCTCAGAGCTGGCTTTGTATAGTCACTTCTTCCTTTTTACCAAAATAAATAGTCATCTTTGAGTTGGCCCGCTCTCGGCAAACAAACCTGACCTTATGAAGCAGAGTGACTAATGACACGGGCATGGGATGATTCTTGGAATAGCCAGCTAGTACCAGGGCAACCACACAGGTTCCAGAAAGATGGAGACAAGCCGGTTAAGGAAGAGAAAAAAGATGACCCTGAAAGGCAGAAGCTTGAGTCCAATTTTAAAGAGCAGCACGTCAAGGAACACTGTCAACCTCTTAGAAACTGGGAAGGGGAAAGGAAAACTTTCTCTCTACTCCCAAAGAATTCAGGATTGTCAACATTCATTTCATTTTTTCAAATACTCATTTCAGAATTTCTATCCCTACAAAAGTAAGTTAATAAATTTGTTTTATTGAAGACATTGAGTTACTTGGAACTTGTTATGCAATAATAGGAAAACTAATGTAGGTTTTCACGTGTGTGAGGCAGACTTCTTGAGAAAAAAGGGAGGGGAGTAGGGCAAAGGGAAAATGGCGGATTTAGGAATAAAAATGATCAAGAAAAGATACATGCGTTTACAAATTCCTCAAAGTGTGCATAACCACTGTGTGTCACAAATATACACTAATAGAAACATAAGACCACAGGAAAAGTTATTCCATACAGTAGCAAAGCCTTAATATTCTTTCCTCATTATGTGTTAACATAACTGATTTTTATTTATTCCAGTTTCCTATAGTGGAATTGTTTCATTGTTGACTTACTGGTAAAAAAATAGGAAGTTAATATTGCTTAAATTATGTTTCATAACATACTATATTCCATCATAAAATTAATCTAATGTTAGTATAACTGTTAATCTAGTATTATCAACAACTTTCCAGAAAAAAGTAAATGTATCTTTAAATTATTAGAAATTGGTATAATGCATTACATATTTCTTTTTTGTCTTTTTGAGACAGGGTCTCACTATGCAGTTCAGGCTGGCCTTAAGCTCACTTTGTAACTCAGGCTGGTCTTGAACTCACAACAATCCTCCTGCCTCAGCCTCCCGAGTGCTGGGATTACAGGCCTGCGCCACCACGCCCGGCTTGCATTACATATTTCTATATGATTAAAATTTTATTGCTTATATTATTTTACATCCTATTTTACCACTCAGTATTTTAGCACAATTACATAGTATTAACAAGTTTGATCTAAAATTTCTACATAATATGTTAGATTGGACATAATAAATTTTCTTCTGTTGGATATTTAAAATGTTGCCAAATTTTAACTATTAATAACAATGTTGATAATAAATAGTTGAATAACTATTTAATTACTGAGCTGGGGACATGACTCAGTAGAATAAGTGCTTCCCTGGAAAGTACAAGGGCCTGAATTTAGTCCCTGGTTCACAATAAATAAATAAATAAATAAATAAATAAATAAATACAATGTCAAAACACATGTTAGCACTTATCTACTTGAATTTGGTTTATATATAAAATAATGGTTAAAATTTCCAAGAGCTTTTTGCAATAATAGATTTCTGAGAAAATAATCATCCTATAAATAATACAATACTTATGATAATCTTATGAGATATGATTATCATATAAAATTGTGTTATTATAGTTACTTTTTATACATGCGTTAAATATGCATTAATAAGGCTTAATGTGAAATATAATATACAAGACAAGATGCAAAATTCTAGATACAAATTGCATATCAAAACCTATATGTTTTTGTTACTCAAAATATTTGAGCTTTTGGCAGAGCATGTGAGAACCACAGTTAACCATAATGTATATTTTAATTAAAATTATACTTTAACATATTTTAAAACCTTGGAATGTTTTTACTTGCTTATCAGTCTGAAAGTGGTTAAACTATTCACCTCTATCTTAGAGAGTTTAATAGTTACTCAACAAACTACTTGGGAAGTACTTCAAATTATCAACAATTGAGATCTCACCTTTTTGAAATGTTTTTACATATCAAAAGAAATCATCAACAGACTAAAAAGATAACCTATGGATTTGGAAAAAAACAGCTGACTCTCCCTCAAAGGACTTCTATCTAGAAGAATTTATAAGAATTTTAAAAAATGATGCCTCCAAAATTCAAAAGCCCAATCCAAAAATAGGCAGCTGTAATGAATATACATTTCACAAATGAAGAAATACAAATGGTAGATAAATATATGAAAACATGTCCAACATCATTGGTCATTCAAGAGATGCAAATTAACACAACAGTGAGATTCTGTCTTACCTGCAAAAGAATGGTTATCATCGAAATATCAATCAATAAAAAATGTCAATAGCAGTGTTGTCAGGAAAAAGGAAACCTTCGCTACTGTTAGTGAGAGTGCAGAGTGGTATAACTATGAAAATCAGTCTGGAGAGTTCTTAAAAGACTAGGATTAGAAGATCCATTCAAGCCAATCATTCCTCTCCTAGGTATTTTTTCTGAATGAACAGAAATCATCATACCACAGTGATTTATGTGGACCCATGTATGACAATTTGTCATAGCTAAATCTTGGAAACAATCCAAAAGCCTTCCAACTGAGGAATGCATAAGAAAGATGTGATATTTTCACACGATGGAGTATTACTCAGCTATAAGAATAGATAACCTCAAGACTTCTATGGGTACATGGATGCAGCTAAAGACCATACTCGCTAGCAAAATAAGTTAGCCCCATGTGGGCAAACATTGCATTGTTTTGTTAATGTAAGAACCTGAAAGAGTAAATTACATCTGAAATATACAATAGATATTATGAAAGATAAAGAATCTGTTCAAAGGGAAGGAAACACTGGGAAGGAGGAAAATGACTAAAGATAGAAGGGATAAAGATATATTTTTGTATATATACAGGATGGCATGGATAATTGTACAACTTATTTCTGCTGTCTTTTGAAAGAAGTTAATGCTTATTTTTTTCTTCTCCCTTTTAATTTCTTATAACTATTTTTAAACCAACTTTTTAATATTTGGTAATCTAAACATCTAATTTAAAGATAACTGTGCAATACAACAACATTGTCTAATCCCTAATTTTTGGAATATTCTGTATTGTTTCTTATGCTTTTTTGTTTATATTCTCATTAAAAATAATAAAAAAGAAAAAATGCAGCCAAACACCCATTTGTGTGCACTTTGTGTATATAGTAACTACAATAGAATTAATGTGCATTTTCCTATTAGCTCTATCATCTGCTAAGTAGTTGTAACTTAGATCAGTAAATTTAGAAGCAGACATATCAAGTACCTCTCTCAAGTCCATATAGTGACTAAGTAGTAAACACAAATGTAAATCCAAGTGTCCAACTCTAAATCCATGTGGTGCATACCTGACTACCTGGTCAGCAGGTAAGATAGTTTCCTGTATGTGTTTCCTAATGACTTCTTCCTGCTCTTGCTTCTCTGCCCCTACTCTGTATGTAGTGCTGCCTGTGACATGACAGAGGCTGCATTATATTCCAAATCTGTAATCAACAAGTTAATTTCATTTGTTTCTACCCAACTGACTCAGCAGATTTAGAAGTTGCTGATGTTAAATGTGTGTGTTTCTTACTCATAAATATTGAAGGCATGCATAGATTGTGACAGCTTCTGACAGATTTTGAGTTAACTTTTAATTAATCTAGGATAATCTGGCGAGCATGGGATTTCAGTAAATCTACAATGAGGAACTTGGTGCTCTGAATGGACAAAGAAAGTGGGAAGGAAACTCAGGGGGAGGAGAATTTTTCTCTAATTCTCAATGTATGTAGAAGGCCCTCAAAGTCTCAAGTACGTGGAAAAATTAATTAACAAATTAAAATATTAGACTGTAGAATATAAACCACAGACACAACTAGAGTCAATATAAGAGATATTTTGCTAACCGGAGATAAGATGCTATAAATAAGTAAAACAGAGTTATATTAAGGCATATTGCTTAATGAATCTCATGGCTGGTGATGCCAAAAATTTTGAATAAGGAAAGGTTTTTGAGGAAAATCTCCCATAAATGACAATGTGAGTTGGCAATGTGTAACCGCCCTGAAGCTAGGTTTGGGGAAAGAGTACCATTAAATATGGATATAATGTAAGTTTTTGAAAGATAACAAAATGTTCTGGAGATTCAGTAGCTTGTACATAGTATCTATTTTTTTTTTTTTCTTTAGGGGATCAAAGTTATAAAATACTAATTACTGTCCTAGACAGCAAGCAGTGGAACCATTAATCTTAGAAGCATAGAAGACTAACCTGACTTAGGGAGAAAACAGCTGCTGACTGAGGAGCTGGACTCTCAAGTCAACATGGACACACAGCTTTCTCTGCATTAGTAGCCGGCATCCAGGCCAGTTTTACCCTATGTGCCGGGTGCTCTCTCACTTGTGCTTACATGTGAACCTTTGTCCATCACTCATTTGGGCGAAGTCAGCTGCCATATGAAGACACTGTTTATAAGACAAAGTAGAAGAGAGCATAGAGCCAGACGCTGTGAGATTTCATCAACAACTACCAAGAAACCAAGATGAATAGTGGAGATGTTTTCCCAGCCAAAGTGAAACTTCCAAACAGCAGCATGCCTAATCAACAACTTTCTTGTGCTTTGGAAGAAAAACTGGTAATGCTATTCTAAGGTCCTGGACATATAAAACTACAATGTAATGAAATTTACTGTTTAAAAGGTTTTTTTGGGGGGAGGAATTTGTTACATAATTATGGATAACTAAACTACTTCCTGTCATGGCTTCCTGTGCTACTTGAATGTCAAGATTAGAGTGTAACTACACCCTACACCCCAGGACTTACAATGTGAATAGTAGGATCTTCTCAAATAGAAAAGGAGGAAGAAGAAGGGTTTTATAGTCTGTACTGATACATTGCCTACTACTTTTTTGATCTATTTTATTTTGAAGGCTATAAAGCAATAGAAGTTTTCCTCAAACACAGTTGATACATTTTTTGCTCATCTTATTTGTTCTCAGATTTTTACTCCTTCACATTTTTATGGAATATCGATTCCAATAATACTCTATTTTTCTATTTTTTTGAGACATGGTTTCACTATCTGGTCTTGCTGGCCTTGAACTCACACAAATCCTCCTGCTTCAGCCTTCCCAGTGCTTGGATTGCAGGTATGTAGAACCAAGTCTAGCTAAGCATCTCATTTCTGCCAGAGTGTCTCTCAACCATAAATTAAAGACTCATTTATACTCTAACCAATTTTAGGACTTCTCTTGAGTTTGGGCTCCCAATGAATTTTGCTCAGTTTCACTTCCAACTTTGGGCTTGTTTTATGGTAACTAGTTTCGTATTTTTTCAATTAAGTTTTAGGATCTGTAAGAGCTGTCTATCTGAATGAGATGTTTGTTTATAAGGCAAATAAACTCCAAACAGAAAAAATATGTGACTTCATATGATCAAATGATTGCCACTGGTACAACCATTATGGAAATCAGTGTGGAGACTCCTTTAAAAAGTAGAACTGGAAATCCCATTCAAACCAGATATCTGTCTACTGGAAATTTTCCTGGAGGATCTGAAAACATCATATCATAGTGATATATGTGTACTTATGTTTATAGCAGCACAATTTATGATAGCCAAATCTTACAAACAACCAAGATGCCCGTCACCTGAGGAATGGAAGAAAAAGATGTGATATTTTTATACAATCGAGTATCACTCAGCTATAAAGAATGATAAACTCAAGGACATTAGATTTAAATGGATGCCACTTGAAGACATACTCACAAGTGAAATAAACCAGACACACGTGTAAATACCGATAATATCCCTAGTATAAGAACTCAAAAGAAGAATTACAAATAGAAAGGTATAACACAATTAAAAGGAAAGCAAGAACTTGCAGACTAGACAATGAAGAGAGCATTAGGAGAAGATCTAAGAAACATATGTACAAGATGGGCAAGCCAATGATCCTGAGAATCTTCAGAAGATTTTCGAATCTAGCAGTTAATTTGGAAGGATTCTCATCCTGACCACCTATATATAATGATGCCTGTGAACTGAACAACTGCACTGAAGATGGTAATTTGTAATAGTAGGTTCATGCTTGACAGGAGTGCCTGTCATTCTGGTCTTCCAAATACGTGCTGCTTGTCATGTCACACCAGTTGCTACCATGCTGTCTCTCAGGTAGAAGTTTTTTAAAAAGGAGGGTGGTGGTGAATGAAGGCAGGAGACAGAAAAAGGAGTGTTGCAGGACTGTCCTGCTACAACGCTGTATATGGTTAGATTTATGTGTAAATATATATACATATATATAACTGTTTATTTGTACTTTTAAAATATATTTCAGGTGTTAAATTTTTTACATTATATTTTGTAGTGACTTAAAGGTTAACATATCAATACTTGATGAAAAATATCTGTTCTATGTCAAGCCTAAGATGTTTGATATTCAGACACATAAAACAGTTAAGCTCAACAGCCTAGGTTGTGCTGTAATAACAATAAACTTCTCTTCTGGAGTGTTAACAACCTAAGTGAGCAAACCAAAAATTATAGAAAAAGGAGGGCTGCAAAGACAGCCAACATTTTGGCCCTAACCTTTCAAGATCAACTAAGACTCAGGATATATGAGAACCTGTAGTATAACATCATGCAACTCAGTTGTGTCCCGAATTTTCTCATCAAGAGAATATGGAACCACAGAGAAAAGTGATTGATGATGTAGTGTGCCTAAGGAGAATCACACGGAGACAAAATATTCTCTGAGGCTTCCACAGAAAGCAACTTGGTCAGTCAATGACCATGATTCATCACATGGCTGACACAGACAAAGGATCTACAAATTGTGGAACAGGGTCTCAGGATAAATTCTGAGGGAATTTTACTGACCTTAATCAGGTGCAAAAGCTACAATTCCTGTTACATAGGTCTTACTTTATCTTGGTCTTAACCATCCAGCAGAAAAGGATAAAAACGAAGTATAAGAAGTTAAGCCATATTGTTATGCTGAGCTATAAATACTCAAGTCAACAATTTCTGACAGTGCCAGGCATATGGAAAACCTAATACTATTATGGATCATTGGACTATATTGGAATATTTTTCTGAGTTCAGACACCTATAATATTTAAATGAAAATAAAAAAGGGTATACAATTGAATGATCATTTTGCATATGTAGATTCAAAATAGTTAAGGCAGATATACAACTACATTCTCTTAATGCAATGAAGAGAGGGAATTGCTATAATAGTGTTTGTCAATAGAATATCATGTCTGCGCCTTGTACAACAAATAACCACTATGAAAAAATGTGCAATGTATTAATTATTGAAACTGTCCTACTAATTTGATTTGACACTGTCTCATTGCTATTTGTTCTTCAATAAAATTATGGAAAAAGATAGTTGTTCCATCATGGTATTACATTATGTTCAATATAATGTAAAGAGAAACTCAACTTTAGCATCAGAAGAACATAATCTCATGAGGGATAATCATACAGTGACTAAATAGCACAGAGTTCATTTTTCTTTGTATTTATTCTTAATACAAAAATACCAGGATGATTCATATATAGAATAAATATTAGAATGTCTTAAACAGAATTATAAATCTTAAGTAATATACATATAAAACTACCTGGTTTAATTCATTTATATTTCATTTTTTCAACACAGCAAACAAAGATGTACTTCAGTTGGAATTCTTAAATGCAGCTATAAACAAGGTGGCCTAAGCATTTTGGCTCAGTCATGAGATAATCTTGTCTAGAATCTGCATCAGTTGAGGACAGATGAGATATCTTAGCAGACTAAGTCAGGCAAGCATAAGGACCAAGTTTCGAACCCTGGCCTCACATGTTGCACCAGCCAGGATCACCAAAAGTCCCAACTAATATGTTTGGTACAAGGTTTCACTATACAGTTTGGAATATATATATTCCAAAGATATATATTCCAAAGCCATAACAATATGGCTTATTATGCATAGAGCTAGGACAAAATAATAAACATCAAAATAAATAATAATAAATGATAATGTTATTTTTCAATACACCCCACAAAAAAGACAGAAGAATCTATAGCTCTGTAGAAAATATTCTTGATGAATATTCATTTCCTAGAAGATATTATTTTATTTGGAAATAAAATTCAAAGCATGCTTGTAGTCTACAAAAAACAAGGTGACAAAAATTTTCATTGTTATTCTTTTTTGATTATATTGTTATTTTCACTTCTTGGTCATTTTTTATTTCTTAAGCAATTTTATATGTATTTTCCCTGAGAATAAAATTCATACAGAAAAAAATTCTTTGCCCTGGACTGCA
>PVKA01000078.1:0-178572 GCA_004027165.1 Ctenomys sociabilis
CATAATTCCATGAGAGGCAAGATCTGCACTAATGGTGGTTGGACAGGATATTATGTCGGCTTTTAGTGCTATGGTCATCCACTAGGTAAATAATTATTGAATCTTTGATATAATTGAGCTATAAAAAAACCTGTAAATATAATTTCATGTATGCACCTTGTACAGTACCAAAACGTTATGAAAACAGTTTGCAATGTATTAATTCATCGACTCTGTATGGTTAAGGTGTCTTGAAACTGTCTCATTGACATTTGTATTTTAATAAAATAAAAATAAATGGAAAAAAAAAAAAAAGTCCCTGCTGAGCCAAATTGGTAAAAAAAAAAAAAAAAAAAACCTAAAAGGGAAAAAATATAAACCAAGAGGACACCATCCGACAAAGCCAAGGGAAGAAGGACTTTCAAGGAAGATGGTGCAGGTGCAGAAAGAAATGCTGCTCAGGTGAAAATGAAGATAATCAAGAGAAAGCCAGCAGATTATGCGACAGCAAGGCTGTTGGTCGCCCCAGTCATAAACATTTCTGTGGTTTCCTAGGGACAAAAGCCACTCTTTGGTGAAACAACTGGAACAATTAGTAGGTTTAAAAGAAGCATTTTAAGCCAGGTGTGGTGGCACATGCCTGTAATCTCAGCACTGGGGAGGCTGAGGCAGGAGGATTGTTGTGAGTTCGAGACCAGCCCAAGCTACAAAGTGAGCTTAAGGCCAGCCTGAACTACACAGTGAGACCCTGTCTCAAAAAGACAAAAATAAACTAAAAAATAAAAATAATAATAAAAGCATTTTAGAAAAGCCCAGGTAGTAGCAAAATAAAAAGGAACCTTGTAAAATTCCTATAAAGTCTATACTCATAAGATATATATGACTACTCAATTTATAGAAAAATTAATTTCTTGGCTTCATACAATACTTGGTTGAAATGTCTCATCATATCTGTCTTCTCTAACATAATTTGTGCATTACATTTTATCCTGATGATTTTACTCCAGAATTTTTTTTTTTTTTTTTTTTTTTTTTTTTTGCGGAACCGGGGATTGAACTCAGGCTCTTGCGCCTGCCGCCAGGGAAGCGCTTATTCCACTGAGCCATCTCCCTGGCCCTTAAATTTTTTTTTTTTTTTTTTTATGGCAGAACTGGGGATTGAACTTATCTTTACAACTTGGTTCTAAAGTCTACACAGGAGAAAAATAAACTTGAAATGATGCTTACAAAAATCTGAAGTAGAACAATCAATGTAGACTAATCATATAAGAACAACTTATAATACAACAAATTATATCAGTGACCACAGACAGTCAGTACAAGCAAGAAGCCAAGCATGGTGTGAAATCTGTATAGATTGTGAGTCCCATTCTAAATCCTTGTGGGGAATGGGAAGTGGTAGAGACAATTAATTGATGCTGGAATAAGGTGTAGTACCCAGGGAAAGCAAAGAGATAGGGTGACTTTTCCTTACATCATGTAAGTTTCAGAAGGGTTAACATTTGAAAAGTTAAAAGTTAAATATAGTAATATGAAAGAAACATTGTCAAATGTACATTTATTTTTTTCTCTTTTGGCCTTCATGAGACAGTAGACAGGGTTTCTCTACTCAGTTAAGGCTAGCCTTGAACTCACTTTATAGCCCAGGCTACCCTTGAATTTCAGGCAGGCAACCCTTTTGCCTCAACTTCCCAAGTGCTGAGATTCAGGTATGTGCCACACACCCAGCTTCTCACATATTTTTGATTGAGAAAAGGTGTTATAAGAATGATGGAAAAACTTTGTAAGCTCACAACCTGCCTTTAAAAATTTTGAGTTTGATGTCATCAAAATATTCCTTTTTCATGACACAAAAATAAAAAACAAAAAGACAAATCCAATAAAAATGCTAAAGTGACCTTACATGTTAATTTTCTCAGCATACACACTGCCTCTGCAAATCAAGAGAAACGCTTTTCAACAAGTAGAAGAAAAAAGGATGAGGGTTAAAGCTGTGAATTCAGAGAGAGAAAAAAAAAATAGAGATATGGCTGTCTTAAACTCTAAACACAGATCAGCTTCAACTGCAACCAAATGAATATAGATCAGGTCATCAAGTTTCCAAATGGAAACGAATGAATGCGTTCGGTGCAGGTAGATCCCCGACCACACTGGAAGGAGAATGCAGGGGGCACCTCCTGGCGTCACACGAGGTGGCATAGTGGCAGGTTGGCATAGCTACAATGCAAGTTCAGTGTCTGGAAAAATTGTTAATAAACATATTCTTGAACCTGATAATTCCACTTTTCAAAAGCCTATCCTGGAAAAAAAAAAAAAAAGCTTCTCCTGTAAATGTGCCATAAAATGCAATGCCTACGATATTTCAGAGCATTATTTTCTTATTAGCAAAGTATTTCAACCCCTTGAATCTTCCTTGTAGAGAGTTGTATAAATACATTTATGGGACAGCAAACAATGCAGTGGTTAGAAAGAATGAGACACGTGTGTGCAGAAAGGAGTGCATTACAGAAAGCCTCCCTGTCTTGGGTACTTTTTCTCCTTGCTGAGACAAAATGCCAGACATCCTAAATTGAGGAAGGAAAAGCTTATTTATCTCAGTCTGTGGAGGTTTCAGTCCATAATCAGCTGGCTCCAGGGCAGGGTGGCACATGACACAGGAGCAGCAGTTCAAGGAGACATGAGACAGCAAAAGGAGCCAGAACAATAAAAGAGGAGCAGCAGGCAGCAAGCCTCTCCCCTCTCTCATGCTGTAGCAGGCTTCCCGCCCAGGCTGGGGGCGTGCTCACACCCATCATCCCAGCATTGGATCATGAGTCACAGACCTGAAGTCCACCCCATGGCTGCATGAGACTTTGGGGGGGAGGGGAACACCTAGACACAAATATGCCTTCAACAAATCATTAAAGAGAAAGCAAAGCTGGCTTCACTTTTTGCAAAACAAACAGAAAAAGTCACTTCACAAAGAAGAAACCTGTGTACAAGGGAATCAATAATCTATCAATAAGGTATTTGCATTTCACACTGCTTGAATTTCATAACATAGCCATATATTGCCTTATAAAAAAATACACCTTTCAAGCCGGGCGTGGTGGCGCATGCCTGTAATCCCAGCACTCGGGAGGCTGAGGCAGGAGGATTGTTGTGAGTTCAAGACCAGCCTGAGCTACAAAGTGAGCTTAAGGCCAGCCTGAACTGCATAGTGAGACCCTGTCTCAAAAAAAAAAAAAAAAAAAAAAAAAAAAAAAATATACCTTTCAAAGGCAAAAACAACTTATCCATTCCCTTTTGAAATCATGAAATCAGGAATGGAGACAATTATTTGTAATGCTGCTGAAAATAATTCAGAAAAATTAGATGAATGGGTTCGCCAAGTGCTGTTCCTTCTGTCGTGATCAGGGGTGTTTTTTTTTTTACCACTCAGACACTCATATGCTGTATGAACGACATCATTGATCAACCACAGTGAGCCAGTCAGGAATGGAGAGGCCAGGAATGCAAATGCAGGAGGTAGGGACATATAGACACTACCTAAGCAACAAAGATTAGGGGGAGAAAATTGTTCCCCAGGGGTCCCCACTGAGGAACTTGGATTGAACAAGCAGGATGAGGTTCTGGGCGTGTTTGGTGCAGGTAACCCATGCGTGAGGCTAACAGTGTGAATTCAGGATCATACGTAGGAAGAGTAAAGGACTCTTGCAGTCAAGACACAGAGAAATCCATGAGAGTTTTGGGGTATGGAGCTGTGCGGCAGAAGAACAGTGCTGACAGACCGCTAGACTTTGTGGAACTGTTGGCTGGTGTTGCCGTGGGGGTGGAGAGCACCTGGGTTGGGTGTGTCTGTCCCCAGGACATGCACATTGGGAGCTTGCTCTCCAGAGTGGTGGGGGAGGGGTGTAGAAGGAAGTGTGGGAGGTGCCTTCCCTTTGGTGCGTGGGTGCAGGCCCACAGTGGGCTCTGATGTGTTTCTCATGGACCCCTTGAGTTGGTTCTCAGGAGGCTGCTGTTGTAGTCAACGGAAAAGAACACAACGGCTGCTCCCAGTATTGCAGGTTGAGTGTTCTGTTATGCTGTGCTCCCCACAGTGTAGCCAGATGACACAGGGCGTTACCAAACCGGGCTGACGCAGTGCCTGCTGTTCACCCTCCAACCAGGAAGCTAAGAAATCATTTTAGAAAGTAAGTTATTTGTACATAACACATCTGAATTCCTTTTGTTATTTTGTTACCACACAAAGAATGTAAACATTATGGTCAACTCCACACAAAGAATGCAAACATTATGTGCAGCAAATATGTACTAATAGAAAATAAAAGTTAGGAGAGTTGAAAGAAGTTATTTTTACTATGAGAGTAACAGAAAATAGGCTAATGTAAAGTGTACTAGAGGTATCCAATGTGTTTGCGGGAGAGAAATTACGATTCTGCTCCCAAAGTACTCTAGACTAAGAGCTTACTGCAGTAGAGCAGATGGGAAGCTCAGATGAAGGGTGATCAGTGGACGAAGGGGAGAAGCACCTCAGAGCGGCACTTCTCACATCGTGAGCCCTGAGAAATCCTGCAGAGGGCCCAAAGGAGGGAGGCGCCAGGGCAGAACAGAGAAAGTGAGCTTCCGGCACACGCTGAGGACCGTGGGCCCAGAGTCCTCTTCGCCATTCTCTGAAAGCTTGGACAAGTAGTGCGCTGTTTCTCATTAGTGTGTGTTCAAACTACCTACTAAACACATGCACGCTAGATACACAGTGGCCCAGACACAAGCAAGTCACGTCTTGGTCCTTTCTGATGTTCCCTCTGCTTCTGCCCGGATCCTTTTTCCATCTCTACAAAGTCTGTCTCCCTCCTTTGTAGGTTTGTCTCCTCTTTAAATCACACCTTGGGTTTCTATGTAAGAGAAACCATATGAAGGGGAAACTTCTGTGTCAGATTTCTTTTGTTGTGTAGTATGACTTTTCGGTGCATCTACTTTCCTAAAAGTGACTCAGTCTGTTTCCCTTAGGACTGAGTAGGACTCTGTTACATACACATGCCATTTTCCCTTATCTATTCATCTGTTGAGTGGTCCTAGATTGCATTGAGGACTTAGCCATTGTAAGTCATGCTCCATAGCCTGGGCCTGCACATATCCCTGTAATATAACAGCTTTAACCTCCCTGGAAAAATATGCAGAAGAGGTACATAGGCAAAAGGGAATTCTATTTTTAGACCTTTTTTTTTTTTTTTTTTTTGTCTTTTTGAGACAGGGTCTCACTATGCAGTTCAGGCTAGCCTTAAGCTCACTTTGTAGCTCAGGCTGGTTTCGAACTCACAACAATCCTGCTGCCTGAGCCTCCCGAGTGCTGGGATTACAGGCATGCGCCACCACGCCCGGCTATTTTTAGACCTTTGAACAATCTTCATGTTGATTTTCATAGTGATTGTACAATTTTAAATTCCAACCAACAATGTAGAAAGTTTTCTTTTCCCCACAACCTTTCCAGCGCTTGCTGTTCTTCAGTTCTTGGTGACAGGCATTCCGTGGTGACAGTAAGATGGAAACTCAGTGTGGTTTGATTTGAATTTCTCTAGGGACAAAGATGCTGAGCATTTCATTGGGTACATATTGGCCATCTGTAGTTCTATGACTCATGCCTACTCATTTCAGCTGCTCATTTTCTGAGTAAGTCATTTATTTGGGAAGTTCTAATTCTTGTTTTCTTTTTTTTTTTTTATCTACATAGTACAGGGTTTACAGGATCTCTCTACACAGATCTGGACTCATAGTGATTCTCCTGTTTTCAGCTTCCCAAGCACTGGGATTATAGGCGTGCTCCACCATACCCAGTCTCAGTCCCATCTCACCACACCCCAGGGCCAGGGACAGCATGGCAATCCTGGAATCAAACCCGCCCACTGTGCTCAGCCTAAGTAGGTACTTTAGTCTGCTGAGCTATTTGGCCTACTCATAATTTTTTTAATTGTTTATCTATTCTAGATGTTATCGTTCTGTCTGAGGTGCAGCTGAAAAAAGTTTTCCCACTCCAGGTTGTCTCTGCATCTTGTTGGCTGTTTTCTTTGCTGTATAGAACCATTTTAATTCAACATGAACCCATATATGGATTGTAGGTGTTTAGCTCATATAATGGCTAAATTATGAGTTCATAGAACTCATGAGAACTAATTCATGAGTCATAGAAGTACAGATGGCCAATATGAACCCAATGAAATGCTCAGCATCTTTGTCCCTAGAGAAATTCAAATCAAACCACACTGAGATTCCATCTTACTGTCACCACGGAATGCCTGTCACCAAGAACTGAAGAACAGCAAGCGCTGGAAAGGTTGTGGGGAAAAGAAAACTTTCTACATTGTTGGTTGGAATTTAAAATTGTACAATCACTATGAAAATCAACATGAAGATTGTTCAAAGGTCTAAAAATAGAATTCCCTTTTGCCTATGTACCTCTTCTGCATATTTTTCCAGGGAGGTTAAAGCTGTTGTATTACAGGGATATGTGCAGGCCCAGGCTATGGAGCATGACTTACAAAGGCTCTGAAATCTGCCTGTTATGGTGTCTTAAAAGAGTTCCTCATTTTGTCTTGCTGTAGACTGAGTTACTTATCCAATGCCCACCTTTGAGCTATTTGGATTTCAATTTAGCATGGGGTTAGAGAGTCAGGTCTGGACTCAGTCTTAAGCACATGGACAGTCAGTTGCCCAGCCTTACTGGTTAGAGAGGCTCTTTCTCTTCATCATGCCTTCTTGGATTAATGATGAACCCACCTAAAGAAGAAATCAAGAAGCCAATTCCATTCATGATGGTGTAAAAAGAATAAGCAGGTACTTAGGATTAATATATGACATTTGAATAATATAGTGCTCGAAAAATTTTTTAAAAATGAGATTGAAAATGACATCAGTGAATGGAAGTTCTTTTTCTGGAGAGGCAGAATTGAGATTCTGAAAATGTAATCACATTACAGAAAACCATACAGTCTTATTCAGAATATCAGTAGCCTTCTTCATAGAACTAGAGAAAACATCCTAAAATTTATTTGGAACTTGAAGAGACACAGAATAACCAAAACAATCCTGAGTAAGGGAATGCAGGAGGCACCACAGACCCAGATTTCAAGTAATATTGCAAAGCTACAGTGATTGAAAAAATAACATGGTCCTGATACGAAGAGGGACACATGGATGCAAGGAACAGAGCTGAGGGTACAAGAACAACTGCATCCACTTCAGCCATCTGAATTTGATGAAGGGTGAATGCTGAATTTTAATGAACATATCTTAACACCTTCAAGTGCACTTGCTATTGGCCACATTCTTTATGACATGTATGTCTAATCTTTAATCATTATTGCATGGAATAAAAACTATGGGAAGGTAACGGCTTTCCTAATAATCTCCTTTAGGGAATTTGCTAGGGTTTTATTTTGCATTTTTGTGCTTTCAAGCATAAGCGACTATCCTTTCAGAGCCATTCAAAGACTCACTGGGTGACTTCCTGCATCCTCTTCTATATTCTTGGCCCATAATTTGTCATAGAAAATATTAAATGTGCTCTTTGTGTGTTTGTAAGGTCATGTGTCTTTGTCTAGAGTTTTATGTGGAAATATATGTTCACTATTTTTTCAAGTTAATTACAATGTCTTGGTATATGTTAGAATTTTAGGGATTTTTAAAAATCACTAAATTTATGGAAATTTTCCAACATCCAAATCTGGTACATTTTCTCATAATTTTAATCACCTATTTTCTTATTTTTCATTGTTCTCTCCTTATTGAAAAATTTTTATTTTATGATTATGTTTCCTAGAAGGTTAACTTTCTTGATTTTTCCTCAAAAGATCAATTCATGTTTCTTTCATAAATCATAATATTTTCTTTGGTTTACCTTCTGTCTACAGCTATCCTTTTCTGCTTCCTTTCTATATTTGTGCCTCAGTATTTTCTATTTTTTTCTGGGCCATTCCTTTTTTTTATTAATTTTTATTGAAAAACAAATAGAAATGAGACAGTTACAAAATAGGTGAGTAGGACAATTACAATAATTAATACACTGCATATGGTTGTCTTCAGAGTAGTCACTCATACATTGAAGTCTTCATCCATGTGCTGTTGTTTAATCATGAAACCACGCTTAGTCTTTTATTACAATGTAGGGTTCTCATTCTTTTTTTTCCCACAGAGTCTATATTTATATTTTAACCAATTTTAATCTCAAAAATCACTTTGGTAAGATTTTGGATGTTTTCCCCTGCTGCTTTTGTATTATAAACTTTGTTTACCTTTTGAATTTTTGTCTTATATAACATTGGGATGTGATTTTTGTATGTGTGATTAAATAATCTAACAATTACTCATTGGACCCTGGGTGACACTAAGACAGCTTGCCAAGTGAAATAAACAAGGCACAGAAAGACAAAATAGCATGACCTCAGCAAATATTGGCAGCAGCAGTGCCCAGCACAGTGGTATGACAGAGAAGGAAACATGCTGGCCAGCAGATATTGTGTATCAGAAAGAAAGTCTCTGTTGTACAACATAGGATATTATTGACAGCATGTACCTTATGCTGCAGAATTGCTAACCATAAATTGTAAATATTCTCACTACACACACACACACACACACACACACACACACACACACACACATACACACAAACAAATATCTGAAATAATGCATATACTAACCAATTTGTTCTAACCATTCTTCAAACTATACCTATTTTAAAGTGTCATGTT
This sequence comes from Ctenomys sociabilis, assembly GCA_004027165.1. NCBI lineage: Eukaryota > Metazoa > Chordata > Mammalia > Rodentia > Ctenomyidae > Ctenomys > Ctenomys sociabilis. Next base: position 8,709 of record PVKA01000078.1, read on the forward strand.
ATGTGCTATGAATCATAGAATAGACAACTCCTTCAGTAAAACTTTTAAATTAAAGAGATTCTACTGATCTGTGAGTCTTTCATATAAACAATTTGAGAGTCATTGCAAGTCCTTTGGTAGCACTCATATGGAAATGCACGCTACTGTTACCCCAGTAGGTAAACACATTCTAACAATATATCCTTTTTTAAAATGGTTGACCTTTTTAAATGAAATTTTTCTTAAGAAAAATAAAAGCACAGCCCTAAGAGCTGGTAAATTAGAGCAATGCCTGCGGCTGAAAGAACACAGAAAGCAGGTGCAGTAATCATCAGGTACCGATTCCTTCCCACAGGAATCTAGAATGATGTGACAGGCAGAGGTGGTCATGCATGTGAGCTGACTTTATGAGACTGGGATATGAAATCTGCTCAGTGCTCTGTATTTCATAATTGATACTTGATAAGTTTCCATTAAATTGTTTAAATCCCTGGGCCAATGGTGATATGATTTGCTATCTGTTGTCTCAAATTGTAGAGTCAGAGCATGAGAAAACTATTTACTGTAATCACAAGAAATATATGACCTAACCCATTACACAATGTCCTGCTGGGTTCCAGAGAACCTGCGATCCAACCACACAACCTGCCTTCCCCAAGGGTCTGCCAAAGTGGTGACTTGGAAGCTGACACAACAGAACAACTCTAAGAATCAGAAGAACTGGAGGGAGGGACCAATTCCTTATGAGCCTGTGTCTCCTATTCAGAAGCACTGATGGATCACAAAGTTAGACTGACTCCCAGTTGGCACTCACTGAAAATTGGACTGACATGAGCCTCCCATCATACACTTGAGTAAGGTGCCAAAATCTTCATATGTTTGCTTTTGTTCTTAAAAAAGAATCATTTTCTACTGTTTCTGGCTTTAATCTTATTTTATATTCAAATAATATTATATGTTTTTAGCAAAGTAAAAAAGCACACATTGGAATTCCGCCCAGAGAGAAGATGGAGCAGGTGGATCTCGAATCTGAGGCCAGCCTGGGCAACTCAGTGAGACTCTGTATCAAAAGAAAAACATTGAACCAAAACAAAACCAAACACACAAAGGTCTGCATTGGAGACTCAGTGTGAAGCCCCTCGGTTCAGTCTCAAGAACTGCAAAAGAAATACACTTTTATGTTTAGTTATTAATCTAAATTTATGCCTTTCCTTTCTAAAGGATTCAGTGACACTTGTTTTTGTTTAAATTGTACCTGAAGTGTATTGATACATACAAAATACATTGTCTTTATGCAAGCTGGAACTCACTGCTGGCTGAATTTTCATACATATAAGAAGAAATAGTACAAAAAAGAGAAAATATTTAAGTGCATTTTAACTTTTGAGGAGTACCGTGAACACCTGTAGATGTATTCAGGTACTTCCAAAGCAGCTGAAGTCAATTTTTTTGAGCCCATGCAAAAGTTGGTAAAGTCTAGAAAAGTTATCTTCATAGATTTTGTTGCTCTCCTCAATTTCCTTTATTGTTTCTTCTTCCTTTGCCCATGAGTAATGATGTATCCTAGAATTTCAGCTTAGTGTCCTTCTCTTTCTGCCTGTGCCTTCCTTCGGTAAGCTCTTAATTCTGCTTAAGCACTTCCCACCTCTGTCCTCCACATGAGCATCTTTCCAAACAAGGGATTATAGCATTCAACAACTCAGTGATCTTTTGAGCAACTGCTTTGTGTGTCAGTGTAGTGCAAAGATGCGGAAAATAAAATCAAATGAAATATTGCACCTGGGATTGAAGTCTCTCAGACTCCTTTCTTGGAAAGAACTCAGTAGTGTTCTCTATTGATAGAAATTATGCCCAGACTTTAGCAGGCATCCATAGATTCATTGTCAGTATCAACCTTCCATGAAAATGTGGGTGTATGTGTGTGTGCGTGTGTGTGTTGAATTCTTAGAAATCAACATCTCATTCAGAGCAAATACTGTATTAGAATAGAAACCTCTGAGTCAGAACCCACCAATTGGATTCCCTAGACCATGCTGATTGTGACAAATGAAGCAAGCCCCAGTGAATAGGTAGAGTTTTCTTCATCTAGCCATGGAGGAGGCAGGAAATGATTACATGGCCAGAGTTGGCCCAATTGGAAGGAATATTGGTACTCAAAGAAAACACTGAGCATTTTCTACTGGACTTGAACTTCTTTAAAGGCTTTCAGCTGAAGACTCCTGCATGTTTGAACACAAATGTACAGAATAACACACTGTATTCATTAGGGTTTCATCAGGAAAATGGAGCTAAGTGATTCCAAGTAAGGGATTTATTGATTACTACAATAAGACCTGGTGCTCCCTGATAAAGAATCCACACAAGGAAATCTGTGTCTGGTGAGGAGCATGAGCATGGCACTCTGGGAGCAAAGCTAGCCATGCGGTCGCAGAGAATGAGAACACACTGGAGCCCTGAAGACACGAGGGCTCCCCAGCAGGAGCAGGAGCCAGAGCCTGTGTCTCCCAGATGACACAGGTGGCCTGCAAAGCTCATGTTCCTTCTATCATGCTGCTCACCCACCTTACACCAATACAGTCAACTCACCATGCTCCCTTGATGGAATTGTTTCAGATACTTGATTTTTAAATGAATTACACTTTCATGTACAGGCAAGATCACTTCTGCACCCATTCCCTCTGCAACATACAGTCAGTACCTAGCATCCTAAGTTTTGTGAATTTGGTTATTTGTTTGTTTGTTTGTTTGTGGCTGGCTCAGCCCACTCTGGGGGTGGGGCTCGCATGGCATGAGGTGCCAGAGATCAAATCACTGTCTTTGAGTGCTTGTCTAAGCTTGCCTAAGCAGGCGCTTTAGACCACTGAGCTCTCTCTCCAGCCCCTAGCATTCTAATTTTGGTGGATCTTCTTTTCCGTTTTATTTTCAACTAACAAAACACAATTATGTGCGTTTATGAGCCAGGATGTGACTTTCAAAGCTTTAACAAAACTTAAGAAGCTTAACACCTGCAGCTTCAGCTCTGTTCTCTAAATCATGCTCCCATTTCACCTGCAGCAAATGCTAATGAGGTCACAGAAGAAAGGAGCTGTGGTGCAGCTTCAGGAGATAGGCACAGCCCAGCCCAGCCCACTGGGCACAGGAGAATCCAGCACAGATGTGAACCCCAGCCACAGCAAAGGAAAGCAACCCCCAGGTCAGGGAACCTGGGGGCTACTGTTTGTGTCAGCAAACTCTCTCAGTGATCAAGGACTTGCATTTTATCATTGCCTGTGAAAAGACACAAATGCTACAGCAAAGAACAGAGCACTGCAAAATTAGGATGCTGAGCACATGGTAGCTGCTGTCGTTTGGTTGTGGACGCTCCAGGGAGGTAGCTGTACACCTCTCAGCTTTCCTTTCATCACTTTTCTCTAGTAGTCAACAGAAAAACCCACCATGACTTAGTAAAAGAAGGGTTATGCATTGGGATTTCCAGTTGGTGTTTTCTGGAAGTCCTCTAAGAAATAGGGAAGGTCACGTTGAGACTAGATAATCTGATTACTGAGTGCAGATTGTGGGTGAGGGTGATTTTAATAAGAAATTTATTTCCTGCCTGAGACTCTTATTCAAGGCTCCTGAGAAACTGACAGGCTGAAAAAAATGGAACTTACTCCTCCAAACAAAAGCTTATGTGAGAAAAAGCAGAGACCCGAGAACAACAGCTGCAGATGCTAAAAACCACTCTCTCAGGGACCCTCTTGGTGCTGGTGCTTTTTGCTCTGTGACAAACTCTTACTGTGTTGCTCGGGTTGGCATGGAGTTCTGGGGCTCACACAGCCCTTCCTCTTCACCCTCTCAATTGCTGGAACTGTGGGGCTGTGCCATGAGCTTCAGTGAAGTCCTCTTAGAAAATACTTAGAAGGCTTCTCATATCACACCATGCAGCTCTCTCACAGGCATATGGAACAAGAGGCAGAGTGCTTTTGACTCCTGGCCAGTTCCATGCTTGAAACATTCCAAGGCAGAGGCCGAAATGCTGGTGATCAGGTGAGGAGTGGGCAGCTCACCATGGCTTGCAGGTAGTGAGAGACTTATAGAGCTTCCTTCTAATACAAAGACTGGTTTGAGGAGGTCTTCACCCTTTTGTCCTAGTGGGTGCAGAGACTGGAAATCCACTTAACTTTCAAGGTTTTCATCTTATGAATATTGGAAAAGGATAGCTTACGACTGCAATAACTAACATGTGTTGTAGATTACTAACCTACTTCAACAGGAATGGTTCATGCAAAACTCACATGTGTGTCTGCTTTGACCATGAGGACAAGAAAAGGAAAGAAATCAGCCAGTGAAGCATGCCAGGGTGTCACTGATAGACAATCTCTTCCAGAGTTGAGCTCTTGCTCTTCTTCTTCAGGCAAATACCTACAGAAGGGATTCAAAGGTCCTGTGGTTTTCTTTTCCCCCTTCTTCCATCCAATGAGAGTTTTACTGCAGCTATTTCTATTACCTGAATGTATTCTGCATATGGTGAAGCATTGTGCATAGTTCAGCTCTTTTCTGATGGGCTAGGGCTCCAGCTAGGCCTGGTATTAATCAGAAGCTACAAACCTGGAACTGTGCACTATACCTGAGGAAAAGGAATTCACAAATAAAGTTCTCTCTGAACATTAGATGGTGCTATAGCTTAGTGGAGTACTCCTCAAAGGTCTGTGTTAAAAGCTAGTTCCCAGTGTGGAAACAACAGGAGGCGCTGTGGACCGCTAAGACTGTCACATGATAAGAGACCCACAGGTCTTTGGCAGCAAGAGACCCATAGGTCACTGGGAGTCAACCATGGAGGAACTTAGAGCTACAACCTACAGGTCACAGAAGCAGTCACTGGCTCACCAGGGCCCACCAACCTCACGAGAGGCCTCAGGCAAAAGAACCATTCGAACTCAGGCTGGAGCTTCCCACACAGTGAGCCAGAATAGCTCTTCCTCCTTCAGGAGAATTATTCGCAGGTCTTTCATTACAGTAACAAGGACCTAGTGAACAAACAGCTAAAAGGATGGACTCCAGCAGACCCTCCTGTTTTTCAGCTGCCAGGCCCCTTCTTATTTCCTTCAAGTAGGACTCCATCCTCAGCTGAGGGACAAGTAGTCTCCCTGAGCTTTGCGTCACTAGTAAGCCAGTGGGCAAACTGACATTGACCAAAATCTAAACTGCAGATGATGAAGGGAAGAGCCCCAACTCCCTGCTGAGGACTTATCTAACTACACTCAAATCAAGCAGGAAGAATCAGAGTTAAAAGAGCAGGAGGAAGGAACCAAGTCATGCCAATTAAGCTTCCAAATTTAGACTCAGACTGTACATGCTTATCCAACCCCAGGTTTTTCAGTCACAGAAGCTCTTTCCCGATAAAGGAACTTGAATTTAAATTTTGTGTTCATTTATGACAGAGGAAAAAAATCTAAATATTTTTCAAACATTATTTTTCTGCTACTCCACAGTACCAAATCATGGCCACAAAAAGCATAACCAGTATCTTCATATGTTTCAGATATGGCTCTCTCTTTTCACATTTCTAACTGAAATGTGGATCTCCTTGCCCTACTTTGGAAGTCCCTATGAGCTCATGAAGACTCACCTTCTCATTCCTTCTGTTCTAAAAGCTCTCTACAGAATTTGAGTGGAGTTTTGTGTTTCTAGAGTCATTACCATTTATTGTCTGAGAATGAGAATGTGTGATGTGTGTTGCTTGTGTCCTTTAGGGGGCAAACCACCTAGTTTACTGCATAATAGGAAAATATGGGAAGCTATTGTTACTAAGGCTATTTTGTGTGACATACTGGTTGGCAAAAAGAAAGGATTTTTATTTTTAAAATGAAACATTACAAAAAAAAATAGAAACCATGTCATCTGTTTCCTTTAGTCCAGCAAGATCCACATTGGTGTTTTAAGCTGCCTTTCCTATCGTTGGCAGGATGCTAACGATCTTGAGTAAGAAATGGCCCCGGCAGAGTGCCTGCCATTGTCCTGGGGAGGTATGACAAGCTGGAAGTTCACACTTCCTCATTAGCTCTGGAAAACCCAGCCAGGAATAACTCAGCATGAACCTTTTCACAGCATGACAATTGCTGGAAGTGTTTGATTTTCTAACAATATCCAAGCCAAATAGCAAACAGTATTTATTGTGGAAAACATGTTCATAAGTCTCATAAAATTCTCTTAGGGGAAATGAATTCTCTTTCAAAACTGTGAATTAGGCTATTAATAAAATGCGAGCCTGGTGTTTTCTGTTTTGAATGTTTTCTCATTGGTGGGCGGCTTCGCTGATCGCTGTTTGTGAGTGTGAAAGATGATATAAACAACCCTGCCCCAAGTTTGAAGTTGCCCACAGTTATGGGGATAGTTGAATTCACTCAAATCCCCAAGGTGGAGGTGGGAGTTCTATCTGTTTGCATCCTGTGGGGCTGCTGGAAGGGAATCACGCCAAGGGAGGGCAAAGCATGAGCTAGCGGAAAGTATCCTGCAGCTGCTCTTTGCCCACGCGTTGGCTCTTCCACTTTCTGCCTTCACAGAGGTTCAACTGTCTGGCTTTGTGCATTAAGCATTTCAGCAACGGAAGAACGGCTATGGGCTCTGGACATGGGCTAAGCTGACGTCTGTCCTCCTGTCTGATGGGTTTAATGAGTAAATTTCATTCTCAGAACCTCAATCCCCATAAAGTAAGAAGTTGCTGATTTGTCTACTGATTTGCTATGAATATATGACAGAAGTGAATAGAAAGCACAGAAGCAGTCTTAGTGACTCTCGACAAACAGCAGGACTCATCCTAGGCCCCTGAGGGACAGACTCAGCGGGAGCAGTGCCTATCGGAGGCCAGCACTTCCTCTGGACAAGGCCACTACGCAGATGCCGTGAATTTCAGCTCTCTTGTGAGGACTTGTAGACATTTGTACCTTGTTGTTGCTACTGATTTTCTATTTTGCTATTTTTGTCTGAGGTGTACAAAGCAGGCCATCTCCTAAGCTGCACGTGTGTACTGGGGCAAAGCGAAGCAAAGCACGTGTCCTGTAACCGCACCCTCCAGCCCCCAGCTCCCAAGCTGCCATACCTCCTCCCTTCTGGCTCTGCAACTTCTGGTTTCCTCCAGCTTAGACACCACCTCTTCCTCTTCCCTACACCTTCTGTCTCCCTCCTGTCCCCAGAGCCACAACTGCCTGATACGACTCACAAAGCCTCAGTATTCGCCGCTGTGGGCACACGTTTGTCAAAGTAGGACAAGCTTCATACTGGCTGCTCACCAGGGCTCGCAGAGACTCATCGGCAGGCCCTGAGGGCTTCTGGGAAGGTCAGTCCTCTCAGCTCACCACGTTCACCCCTCAGTCCCGGAATTTACTGTCGACCTGTGTGGCACCTAACTGAGGCAGTGGCAGCACAGGAAATATTTTCTCTCCGAGAAGAAAAAAAAGCAGAGACCCTTTTAATTTTGAAATTGATGAGCTCTGTTCTTTCTTCATTCATTTTGAGCTCCACACAGCAAGGAAAGAAAGAGCGAATAGTAGCTCCCTGAAGGACAGCAGCCCTGGACCTGGCTACCAAGTGGCCTCCCTGAAACACTGGCTGTGAAAACGCGCTGCTTCCACATGCAGGCTATTGACAGATCTGGCCCTACGTGACTTCCGGTTCTTCCCCAAAGGTAAAGTGACCATAAAAGGTAAGTGTTTTGAATCTATTAAGGACATTGTAGCTGCCAGGACAACTCAACCAGTGACTCACTAAAAAGGACATCTGGAACTATATCTGAAGATGGCAAGCGTGATAGGAAAGTATGTTTGATGTGAGGGAGAGTATTTCAAGGTAAATTAATGGCTATGTGTCTTTTATTATAATCGACTCCTTGAGAAATGCAAGCTTTCAGTGTATTACTCCATTACACCTCCTATTCCCAGGGCCTTAAACAATGTCAGGCTACAAGAAATAATTGTTTAGTAAAGTAATGCATGTGATACCTTCCTACTTCACACATAGTAGCAAGAAACTTAGTCCTTATTGCAAACTTGCAATTTAAGTTCAGCATTGCCCTCATTTCACAGATGAAAAAAATAAAGCTTAAAGCAATAGCTACCCATCATAACACAGTCAATGAGCTCTTATGCTGCTTACTTGTCTACCTTTAAGTAGAAACCTAGCATAGAGTTGTTAAGTAAATATATTGTTTCGTTTGGGGTGAGGAGATGAATATGTGAAGATAAACAAGGCTTATCTATTCAGATTTGGGGTACATAGTCCATATAACGGAAGTATAAACAGGGAGTGCTAGGAAAGAAAGCAGATAGAGGATAGATGGATAGATAGATGCTTAGGTAGATGAGAGATAGATGAGAGATGAGAGATAGATACGTGATAGATAGATGCTTAGATATCCAATGAGTCACTATTGGTCTAGGAAGCAGTGTTCTCAGTGCACAGGGAGAGTATAAAAGTGGGCTCGCACTTACCTTGTAGGTAAAGAGATGATGGCCAATATCTACAGTGAGAAAAAAATGAGGATTTAAAATGTCCCAGCATTTGAAATCTCAAAAGGGAACACCATACAACAGAATATGCTGTTGAAGAATATGATGAATCTAAACAATGTTCATAAAACACTATAAGATGTTTTTCCTTTTCCTTTCTTCCTTTTCCCCCTCCACCCCATTCCTGTAGTCCCACAGCAGATCTAGCTGAATGCAGAGCAGCATAACCATGGATACATGAGTAGAGGACCAAAGCACTGAGGCACAAGCCCTTGCTGAACTACGGAAGAAAGGCATGACAGAAGGTCTCCATACTGAGGGAGTCTGCCCTTATGGAAATTAAGTGTGACAATCACATCATTTCTTTCAAGGAAAACAGGACTTGGTCAAACACAATCCTTGATCACAGTAGTCACCAGATTTGAATTTTGCTGTTCTTCAATTCCTTGTTCTTTAAATGCTTAAAACTTTTATTAGTACAGGTTTTCAGTACACTCTGTTTACACTCATGCTGCGGAATGGGTGTGTGCAAATCATACAGCTTCTTTGTTCTTTTTAAATTGTTTATTTATCTATTTAAATATGTTTCGTTGTTTCAGGGTCTCACTACACGACTCTGACTCATAGTGATCCTCCTGTTTTGAGCCTCCCCAGAACTAGGATTATAGGTGTGCTCCAGCACACCTGGATTTTGTCAACTCAGCTCATCCTTGGGGTGGGATGGGCATGGAATGTGGCTCCAGGGATCAAACCTGATCTCTGTGCTCACCTAAGAAGGTGCTTTAGTCTAATGAGCTGTCTCCCCAGCCCCTCTGGGTGATTTTTAATCCCTTTCCCTTCCTTACCCTCTCCCCCTCCCACACTTATTCCTCTTTCCTCATTTTCATTCCTGTTGATATTATTAATCTAAGTCTACATTTGTGATAATTAACCTTTACACTTGTGATGCTTACTAGGTTCAGGTACAGAGCACATTGTTGCTCTCCTGATTCCCCTTCTGATCTTCCACATCCTTCCTTCTTAGCTCTTCGGACTCTTCCTGTCTGCAGGACATGCAGCCCTGGTCTCCTTCTCTCCATCCTTTACTACGCTGTTCATCTGCACTTCAGGAAGCTCAAATGAGTAATGCCATCCAGTGTTTAAGTTTCTGTATTAGACTGATTTCATGCAACATTATATTCTCCAGGTGCATCCACTTTGTTACAAATGTCTCTAATGTGTCCTTTATAGTGAGAAAGAATTCCTTTATGTAGAGGTACCATATTTTCTTTTACACAGTCATCTGTTTTTATTTATTTTTTTAAAGATTTATTTATGTATTTTTACAAGGTCGTGCTGCACAGCTTGGACTCATCCTGTCTCAGATTCCCTTGTGCTAGGATTATAGGCATGTACCACCTTGCATGATTTCAGCGGTGGGCTGCCAGGGGCCCCACATGGTATGCAGTACCTTACCAGGCAGGCACTTAGACCCTGAACTATCTCCTGACCCCCTCAGTCATCTGTTGATAGGTTTACAGACTGCTTCCAGGATTGAGCTATTATGAATTGTGCTAACATAAACACTGGAGTGTGTGTACTGCTATATTCTATTGTCTTAAGCTCTGCAATATGGCTGCGCCATACAGAACATTTAAGTTCCATTCTTTGACAAATCTTCATACTGATTTCCATAGAAGTCATACAATTTTAGATTTCCACTAATAACATAGGACAGTTCATTTTCACCATAGCCTCATGAGCATTTTTAAAATTTCTTTTTGTTGTTGTTGTTTATTTTTATGTATTTAGTACAGAATCTACAGGGTCTCACTATGCAGATCAGACTCATACTGATTCTTTTGTTTTCAGCCTCCCAAGCACTGGGTTTGCAGGCCCACACCACCACGCCCAGGCTCAATCTCCATCTCAGCATGCCTGGGTGTGCGCCTGGCAGGACATGCCGGGGATTGAACCCCAGCCATTGCGCTCTGCCAAAGCAGGTACTCTAGTCTGCTGAGCTATCTGGTGGCCCTTAAAATGTTTTGATAATTGCTATTGTTTCTGTAGTAAGGAGGAACTTGAGGGATGTTTTAATTTGCATTTTGCTAATTCCACAGATGCTTTTCATATATTTTTTTCCATTTTTAGTTGTGCCTGTGTCAGGTGTCTGTTCATTTTACTTGTCCATTTCTTTACTAGGTCTTTTATTTTATGTGGTTTAATTTTTTTTTTTTTTTAGTTCATATTCTGGATGCCAGGCCTTTGTCCCAAGAAATTCTTTGTCCCAAGAAGCTGTCAAATTCTTTACCATTCCAGGACTGGGGAAATAGCTCAGTAGAATAAGTGCTTGTCTGGCAAGCACAAGATCCAGAGTTCAATCCCTGGTATCATGAAAAACAATTACTCATTCTGTAAATTGTCTCTTCATGCTAATACTTGATTTACTTGATTATTTTGCTGTATAAAATATTATCAATGTGACGTAATTCCATCTATTGATTCTTATGCAATTGCAGTTCTGTTCTGAAAATTCCTTCCTACATTTATGACTTCAAATGTTTTTCCTATTTTGTCTGCCAAAAGGTTTAGTGCTTCTTTTTTAGCATTTAGATCTTTAGTCTACTTTGATTTTGACTTAGTATGCAGTGAGAAATTATACCTGGCATTTCAGTCTTCTGAAACAGTTACCTAGTTTTCACAGCCCCACATCTGGAGTAGATAATCACTCTTCTTCTATATTCTTTTGGCTCCGTGTTAAAGACCAATGATTTGGACTTGTCTAGGGACATTTCTGTATTCTCTCTTCAGGTACAAAAACAAGAACAGATATGTGGTTAGCAGAAAGAGTTGAATTTTAAATTTTTTTTTTTTTTTTTGTCTTTTTGAGACAGGGTCTCACTATGCAGTTCAGGCTGGCCTTAAGCTCACTTTGTAGCTCAGGCTGGTCTCGAACTCTCAACAATCCTCCTGCCTCAGCCTCCCGAATGCTGGGATTACAGGCATGGGCCACCATGCCCGCTGAATTTTAAATTTAATATATTCATTTTCTAATAATACAAAGCTGAAGTCACTGTAATCTATGATTTAGAAACTATTGTTTCAAATATCTTTTGGTTTGTTTTTGATTATCTTAACTAGCAAAGCTGAAATAGCAAATTTTACAAGAGTCTTTGTAATGAGAAATACAAGTATTCATTTTGGAAGTGCAAAAATGTAATTTTGAAATAATTCTACTGTTATGTTAAATTTTATTATAAATATTATGCTTTTTAAATAATTCATTTTCATTTATTTTATTCATTTTAATAAGAAAAAAGATAAGCTAGAAATGAAACAGTACCAAAACAGGTTAGTAGGACAGTTACAATAGTGAATACACTGTATATGGTTGTCTTCATAGTAGTTATTCAAAGGACAAGATGCAGACATGACATCTTTTTTTAATGTATTTAGTACAGGGTCTACAGGGTCTCACTATGTAGATCCAACTCATAGTGATCCACCTGTGTTAAGCCTCCCAAGAGTGAGATTACAGGCACATGCCACCACACCCAGTCTCAGTCTCCATCTCAGTGCACCCCACAGGTGGGGCTGGCATGCCAGGGATCGAGCTCCAGCTGCCACGCTCTGCCTAGGCAGGCACTTCAGTTTGCCAAGCTATCTGACTGCCTTGTAGACATGATATCTTGGCTAAACAATATTAGCTTTTTAATTGATTCTTTAGCTTGATTTAGATCATATGAATATTAGCAAACATTATGAAAATTTTAATTTCATTATTTAATAATAACCTGCTTTCAGATTTAAGATCTTCATCCATTCTTTTATTTATTTATTTTTTATTTATTTATTTATTTATTTATTTTTGCGGAACCGGGGATTGAACTCAGGCCCTTGCGCTTGCCAGGGAAGCGCTTATTCCACTGAGCCATCTCCCCGGCCCCAATCAATTCTTTTAAAGAAACTGAAAATCTGGAAGCTTCCTGCATTGGTGAACTGCACACCTCAGTATGTGAATTCACCCTAATTGTCTTGAGAAGCATGAAGGCAATCTGTAATACATGACCTTTCAGATGCTTCAAGATGAGCGAAATTCTGCCACGTAACTGCTATTCCCTTCCTATCATTAATAATCAGTATCATGTCTTTATAGCTTGCTCCTATGCCTAGCATATTCCCAGAAATCTCTCATTCAATTGGTAAGAATAAAGTTTTAAGAGTGAAAGGATGGGTTTTCTATGGTTTTGTGTTTGTTCCTTATTTGGACATTAATAAAAGATTCACAGCAAGTGAAACTATTACGATGAGGTTGGCAATGCTATCATAGCATTTATCATTGTGCGAAACAATTAATTTTATTTTGCACCTCTTACAATGAACAAGTGGCTTCTAAGTGTCTTTTCAACATAGTCTTAAGGCCTCTATTAACTTTAAGTAAAAATTCTCTAGATGTAAGCAAATATTAAGCACACATATATAATGCAACAAATAGAGTAATAAATTTCATTTAAATTGTGTAAAATACAACCCTTTCTGGTGCTTAACAGCATGAGAACAAACAGCACATGAAACATGAGGTAAGAGAAAAATTAAAGTTTCTCTTCAAAGCATTCGCTATTCAAACTCTAATGATATTTGCTATCACAATTAAGAAAAAAGGAAAAATCATCACCATTGTGATGGATGTGATAAAACAAAATGGTTTTGTTTAGGTTATGAATGGAAATGAACAATTATCCCTTTAAATTACAGCTCCAATTTTGTTTAAAAGTTTCTGAATACTTACTGGGAAATAGCTTAGCGGCATAAGCACCTGCCTGGCAGCTACAAAGTTCCAAGTTTGATCCTTGGCACCACAAATAAACCAAAAAGTTTCTGAGTAATCTTTTAAATTGAAGCAACTTCACTCACTTACACACACAAGCACAGGCATGGATGCACATGTGTGCACACACACACGCACACACACATGCACACATGCACACACAGCACTGCCTTGGGATATCTGTTCTCAATTTAGATTTCAGGAACAATGTCACCACCTGATGGAAGGTCCACTACAAATAATCTGATGTGGAGAAAAAAACATCTTGGCTCAAACCGTGGCTCACTTCATGAGCCATGCAAGGAACATTCTAGAAGAAACTGACGAGTCAGGTCCTTCAGAAATTGGTCAGAGACCTCGAGGAAGCATCACTGATGTTGGGTTGACAAGACTTAAAGGAGAAGTAACAACAATATAAAACACAATTATTGCTTTCTTTCATGTTTCAATAAATGAATTTGAGTTGCCTAATGGCTAAACATAATGTTCTCAATTATTTAATTTTAAAACTCAGTTTCTGGTTAAGGAACTTTCCTTAAGGAAGATGAGCGCTAGCTGTGGGCCGATTTCTACTCAGGTAGCACTGCACTATTTCTAGGAAGGCACAGACGCAAGGCAAAAGCTTGTAACAGTAAGTGAAAAAGCCCTCACCCTTGCTCTAAGGGCATCTGCAGGGCTCTGCGGACCGCCGCGGCCTGGCTAGTTTCTTTCTCAAGGTCAGTGAGGACCCAGGACGTAAGAGGACCTGTCCTGTAACGTCCTATAACTTGTGAAGTCCCAAATTTTCTGATCTCATGTGAACTACCTTAGGGAAGGGCTTGCAGCTGCGCTGACTGTGAACTTCAGAAAACCCCAAGGGTGTGAACTGCCTCAATATGGGCTCTGCTTTTTATCATAAAAACAAAATGCTCCACTTGAGTGGGAGGCAGAGCTGTTTAGCTTAAGAGCTCCTTTCAGAGCCGCACTTATCTTTCACTCCAGTTTTTGTTTTATTTGTCGCCTCCTCACAGCCACAGATTTCCTCTTCAGCTTGACCTCTTTCACCTCAGGGAACAGTGCATAAATAATTTACCCAGCATCCATCAGTCTCCATGGCTTCAACCTATTTTTGCAACGTCCTAAGAAAATCAAATAATCCCTAAGTGAGATTTCATCTCACGATACGCCATTATTCCTGATCCCCTTGCATCTGCTTAAGCCTGTAATGTTTCAAATCGGGCACATTACATAGACTCACCTTACTAATTTGAGAGTGGCACTTATTCAAGGTGGACAAAGGAAATTTGTGTGTGCCCTACCGCAGAGCTGAGAATTCCACTGAGGAGTTACATCAAGGCTTGTTCCCATGCCTGTGGTGGGTACTGTCATCATTTGGTAGTCAGGATGCTTTAGTAAAAAGTAGTGCAAGTGCCGTGGTCGTAACAAAGCCTCGCAAGCCCAATGCATGCATGTTTTAAGCTGTCTGACCCCACGGTAAGGATTACATTGTACAAATTGATATGGACTCAAAACATTCAGACCTGTGCTGGTCATGGATGGAAAATGGACAAAAGTTTTGAAAACATTATTATGTATTTTCTCCTGCACTGCATTTGAATCATAACAAAGAAATCAGGCGCTGTGGTATGAATGCTGCTGAAATCGATCCATGTACAGAACCTGTGTGAGGAGCCATAAGATCAAAAGTACTTGGGACTTAACTGAGGGATGAAAAAGATTGGTCAGCAGGGTCCAGGTTATAATCAGATAAAAGTGAGCCATGTTGGACTGCTGCTAATGAGTATGGCGATGACAGGTAATGCGCCACACACTTCACCCAGCTAGAAGAAAGAATGGTGCGGGTATCACTATAAAGAGTGATAAATATTTAAGGATATTTATGTGTTAAAGCTATTTTAATATTTTAAAGAGACGCAACTGAGTTACATGATATTACAGTGAAGGTTCTCTTATGTCCTAAGCTCTGCTTTTTATCATCACTGGACTTGAAAGACTAGGGCCAAAATGTTGGCTGTTGTTCTGGCCCTCCTTTTTCTCTAATTTTGGTTTGCAAACTTAGGCTGTTAACCCTCCAGAAGAGAAGCTTATTATTATTACCCTACAACCTAGGCTTTGAGCTTAACATCACTGTCTATCTGAATATCAAACTTCTTAGGCATAACATGAAACATGTATTTTTCATCAAGTATTGATATGTTAAGCTTTAAGTCCCTATAGAATATGAAGAAAAAATTAAAAATATTAAAATATACTTAAAAATAGGAATAAACAATTACATATTTTTACACAGAAGTTTAGAAATCTAACCATATACAGCATTGTAGCAGGAAATCCACTACCTTTATGGACTACTGGACTGTTTTGGAATATTTTGCTGAATTCACACACCTATAATATTTAAATGACAAAAGTAAACAAAAAAGGGGATACAAATGAATGATCGTTTTGTATTTGTATATTCAAAATAATTAGAATAGATATAAAGCTACATTCTCTTGATTCAATGAATAGAAAGATTTGTTCTAATAGTGTGTGTAAACAGGATATCATGTCTGCATCTTGTACAATGAATAACCACTAAGACAACAATATGCAATGTATTAATTATTGAAACTGTCCTACTAATTTCATTTGAAACTGTCTCATTGATATTCGTTTCTCAATAAAATAATGGAAAAAATAATAGCATTTGGACAGGAAAAATATTTTAAAGTGAGAAAAACAATAAGAGCAATGATACAGAATTTCTAAACAAGATTGTAAGAAATTAATAATAATTAAGATTGCTATTGCATTGTTATCTTCAAAATAGTTGCTCAGATTACCAGATACAGGCATACAAGACTGATCAGTATAAACACAACCTGCTCTTTTCAATGAACTGATAGAAACTAGTAGTATAATTATTGTAGCTATGTTTCATGATATATACATACTTATAAATATAAATAGTATACATATCATATAATAAATATATATAATATAATATATACATCAAATATGTATATATTATACTAAAATAAATATAAATAATATATTATTATATATTTCCCTCTTTTTTTCCTCATCAGAATTGATAATTCTTTTTGAGCAGTTTCTAGGGAGACAATACAGTGTTTTATACATGCAAGTCTGATTTATTTCACTTATAAGTATGGTCTCTGGTTGCAGGCATTTACCTATGAAAACTTTATCCTTCTTTATAGTTTACCTTTCTTTGTAGTTCTCCACTGAGTGCATCATTTTATACACTGAGTAGTACTCCACTGTATAAAAATACCACATTTTTTAAAATTCATTACTCAGTTTATAGGTATTTGGATTATTTTTAAGATCTAGCTACTACAGACAGACCCAGTCATATAGCTCAGCAGACTAAAGCACCTGCTTAGGCAGAGCACAGTGGCCAGGGCTTGATCCCCAGCATGCTGTGTCAGTCCCGACCACGGGGCATGCTGGGCTGGTGACTGAGAATGGGCATGGTGGTAAGCACCTGTAATCCCCGCTCTTGGGAGGCTGTAAACAAGAAAGTCGCTACGAGTCTGATCTACATAATGAGACCCTGTACACACTGTAGGCCCTGTCCTAAATACAGAAGAAAAAAAAAAAAGATTAAGCTATTAAAAGCTGTGTTGCTATAAATATGCTTTCACTGTGTATGTTGTTTATAATTCTTCTGTGAAAATACCCAGAAAAGGAATAGTTGTGTATAATGGGACCTCTAATCCTAGGGTTATATTTTTCATGGAATAATACAATTTATTTTGGCTAGTGAATAGTACAAAATAGTTTATTGAGGAATCCCCACACTGATGGCCATCATGGTTGTACCACGTGGTCTACACTCACGCCCACCAGCAATGGAGAAGGTCTCCCTTTTCCTCAAAGTCAGCATTTGTTATTGGCTGACTTCTTGATGACAGCTCTTCTTTCTACGTGAGGTGGAATCTCAGCATAGCTTTTATTTGCATTTCTCAACTGGCCAGTGATATTGAGCATTTTTTCATGTATGAACTTGAAATTCATACTTTTTTTCATCTGAGAACTATGTATTCATCTCAGATGCCCATTTTTTGCATTGGGTCTTTGAATTTGGGAGATTTGATGCTTCAAATTTTTTATATGTTATAGATAGAAGTCCTTTGTTTGAGAAACAACTGAATAACTTTTTCCCACTCTGTGGGTTTTCTTTTCACTCTGTTGGTGATTTCTTCAGATGTGCAAAAGCTTTTTGAAAAGATGAGATCCCAGTTGTTGATTCTTTGAAGTATTTCCATGCAGTTTGGCTTTTATTCATGAACTCTGAGCCTACCCATATGTCTTCAAGATTTCTACCTACTTGTTGAACATGTTTTGAATTTTACATAATGTGTGCAGTTTTTATAACATCAAGTTATCCATTAAAATATACTACTTTGTATGTATGATTCAAAATAAATATAATAAACATTTTCTGAGTACAAATATTTGTTGAATAAATCTGTAATGAATATTACCATCAAGAGCCTATGTCTAGAAGTGAAGTTTGAGGTTTGCACATAGCCAACCATCTGCACATAGCAAGGGGACTTTCAGCTCAGAACTAGAGACAACTTCTGTTGAATGATTCCTCCAGGTCCTACACTATTGTTTACATATTTCTATGAAACACTTCTGTCTTAAAATAACCACTATACTTTCCTGATACAAAGATCTTGCTGATCTTAAGGATCGTGTTTTCTGACTGGGATCAACATGCACTTGCCGCTTGGCTTCACTGTTGCTTTCCAAGTCTTTAGGTGGGAAGCAAGGTAGAAGCCTCAACACCCCACGAAGAACTCTTCTTATTAAACAGTTCTGCTGGCCAGATCCTTTTGCAGTGAGTCATAGGCAAGCAGAGTGCTACTTGAAGATAATCTTACAAGGCATGAGGAGAACCAAACAATTTAATGATTAGTCCAAATTGTCTGGAATTGGAAATGTTTTCAAAATCCATGGATGCATGATTCATGGGTTCATCTCGTATATGGGGGATGTGAGGGGCAAAGAACATTTTTACATTTATGTATTGAGCCAGTTTGTAATGTAGTATAGACATTAAGTTTGAAGTTCACATTTGCCAGTTGGTCAAACTTAATACTTATTAGTGAGCTTTATTTTTGTAACATTAGTATGCTTTGAAAAAGAAAATAAAGTGTGCTATTTTAACCTATGGATCAAGCTCAGATGGTTCTGATCCTTTTAGTTCTGATTTAACACAAAAACAGGATGGAATTTCAATATATTTAAGTGGTTCTATAAGCCCAAGACTGAACATGAATCACAGAACTATTTTTCTTCTTGTCTGTGGCCGACTTCATGCTTAAGGAATTCTTACAGTAAAACAAACGGCTGTCCAGAAAGCATTTGCCATTCCGTTCTCTGACATTAAGTCAATGCAGAAACTCCTCCAAGAAAAGTTGAGAAATACGCAAGCACCACTTCTGAGGAAGAGCTATGAGTGTGTGTGTCTGAAATCCCCTCTCAGTCAGCACAGTCATACTTACACAGATAATCACTAGCACAACGGGTACAAACTCGCCAGCCCACACCCTGCAAAGCAGCATTCATTTAAGTATTAAAAATATTCCGATAATGAAGATACCATCTGTCTGGATTTCATCTCACATAAAATGTGTCATAAACTTAGAATGATTTGAGCATTTGTTTTAAAAAATTATTTATTTACTCATTTATTTATCTGATACAGGGTCTCACTATGCAGCTTACACTCCTAGCGATCCTCCTGCTTCAACCTCAGTCTGAGATGACAGCTGTGCACCACCACACATGATTTTGGGATGTCACTGTGCACCCAGAGTTTCAGGGCTGGCATGTCATGAAGTACCTTAGATGAAACTGGGTCCTTGGGCTTGCCAGGCAGATGCTAAGACCACCTAGAAATCTCCCCAGCTCAACTTTTGGGCATGTTTTTGCTGACTTCCAGATACTCTAAGGAAATGATTAAGATCCACACCCTGCCGAGGAATCTCCAGGAATGGTTGCACCTTTGGATAAATGGGGCTGTTTAATGATCAAGTCAAACCCCAAATTAATTAAGTTGGACTCTAAGTAATTAATTTAAAATATTTGATTTCATGAATTAAAACTATGTGAGTTAAAGCCCTCCAACTTCTCTCTTACAAAGCAGAGATGAAGAAACACTCCTCTGCCCATACCCTCTGGTTACCCTGCAGTGAAGAAGCAGCTCTCTGGGCACTGGACAGACAGGTGACCCAAAGCACTGTCTGCTATTAACAGAGGCTAATGTGTCCCCCAGTGCTGCACCTGCACCACCACCTGGAACCTTCCTGGATGGACAGAAACCACTGTTAGCACCATTTTATGGAGGAAGAAACAAAGAGCAAAGTCTTACATCTCAGAATAGGGGAAAAGGATTTCAAACATTGCATTTGATGAGACAATGCTACTTGCTCAACAATACTTTATTAAGTTAAAACAGCATTCCGAATGTTCTGGTAATAGATTTGTTGAAGTCCCCAAAAACTTAGTGCATTATATAAGGTGGAGTATACTGGAATCAACTGTGGAAAATGGCTGGGGACGTAGTTCAGTGGCACAGAGCCTGCTTGGCAAGCACATGGTCCTGAGTTCAATTCCTGGTGCCAGAAAAACAAAACAAAAACCCTCAACTGTGGAAAAATACTATTGTTGGCCTCTATCTTAGACAATTTGATGCTAACCTAGTCATAGAGGTCAGCTGAGGTCTATTCTCAGCTGATTTTATCTGGCTTAGAGGAGGGACAGCCATTGTGATGCTGGCAATATAGATCCAAGCTGAGAATCTCATCATGCACAAATATTCAGCCCTTTACAAAACAATGCTCAAGGAACAAAATTCTTAAGAGCTAGGAAGGTTTTCTGCAAGGTAACTTACATTCTCTACCACATGCAGAAATAGATGTCTCCTGAGAGGTTCTGTATCCTGGACCCTGGGGCAAGGTAGCTATGGATAAATGACTTCACTATGTACAGAAAAGAACACATTTCTCATTCCTCTCACTGATTATGATAGCCCACCTGCAGAGACAAAGCATGGGAAGGGAATGGCAAAACACTGATGTGGAAAATGCTTCCTGTAATTAAGAACAGCCGAGAGAACGTTCTCCCTCGTTTCCAGTAATGAATAAATCAACTTAGATCCAAAGCTGAGCAAATCCCTGGTTCTTCCAAAAAAAAGAAAACCTTATTTTAGAGGCTGGGGAGATGGCTCAGTAGAATAAGTGCTTCCCTGGCAAGCACAAAGGTCTAAGTTTAATCCCCAGTTGAGACAATACAAAACAAAACAAAAACCAACGCTGAGCAAAAATGATGTAGCTCATATGCAAATGTCAGCATCTAATTATAGAAATTAGTTTAAAACAATTATTTCATGCATAATTTAGTGTTCACCTTCAAGTATTATTTCAGGGTCATTAGAAAAGAGGTGATGTTACTGTCAAAAATTTTCCCCATTTGGAAATTTATTGGGTGTTTATTGCTTCAGTTTTAATGTATTCAAATGGATATGTTGTGTGCTGTGTCTGTGGTTTTTGTGGTATTGTTCTGGCCTCACAGAACCACTTAATGGTGGTCAACATCAACACAAAGGAAGGAAGGAAGGAAGGAAGGAAGGAAGGAAGGAAGGAAGGAAGGAAGGAAGGAAAGAAGGAAGAGAAGAAAGGAGGAGAGAGAGAGAGAGAGAGAGAGAGAGAGAATCATAATCTTGAAGAAGCTCCACATATACCATTCATAGTTGTACTGCAAAGTAAATCAAGATTTAAGAGTAGAGTCTTCTACAGATTTAGGAAAGCAGACACATGGCTGCTGGCTTGGAAAGGCTTGGAGAGAAGTGGCACCAGAGTGCAAGAAGAGGAGCCTGAGCTCTAGAAACATGAGAACAAACTAAAGGTTTACCAGAGAAAGAACTCCATGGAGGACTTACTGGATACCCAAATAGAGAAGCTAGATGACACACAGTTCCTAAGACTGACCATTAAGTTACGGGCATAAATTGCACAAAATGGAAAGGTAATGGAGGAATTTTCATTTAACTTTTTTCTACTAAGGAACATTTAAGCAACTGCACTGAAGATAGCAATGTGTAATACTATGGTCATGCTTGGAATGCCTGTCATTCTAGTCCTCTGAATACACACTGCTCATCATGACATACAAATTACTGCCATACTGCCTCTCAAGTAAATGTTTGCTTAAAAAAGGGGAGTAATAAATGAAAAAAAGAGACAAGAAAAAAATGTATTAGGACTGTCCTGCTACAGTACTGTATATGATTTGATTTCTAAATTTCTGTGTAAAAATATGTAATTGTTTATTCCAATTTTTAAAAATATTTTTATTTTTTTGCATCATATTCTGTAGGGACTTAAAGTTGAACATAACAATACTTGATGGAAAATAATTGTTCTGTGTTATGTCTAAGATGTTTGATATTCAGACAGATAGTGAGGTTAAGATCAACTGCCTATACTGTAGGGTAATAATAATAAGCTCCTCTTCTGGAGCGTTAACAACTTAAGTTTGCAGACCAAAAATTAGAGGAGAAAGAAGGGCTGCAAGGTCAGCTAACATTTTGGCCCTAGCCTTTCAAGGTCAGCGAAGACTCAGGACGTAGGAGAACCTGTACTGTAACATCATGGAACTCAGTTGTGTCCCCAATTTTCTGATTAAGGAGATTATGGAGCCACAGAGGAAAGTGACCTATGATGTAGAGTGTGCCTAAGGAGAGTCTCATGGAGAGAAAAACACTCTCTCAGGCTTTTACAGAGAGCAAATTGGTCAAGCAATGGCCATGACTCATCCACATGGCTGACACTGACAAAAGATCTACAAACAGGGTACAGGGTTTCAAGATAAATCCTTAGGGGATTTGACTGTCCTTGTCAGATACAAAAGTTACATACATTTCTTCTTATATAAGTATTGTTTTATCTTAGTTTTAACCATCCAACAGAAAATTATAAAAGCAAAGTATAAAAAGTAAAGCCATATTATTATGCTGAGCTATAAAAGGCTCAAGTCAACCAACAACTTCTAACATTGCCAGTCCTATGGATAACCCACTTCTATTATGGACTACTGGACTATGTTGGATTATTTTGCTGAATTCACACACCTCCAATATTTAAAAGACAATGGAATACCCTTCTGACAAAACTAAACAAGAAAAGGGATACAAATGAAGGACCATTTTATATCTGTATATTCAAAATAGTTAGAATGGCTATACAGCTACTTTCTCTTAATTCAATGAATAGAATGATTTGTAGTAATAGTATTTGTAGACAGGATATCATGTGTGCATCTTTTACTATGGATAACCACTAGGAAGATAACAATGCACAGTATATTAATTATTGAAACTTTTCTACTACTCAGTTTTGAAACTGTTTCATTGCTATTTGTTTCTCATACAATTATTTTTAAAAAGAAAGAAATAGTATATTACACTATAATAAAATAAGAATGAATAATAAAATTTAAATATAATACAAAAAATAAAAGCAAGTATATTAGAATCCTTAAAAGGTACAAAGAAATGAAAAACAGAAGAGAAAGATCCAGACCATCATGATGGTTGACCTGATTATCATCAATTTGGCCCAGAAAATAAGACGCAGAGATTTAAACAAATGTAGCCACAGAAGAGAAGATTGGAGATAAGAACTAAATTTGCATAAATGATACAAGCCATTGAGCACATGGAAAAGGATATATTACACCGCAAAATACCTGAAGAATTAACTGTGGGAAAATAAGTAGACCAAACTAATAAGGCTTACAATGGTTGACCATAGGTAGAGAACAATGATTCTGTCAAAATGAAAGAAAATGTATAAATAACTTAAAGATACATTGCTGTAATTTCAAATGAGCTTATGCTAGAGAAAAATGTCACCAACACCATACACAGTGCTAGTGACAGAAATGATGCCTCACTCTCTTGTGGTTAGTCTCATTTATGAAACTCAAAGTAATTTTGCCCCAAAGAGCTAGAAACAATGAAGGTAAAAAGGAGTGAGAGTTATAACCCTTGTAGATCAAAGGAAACATATTTCCAGCAATAAATATGGGAAGAGAAATGTCAGCTCTTTAAATGTCCCCTTGTTAAGATAAAAAATGTAACGTGATTTATTTCCATTTATTAAAGAAATCCTTTGAAAAGAGAAATTGGAGAGAGGCAAGAAAAATCATCCTATCACTTACTGCTGCTGTAAAACAAATCCCTCAAAAACTAAGCATCATAAATCCTGAATAATGTTATTATTACTTGTGATTTGTATTCATGGCAGGGCAGACGGGTGTCTCTTAGGGGAAGGTGTAGTAGGTTTAGGCAGGCCAGCCACCTCATTCTGCTCTTGGTCTGTAGCTTGTCCAGGTAACTGCTTCCCCTTGGGAACTTTCATGTCCTGAAAGCTTGGTGGCTCCTGGGTGTCTTGTTACTCATGCTGCTGCCCCTGTGTGAACATTTCTGCTAGCAACAATGCCAGCGGAGTTGTTATGATCAATGCACCAAGTCAACTTGAGAAGTCTAGCAGCTTAATTAAGTGATCAGCAGGGGCCAAAGTCCTCACTCTGCAAAAATCCTTAGCCTGCACAAGAGGAGGGCAGGGTATGGTAGCCCATGTACACTGTACAGGAGGCAAAGGGGTTTGCTCTCACCCCTTGCACTCTGGCTGTTATGCTGTCTGTCCTTACTTTGAAGTGCTGCCCTCTGCCATGTGCACTCTCCCTTGGAGCCAGCTGATTATGAACTAAAACCTCCACAAACTGTGAGCTAAATAAACCATTCCTTCCTTAATTTTAAGTATCAAGGATTTTGTATCAGCAAGGACAGAAAAGTAACTAAGACAGGAGTCTATTGCCTTCTATGACCTCAGTTTTTCTTTTTTTTTTTAAATGTATTTAGGGTCTGCAGGGTCTCATCATATAGATCAGACTCATTGTGATCCTTCTGTCTTCCGCCTTCCAAGTCCTGGGATTCAGGTACACGCCACCACGCCCAGTCTTAATCACTGTCTCAGTGGGATACTCAAAGCACACTTGCTGGCTTCAAACACATCCATCTCCTCCCACTTGCCAATGCATTTTTTACTGTAATTTTTTTTATTTCAATATTCACAGGCTGAGGAGATAGCCCAAGGGTCTAAGCACCTGTCTGGCAAGTGCAAGGACCTGGGTTTGATTCCCCGTACCATATACCATGCCAGCCCTGCGTTGAGCTGACCATGGAAATCAGGTGTGGTGGTGCATGCCTGTAATCTCAGCTCTGAGGAAGCTGAGAAAGGAGGGTCACTGCAAATCTGAGCCATGTAGCAAGACACAGTACTAAATAAATAAATAGAAAGATAATATTTTTTAAATGAATATTCACTATGCCTTACCTCTCAACAGAAAACTTGAAAAACGTAAGACCATGTGGGATGGGGTGGAAGGGATTATGGGCCCACACTGGAAGGACACCCTGCCAACATGAGTTTATTTTTACTAAGACTCACAACAATAAAGTCAACAGTGTGATAATGACAGCAACGAAGCATTTCATTGCCTCTTACTCCTCCAGCTTCATAAGGTGTGCTCCAGAGAGACTTCTCCTTATGCTCATGGTCACATTGCAGAATGAGCAGCTCGCATATTTATTTCAAATTCCAATCACACTAATGACCTCTTTTACACCCAGTTCATCCTTGAATACATGTGAAGGTTTGTTTCTAAACAGCACTTAGGAGTAGAAATTCAGTGCAAAATCCACCAAAAGATCAATTTATTAGAAAATGTTTAGTTTCATCCTGCCAGGAGTTTGCAGGTCTATGAAGATCAGACCTACCGTGCTGGGCACAGGGGGACACTTGTATAATCCCACACTCTGGAAGGCTGGTGCAGAAAGATAATATGCTTAAACTCAATCTTTGTAATTTAGTGACACTCTATCTCAACTAAAAAAAAAAAAGTAAAACAGGAGTAGGCTTGGAGTGTAGCTCACTGTGAAGGCTCGGGCTTCAGTCCCTTACAACACACACACATGCACACACATGCACACACGCATGCACACGTACACCATATCACACCTATGTAGAGTCTTTCAAGGCATCATCACAGCTCTGTGCACCTGACTTTCCTGCTTCATATCAGATTTTACATTTTATTTGTACTTTATGAATCTAAACACTGGTTTTCTCTTAACACTTACCCAAGTCACCAATTTAAAGAAGAAAAATACTATCAGGTGTGATTTCCTGTGCATTCCCTCCCTTCTGCATCAGCTTTTCTGGAAGGCTTATCTGTCTTGCCCCTGTTCCGATTTGAGCCCTTGGCTCCTCGCAGCAGGGTCTTCCCTTCCCGTCTGCTTGGAGCACTTCCCCTCTTAATCACGTCCACTTGTGTTACCCGGCACCTCTCCTTCTGTTGGCTCTTTCCTTTTGAAAACAGTTTGCATTCCTTATCCTAGGAAAAACAATTCTTCTCCAGTCTGTTTCTCTCTCATTTAAGCTGTTTCCCTAAAAGTCTAAACTGCTTATCGAAATAGCTCACACTAGAGTTATTCATTACATTATCACCAACTGCTCCAGGACTTATGTCGGTCTGGTTTCAGCCTCCCACTTCCTTCAGATTGTTCTCTCAAATGATCCAGCTCTTCAACAGGACTCTGACTGAAAGCATGACAGCCTTGTGCTCACCCTTTGTAGGAGATGCCAGTTTTGGTGCAGTCTCCCAAGCACCAGTATCCACCAGGAATAGCGATTGTGCTTCATGAGTTTCACCAGTTCCTCATTAAAAAAAAAAAAAAAAAAAATTAGTTGCATGACTCCAGTAAAGGTCTAAGGGAAAAAACTCGGAAAGTTGGAACAGAAACAGCATCCAGGGCTTTCAGAGAGCAAGTTCTGCTCTGAATTACCCTCCAGATGTTTCTCATGGTTAAGTGCTTGTCTTGGCCAGCACGTGGGGTTCAGCCAAAGAGCTAGAAACAGATCATGATTGTATCATGAATGTCAGTAATGGCTGGACTGCACGTAATCTGAATCTCTTCAGGCTATCTAACTAGCCTAAAGTACCATGGATTGTTTGCTTAGCTATCAAATAAGGTAGGTGTCATAAAATATTTTTAAATTTCAAAAATGTATTAGAGCAGAAGACACTGCCGTTAGTCTCTCCAGTACTCTCCTTCGCTTCAAATACATTTGTCCCATCATTCTGCCAACCTTCTAAAGCAATTCTAGAAATCCTCTTTCATGAGTGTCTTATGAGGTTGGATCAAAAATGCAGTGAAAGCTGCTAGCACGTGCTACAGAACAGAAAAACAAGCTCATGAGGACATCAGGGGTGTCCTCACCTGCGGTACTCAGGAGGCCTGACAGGCTGAAGCATTAGTTGTGTCTCAAAATCAGAATGAAAGAGAAATGTTTTGAATAGATTCAGACTGTCACGGCAGGTGAGACACAGCTATGAAGGCTCCCACCAGAGGGCTTCCAGACCCACTTCAGGAAGCAGCAAGCAGGACTAGACGGGTGTGCGCAGAGCGAGGGGAGTGCTCAGAGGAGTGTAATGGGCTGGTGCCTCTTACCATGGTGAGTATATATTTATTTCTAAGGGCTGCAATATGTACCCCAGCTGACCTTGAACACACAGTGATCCTCCTGCCTCAGCCTCTGAAGTCCTGGGATTATAGATGTGTGTCCCACGGCACTGGAAATGTAATGAAAAAGTTTAATTACTTGCAGTAATTTTTGATCATTCCTTTCATTTTGATCATTCTCCCCATTCCTTTCATTTCTCACTGCTCTGACGGCTCAGAAGATTCCATTATAGGGTGGACTCTCCTCACTCCTGCAAGCTCAACCTTTCACTCACCCTGCGGTGTTCCCCTCCAGGACAGTGTGTGTACAGAGGGAGGGACGCCTTCCTTCTGGTAGGAAGCCACTGGTCCTGCCATGTTCGCCTCATCCACATAACCCGAACTAACCACGACTACAGACCCACTTCCCTTCTTGTGGTTAATGTGGAGCCTATGGTAGTGACTGTCATGCGCCATGAGGAGCCCAAATGTGCCTATAGTTTAAGATACAACCAGGCAGAATACCTTAAAGGCCAGCTAAATGTAGTGCATTTGACATGTGCATCTAAAACATTTGTCTTTGTGAAATTCCACTAAAACAATAATAAGGAAACATTAAGAAAAACTATGCACTGAAACATCCAGACAAGATGAGACGTAACACTTTTTGGAAGTTTGAGCATATATGCAGCACAGTGATAGTGCACTTTCAGAGAACTCACTACAGTCTTTTCGCATGGACAGGATGCCGGTGGGCTGCACACCTCTGAGACACAGGAAGATGGGGCTGACATAAGGAGGATTCCTTAAAAGCCACTTAGTATTTAGATGCCAAGAGGCTTTGTCTGAACCCCACCAGAGAACAATTTGCCCACAAACCCAAGTAGACTAGACATCGGTGGGCAAGGTAAGCCTAGATGGAACTAGGGAACTACAGAACATAGGGAGATGGAGCAGAGCCCAGCAAAGGCCAGGTGTTCTTCCAGCTACAGGCCTACAGCTGTGGAAGGGCTGCACTTTCCAGAAAAGGAAGACAAACTCGCTCTTCTACCTGTCTCCAGCAACCGGAGAGGAGAAGGCCTGCAGAAATCGACCCTGAATGCCAGCGCTGTCTTCCTACAATCCTGTGCCTGTATTTCTTGTGTGATGAAAGGAAAGAAATAAGTCGGAACCATCTAATTATCTCAGTTTCTAGATTTTAAAAAAAGTGTTTCATGCTGGGAGATAGCTCAGCCATCCAAGTGTCTGCCTCACAAGCACAAGGACCCCACAGTGCTGTACCGGCCTTGGGACCCAGGCGTGTTGTGCCAGCCACCAAGACCAGGCATGGTGGTGCATGCTTGTAATCCCAGCACTGGGGAGACTGAGGCAACAGGATCACTATGAGTCCAAACTGCATAGTGAGACTGTGTACCAAATAAATAAACAAAAGATTTTTTAAAGTTTTGTAAAAGACCATTTCAAATAATCTTGGGAGTCTATTACAATTTGCTTTGTACAGCAGCTAATGCACTGTGTTGTAAGAAATAAATAATAGGTAAGTTAAATGAATACTTTCACCACTATTTCAGCAGTAAATCAGGAAAATCTACAACAAACCTCAAGAGTAGACATAACATGATTAAGGTTTGACGAACATGCTTATTTCAGGAAATGTTCCTCATCGGCTTGATTAGAAGATGTCCCCGCCAGTTCTCATATGTCAGTAACAAAATGTCGCATGGAACTTAGCATAGCATTGTGATAGTCCATTTACATAAGAAAATATACTTTTGTTTCATAATTACAACATGGTTGGTTCCGGTTATAAACATACTGTCCACTATATTTTCTTATAAAAGGGAATCATCAAAATTTGCCTGAAATGCACCTCCTAAGTGTGAAAATTGAGGGCTGTGAATAGAAACGCATTGTTACTACTGTTTTCAGATGGGCATATTTATACTCTCCTTTGTAAAGACTTTTTAACTTTAAGTACTAAATAAATGTCAATTTAGGGCTGAGTGAAGTGTGGAAATTGATAATATTACAAGTATGAACTCTGATTCAGTTAATAAGATGGTTTTCCATATTTCTTAGTATTTCCACAAGAGGGATCTATAGAAGTTTAGAAAACACTCTAACTCACCAGGTCCGGAGTTAGAGCTGCTTGGGCAGGAGGATCTCTAAATGGCCTTCAGCACCGAGAGGGATTGCAAGTGTGTTCTGCCCCTGTTGCTGCACTGTCCCCAGCAGTCACTCCTCCTGGTCCCCTATGGCTACTAAGGCACCACCAAACACCCCAGATCCTGACACACCCCTGGGGGATGGAATGGGCCCTGCCCCCAAGGCTCCTCAGCTCAACAGTATTTGTAGTGGATGCCCACGGAAATCTCACCATGTATCACTTTCGTTAGACAATTCCACAGTAATTAAGATCACTCCATGTTTATCTACTCAGACTCTCAGTAAATGGTCCCTTTAGAAGGTAATGCTTTCAGGTGAGTATTTCACTGCCACATGACACTTGGTGAGTTTTGGTGATTGGTGCTCAGTGAACTCTTTTTCCCATTACTAAAAGAGTTATTTTCCTTTTCTTCCTTTTCTACTTTTTATAGCAATATGTCTACTTAACTTTATGGTGAGTCATAGAGTCTTTATTCTTTCTAATTCCACACACAACGTATGTGCTTCCCAGTTTGAAACTAATCACTAGGAAGAGAGGAAGAGAAGAGAATGAGTCTGTCTGAACATGGGGTCTGTGGCCACACCTCAGATTCTGCATCACTGAATGGAATGGAGTACAGTGATCACTGGCTCTGGGGACAGCTCCGCAAAGAAGCCAACCAACTAAAATCAGAAATAAATAACAAACATGAGGACCTCCTTCAATAAATTCCACTATTACTTTTTTCTCACATACAATTGGCAAAGTGGAAAGCACTTAAAATACAAACAGAAAGTAAAGCCATATGACCCTATCATCTAGAAATATCTAATGTGAATATCTTGAAGTCTTACTTCCAATAATGGGCTTAGCAATTGTTCATGTGTTTGTGAATATGTCCCTTAAATCATTACCTTGTGTTTAGACATGCAGTGACACACAGTGACTTTTTACTTTCTTTGTTATAGTCCACATATTTTCACTTCTGTTAAATTCCCACTGAACTACTCACTGCATGAGAGTGTGTAATCCATGCTTTTATTAGTACATTACATTTCCTTTCACTTTTTTCCTGTGTTTGAGTATTTATATTGTGTATAGGAAGAAGATTAAACATCCTTTCATAAATATGTCAGTGATTATACTTCTACATAAAGGTCCATATTACTGCTATTACTGTTAAGAAGTGGTTTACTGAATCAAAATATTTTCCATCACACATCTAAATGTCTCACAAAATGTTTCACAAATTTATAACTCCATTGCCAGCCTATGAAAAAGGCCTTACACCATGTCCACACCATCATTGAACATTGTTTTCTGGGTTTTTTAGCTCCACTTTACTGACTGATTCATTGATTGATTGATTGATTTGATAAGGTTCTCATTATACAGTTCAGACTCATAGTGATCCTCCTGTCTCAGCCTCCCCAGTGCTGGGATTACAAGCATATGTCACCATACTTGGTTTTGGGGCCTTCGTGGCACCAAGGGTTCTGGATCCAGTATAGCTTGTGGTACCGGGGATTGAACTTGGGTCCTGGCACTTGCCAGGCAGGTGTTTAGACAAGCAAGTTACCCCCCAGCCTGAACACTAGCTTCCTTAAAATATGACCTCAACAATGCTATGTAGGAACATGGATGTCTGCCTTTCCTGGCTGAGATTCAGTTTTCACTCTCATAATGTTATCTCTGTGTTTTTCACATTTTTATTTTGAGTTGCTAAGCTATTTTAAGTTATTACTGTTTAATTGGAAGCACAACATTTGAGAATATCTCTAAATTTGACTACATTCCCTGTTTACTTTTCAAAATCAAATGAGTTTACTTCAAGGAAACAGCAGTACCTCTCCAACATGCCTAGACAAGCACAGAGCAGACTGAGAAAATAAGATATTTCAAAAAAATTCACCCTTTTTTTCGACAGTCACCTTCATGCATATTTTCTTTTTTATTTTAGGGAAGGGTCTACAGGGTGTTCAGGGTCTCACTACTAAATCAGTCTCATAGTTATTCACCTGTTTACAGCCTCCCAAGAGCTAGGATTACAAGTGTGTACCACCAGGCCCAGTCCCAATTGCCATCTCAGTGTACCCCTGAGGCAAGGCCAGAACTGCAGCCCCAGGGATCAAACCCCCAGCCTTTATGCCCGCTGGTAGACGCTTTAATGCTCTGAGCTATTTGGCTGACCCTTATGCACAGTTTTGTCTCTGAATTAGGTCAGGAGCGGTTTTCTCTGCCATCTCCTTTCTGAGCCTCTCTGTGTATAACACATGCATCTGCTTACAGAAACACGTATAGCACCACTTGGAAAATTGCAGAGAAGCATTCTTTTGTGGAGAAAGAATGTGGCATGAGCTTCCAGTGTAAAGAATTTGACCCTAAGTAAAGAAGAGGCATTTTCTGCATTAATAGGACTCTTTGGTGATAGCTTCCATCTACTAAACTACTGTGTTCATTGTTTAAAGAATAGCAAAAGAATTGCCCAATGTTTCTGGGCTTTCCTTAAAGAGAAGAAAGTTGTTCGTGAAGAATAGTTGGTGTTGGAGTCACAGATGTTGCGTTGTCTGGGAAAGTCCAGGCCAGCGTCTGACCTCTGAAGAACACAGGGCAAGGCACGACCTCTGACTTCTAACAAACTGCAGTTAAATTAAAGTGCTGTTTGGAAATTCTCCAGTAAATATCAGCACAGTGCTGTAATTCTGTTAAAAGATGTCAGGAAACGATGCCAAATATAAAAAGTAGTTAACAGCATCATTTAGATTTTATTAAGTGCACAAATAAATAGATTTCATTGAGAGAATAAGGTAGTTATATAACACAATATTTTTGAAAATTGATTTGTAGATTGTTTAGTTAAAAACTGAAGCAAGGGGCCAGCCAAATAGCTTAGCGGATTAAAACACCTGCAAGCAGGTACAGGGGTCAAGGGTACAATTCCTGGGCCTGCTCTGCCAGCCCCACCCCTTCTCAGTGCTGAGAAGGCGTTGAGACTGGGCGTGGTGGCGCGCACCTGTAATCCCAGCTCTTGGGAGGCTATAAACAGGTGGATCACTGCAAGTCTGATCTAGTAGTGAGACCCTGAACACCCCGTTGACCCTTCCCCTAAATATAGGAAAAAACTGAAGCAAGAATAATAAAGACCTAAACAACATATTTTAAAGTAGTTCTGCTGTTTACATACAAATACATTCCCTGATTACGTGTTTAAAGGCCTGTGACATTTTCACAATAAAGATCACACATCAGCTCATACTGAGGATTTCAAGAACTGTGGGTGTATCGCAGAGGAGGAGCCCTTGCTGAGCATGCGCGAGATCTGATCCACGGCCTCACACACGGAGAAACGAGCTCACACACACGCTCACACGCTCACGAAGGCTGCAGAAACAGAAGGCGTTCTCTGATCATAATATAATAAGAA
Source organism: Ctenomys sociabilis (assembly GCA_004027165.1). Lineage (NCBI taxonomy): Eukaryota > Metazoa > Chordata > Mammalia > Rodentia > Ctenomyidae > Ctenomys > Ctenomys sociabilis. The sequence continues at coordinate 41,139 of PVKA01000078.1, forward strand.
ATTGTTGCATAATTAGAAGCAAAGTTTTTCCACTTAATTTTGGATATAATATTTTTTAAGTTTTGAAACTTAAAACTCATAAAAATCTTACATAAAACATATATATATATATATATAATCTGAGCATAAATAATAATGAAAACACTGTGCTGATACTGGCTGTAAAGCCATAGAAAAGAAAAAAAAAATACTTGAATAAAAGCAGAAACAAGTGAGCTATAATACAAAAAAGTAGAAACAAGTATCTAAGATTAGAATAATTTCATTAATTAAAATAAAAATCAAGTTTTAGAATCTATAAACCAGATTAAAACTTAATCTATCAAATTCAAGAAAAAAGGAAGAAATCTTTGTTCATAATAAAAATGACAAGGAGATAACAGGCCCAGGAGGAAAATAATTTGAAAATATTCAAACACTACCTTATTGACTTCAAGGACAACAAGTTTAAAATTTGGCTGAAATAAAAATTTCCTAGAAAATGTAATTCATTAATAACGAACCCAGGTTCTCCATGCAATACCAGACAGGAGTGAATCAAGAAGTGAGACAGACAGCCTGCCCTGCACAATTAAAGGAACTGCTTGGACTTGCAGATACACATGGAGCTCTTGTGAGCTCGAGAACAAATAATTCTCCCATGATTTCAGCTATTTTACAGCATGTGGAGAGTCATGATTTGAGTTGTTTTTTCATCCCCTTTCCATACATACTCACAGAAGGTAATGTTTCCAGTCTCTGTGTGGAGGAGGGAGCTGTGCGTAACACCCCTTCATTCCGTCTATTTTTACCTTTCCTCCCCGCTACTCCTCAACACCCTTCTAGGTGCAGAAAGATCTGTCTCCCTCCTGCTGACTTCCTCCTCTGGCTGAGTTCTTTACTTCTACTTGGGATTTCTCACAGAAGACAGACCATGCTCTGGCTGGGTCTGCGTGTCCACTTTGTTGTAGTTAAAAGCACGGTCTCAAGGAGCATCCGTTTTCCTAAAAATGTTTCAAGTTTTTCTTTCTTTATGGCAGAGTAATACTTCATTGTGAAAAAATATGCCACAGTTTGCTTATCCATTCATCGATTGATGGACACACAGACCACTTCCAAGATTTAGCTAATATTAGCTGCACAGCTGTAAACATGAGTTTGTGTGTATCAGGTGTTAAGTCTTTCAGAAGATAGGCAGAAGGGGAATAGCTGGGACAAATTACATTTGCACATTCTGTATTTCGGGAAATCTCCACACTGACTTCTGCAGTGTTCATACTAGTCTGTGTTCTCAGCAGAGGGGACAAGAGTTCTTTTCCCCCATAAGCTTGCCAGCATTTATTATTTTTTTTTCTTATGGTTGTCATGGTTTGGGGCTCTTGCCAAGGGGTATAATACAATACAGGACATATATTTATATGATTATTTTATATATAATCATATTACAAAATTATCATGATTAAATTATTTTATAATATAATCATATTATAAAATTACCCAAATAATCATATACAAAGAGTGCATGAAACTGTCCACACACTACAGACCAAAGAATTCAGCTGAGGGCCAGGGTTCCACAATAGCGTCCCGCATGAGCTCAGCTGCAGACCTGCAGCTCATGGCAGCGCTTCCCATGAGTCCAGCTGGAGCCTGGAACCCATGACAGCATCTCTTGCAGGCCTGTTTCACGGATCACTCCTGGGTTGAAGGTCTATGGTGGGAGCTAGAGAGTCCATGCCAGTATGATGAAGGATCTATGGTGCCAGGCTGAGGGATCTGAACTGGAGCCAGGAAGCAATGCTCAAAGTAAGGACCAGAGCTTCCCTGAAAAGGACTCGGCAGCATTTTTGCACGGAGTTTCTCCAGCAATGAGGAAGGCTGAGTTCCCACTAGTAAAGCCAGTATGCGGGGCTTTGCCAGGAGGCTGAGCAGTGTGCCATCTTCTCCTCCAGAGCCAGGCAGCGATGCTCAGGATGAGGGCGAGAGCTCCCCAAAGTGAACCATAGTGATTCTCTGTGACAACAAGTTCCCAAGCTGCTTCAATGAGAGCACCCAAGTTCAGAGGAAAGCCAGCGCGTCCAGGTCCCTCAGCGGTAGCCCAGGAGAGCCAGCAGCTCCCAGCTGCTCCAATGGCTTCTCCAAACAGCTGCCCTAGCAGCTCCTGGCTTCCTCTCCAGTTCTGCCCCTTACGCTGCCAGCAGCAGCGCTCACATGGGCCTCCCACAGCCAGCACCACAGCAGCTCAGTTGGGCTGGGTGTAATGAGTTGGCCACCGGTTGGCAACGCCTCACAGTGGCCGTTCTTTCTAGGGGCAGTGGGCATTTCATTGTCATTTTAATTTGCCTCTGTCAATGGCCAGAGATATCGAGCCTTTCTTCATGTATTTATCAGCCATTTGTCCTTTCTCTGTGCAGAGTCTGCTCATTTCATTTGCCCATGTTTTCACTGGGGCTTTTATTTTAGGAGGTCTAATGTATTTTGAGTCCTGTATATATTGTTGATATTACTTCTATCTTGGGAATACATGACAAAATTGTTTATTATTCTATAAGGTGTCTTTTCACCCTGTTGGCTGTTTTCTTTGCTGTGCAGAGGCTTTTCAATTTGATGATTTATTTTGTGTTCAATATTTCATTGTGTTTTAATGAAACACAATTATACGTATATGATTACCCAAAAAGGTTAAAAACAAACAACATCTGAGAAAATTTTAGCAAAATATGAATGAGTGCATCCAGCAGCATATTAGAAACAAACAGCATATCAATAAGTGGCATTTATTTCAGATGAGTAAACAAGGTTCAATATTATAATTTTTTTTAAAGTTTTATTCTATATGGTATTTTCTCTGGAATCTAAAAGGATTTTAGATGAGATTTGATACTTTTTATTTATGAGGAAAAAATTTCATTAAAATAAATTTGTAAAAAATACACTAACATATATGTATGTGTAAAAACTGACACTAGAAACAAAAATGCTAAATGGGCAAACAACACTGGGATCAGAATGAGAACTCTGAGTACTACCAGGACTGAGCAACACTGAATTAGAGACATTAGCCATTGGCATTTGGGTGGGAAAAGGTGGTAGAAGCTACAGATATGACAGGATGATATAAAATTAACTTTCTTTGCAAATCGTGTGATTGTAGACTAGAAAGTTGCAAATGATTTTTAAATGCAGGAAAACTCCTTCAGGGCTGGGGAGATAGCTCAGTAGCTTTAGTGCCTATCTGGCAAGCACAGAATCCCAAGTCCAATCCCCCTTCCTGAAAAAAAGAAGGTAAGAAAGGAAGAAAGAAAGGAAGAAAGAAAGAAAGAAGGAAGGAAGGAAGGAAGGAAGGAAGGAAGGAAGGAAGGAAGGAAGGAAGGAAGGAAAGAAGGAAGGAAGGAAGGAAGGAAGGAAAGAAGGAAAGAAGGAAGGAAGGAAGGAAGGAAGGAAGGAAGGAAAGAAAGAAAGAAAGAAAGAAAGAAAGAAAGAAAGAAAGAAAGAAAGAAAGAGAAAGAAAGAAAGAAAGAATTTCAAACAAAACCTCTTCAAAACTTCAAAGCAAGTAAAATATAGCTGTATTACAGAAGTTCATCACTTAGAGACAGGGCATATGTCTGAGACATACATCTGTATGTAAATTTTACATTGTGCACACACCCTTGTGTGTCCTACCCAAGCATAGATGGCATGGTCAGTTTCTCCATCTGCTCCTCTGCAGCAGTCAGAAGAGGCAGCAAACAGAAACACACGACTGTACCACTGGTGTATCATAGCACTCTCCTTTGCAGTAAATGCTCTCATATGAATGGAAAGATCTTCTATATAAGGACAAGAAGCATACCCCAGTTAATGGGCACATGCACTACTGCACCATTGTGGGTGCTAGGTTTACATTTTGTAGTACTAGGAATTTAGCATAGTACTTACTATTTAACATTCCTCATTCTTCTTTATCAGTTTTTAAGTGTTGGGACTGCTTTTATCTCACTATACCTCTAACTCACCCAGGCTGGTCTCTAAATTTAGATCTTTCACTTTCACCTCCCTGAGTGCTGGAATGCACCCCCAAGCCACATGTTTTTACTATTACCAGCACAGAGGGCTGTGAACACCCACTTCACCACGTGCACAGTGCTAGCCAGCTGAGCCCTGATAAGAGAAGAGCTATGCCCTCACGAGGCTGCAGGGGTGCTCCAGCTGCTCTGTTCTACAGGATGACCATCTGTGTGCAGCCTGGCCCTGACATAAATAGCTGTGAGCTTCATGGCTGCATTCCTCAGCTCTTCTAGCCTGGTACACAGTGCTTGACACTGGACATTAAAGGACCAGTTTAATCTGGCTCACGATTTTACAGGATTCAGTCCATCGTGTACTCCATCTCCCTGGCAGAAACATCACAGTGGAAAGGCATAAGGGAACAAACTGCTGACTTTATGGCTTTCTAGGGTGTTCCAGGGGGATAGCTCCAAAGAGGAAGGTGCCAGGGACCCATAAGAAACCTAAGTTGTGCTCCAGACACAAATGGACTTTGCTAATGTCCTCCCAAGCCAGCCAGGTTGACAATCAGTCAGTGAGCACAGCACTTCAGGCTGGAGTAGAAAGGCCTTTTCTGTCATGGGTTCAAGTGCAGAAACTACTGTTTTTTACAAGACCAAGTAAAAACCAGCTGTATCTGCTGAATGGAAGTGGCTAAATAAATTACATTACATTTACACAGAGATTTAACAAAAACTTACGACTTCTATATCCCAGTATGTGAAATTTTCCAGGAAGTAAAACAGCAACAAATCAAGAGTCATACGAGAGCTTTGTCTTCAGGACAGATGGATACTCCAACACATTTACATATGTCTGTGTTTTTCTAAAGACTAACCAGTTAGCCAGGAACATAATCATGATTCCCCCAGAGGACTGGGGAATACAGGCTTCCAAGAACCAAGGGGAGGATGGCTTATCTAAGTGTAAGTCTCTGTTTTAGTTTCTGGATTTTTAAACTCTATGAAGAGAGTTTGTTGAATGAATTAATGTGTAAAAATGAAAACTTTTGCCTGATTCACAGAACGGTCCTAGTTGGTATCTTGCATAAAGCACTGAGCTAATACTTCTCAAAACCATTGTTTTTCTCAATGCACTTAATCTCTGGATAGATGTGGTACTCTAAAATAATAACTTAATAAAAATTAACAAGAGTTGCTTACTAATAAGGCACAAGAGGAACAAAGTATCTTACTACTAAGGACTAACATACTAAACACTGAAGTTTTTCAAATAGTGATAGACAAAATAAATATTTTTTAAAGTTAACCTGCTCTAAGTCATTTATCAGTCAAAAAAAGAAAAAAAAAAACTTATCTTAAAAAACAGAACTGGTCAGGTGTGGTGGTGTATGCCTGAAATTCAAGCATCCTGAGAGAGTGAAGCAGAACATTATCTCTGATGCTTAGTAAAAATAGTACTTCATCAAGCTAGACCCAATTTATCATCACAGATCTCTTTAGCAGCAACTTATGATCTAAGCATAGTAGAATATTATGCTTTTTGCTGTCACTGTTGTGTTTACAGACACTTTTATTTGACTTTTAAGTAAACTATGAGCTGGAGTAATTGAACAGGATGCTACTCTTATCAGTGCATAATTCTTTTACTGTATTCAAGGTTTTATACCTGTATTCTCAGCTCCAATTGGCTGCCTGTAAGCAACAAATCTGTCCAATGACTGATGAACCAAGAGATGAGAGTTAGGATTAAAAACTAATGACATTAAATCACATAAACAGGCTTTTGGGTATGAAAGCAATCCAATTTGGCAATAATGAAGTCACTCTGTTAGTGTGAAGCTCAGCTGCAATTTGTTGTTGTTTATTTCAATCTAGTTCAGCTTAAAAAAGCACAGAAAAGCCGGGCGTGGTGGCGCATGCCTGTAATCCCAGCACTCGGGAGGCTGACACAGGAGGATTTTTGTGAGTTCGAGACCAGCCTGAGCTACAAAGTGAGCTTAAGGCCAGCCTGAACTGCATAGTGAGACCCTGTCTCAAAAAGACAAAAAAAAAAAAAAAAAAGCACAGAAAAGAAAACACAACAAACAAACCAGCAGTGAGAATCCCTGTCCCTGTCTAAAGATCGTGCACCCCATGTGTCAGGGACTCCTGCAGAAGGTCAAGAGAGGGAGCCAGGAGTTTCACTTTTCTTTCTTTTTTTAAAATTAATTTTATTGAGAAACACATAGCAATGAGACAGTTTCAAAACTGATTAATAGGACAGTTTCAATAATTAATACATTATATAATGTTATCTTCTTAGTGGTTATTCATAGTTCTTATAGTTTGTGTCTAGTTGTCCCCCCAAAACCTCATGTAGTCATGGGGTGGGGACTTCTAAAGCTTGTGATTAACTCATAATCAACTGGGATTATCTGTGATCCAAGGCTGGGATTATGGGTTTTAGTACTGCTGGGATTATGGGTGTGAGTACTATATTCCACCCTGGGGCAGAGAGCCTGAATGGAATATAACAGACAGAGAGACAGACTTTCTTAAGTGATTGTTCTTTGTTGTTTCTGTGCACAGTGCCATGAACTGCTGCTCTCTGCCATGTGCCCCTCTGCCTTGGAATCAGCTGAATATGGATTGAAACCTTCAGTAGCTGTGAGCTAAATAAACCTTTCCTTTCTTCATTTTGGGTGTCAGGTATTTGTCCCAGCAACAAGAGAGGAGTAACTAAAACAATAGTACAAGATGCAGACATGATATCCTACCTAAATACTATTAGTGCAAATCATTCTTCTCATTGAATTAAGAGAAAATAGCTGTTTATCTATCCTAACTACTTTGAATACACAGACACAAAATGGTCCTTCATTTGTATCATTTTTTGTTTAGTTTTGTCAGAGAAGGGTATTCTGTTGCCATTTAAATATGGTAGGTGCATTAATTCAGAAAAATAATCCATGATAATCCAGTAGTTCATAACAGTAGTGCATTATCCATAAGACTGGCAATGTCAGAAGTTGTTGACTTGAGCCTTTCACAGCTCAGCATATTAATATGGCTCTATGTTTTATACCTCCTTTTTATACTTTTCTTCTGGATAGTTAAGACCAAGATAAAGCAAAACCTACATAGCAACAAATGTGACTTTTGTATCAGATAAGGTCAGACAAGTCCCCTCAGGATTTATCCTTTAACCTTTTACTGCTGTTTGCAGATCCTTTGTCAGTGTCAGCCATGTGGATGAGTCACGGCCATTGCTTGAACAATTTGCTCCCTGTGAAAGCCTGACAGAATATTTTCTCCCCAGGTGATTCTCCTTAGGCACACTCTGTGCCATCGATCACATTCCTCTGTAGCCCCATAATCTCATTGATCAGAAAATTTGGGACATCACTGAGTTACATGATGTTATAGTACTGGTTCTCCTATGTCCTCAGTCCTCACTGACCTTGAAAGGCTAGGGCCAAAATGTTGGCTGACCTTGCAGCCCTTCTTTCTCCTCTAATTTTTGGTCTGCAAAATTAGGTTGTTAACCCTCCAGAAGAGAAGCTTATTATTACCCTACAACATATGCGGTTGGGTTTAACCTCACTATCTGTCTGAATATCAAAAATCTTAGGCATAACATGGAATAGGTATTTTCCATCAAGTATTGCTATGTTAATCTTTAAGTCCCTACAGAATATGGAGAAAAAAATTTTAAAATTAAAAATATTTTAAAAATATGACCTGAGCTGGGTGAGGAGCTCCACGGTCACACACTCATCTCATGGCACATGCAAGGCCCCGGAGTCACAGCTCAGCACTCAAACAGAAGACAGAAACAGAGAGGGAGAAGGAGAAGGAGAGCTGTACCATCAGGCTGCAGCAGGAGATGCAGAAATGGAGAGTTCTATTACATAACTGTAAAATATTAAAAGGATCACTGTTTAAACTCTTGATTTAAGTAGAATGCAACTAACTACATATGGAATTCTGGAAACATCATTACTCTGATACTGCACCATAGACCAAGAACTGGGGTGAGGTGCAACACAGGAAAGCATTTTAGCTCTCTAAGTATTTGTGCTGCCAATTTCTGACCCCTCCAGGTCCTTGCCCCTGTGGGGCTTGTGTGCTAGTAACCAGAGTGATTGCCCATTGGGCAGCAGAGGAAGCTTCTATCCTTGGCCTAAACTCCACTTGAGAGGTGAATCTAAACATGGATTACCCAGCCTTCTGGGGGTCAGGAGGCTTTCTGAAGGGATCAAGAGACTGATGAAAGGGAGGAATATTCATACATTTTCTGAGGCTAGAAAATTTTCCGGAAATTGAGATATAACCTACTTTTAGAAGTCTTTCTGGTTGTTGTCATGATAACTATTAACTGCCATGGCTCCTGGGGTTGTGTCTGCTCACACTCTGGGGGGACTTCAATGGTGTTAGAGGGCATCTGCGGCTGCTCTGATGAGCTTCAGTCCACCCAATTTGAGCAGGCCTCAGACAAGGCATTTCCAGCCTCAGAGATTCTGTCTTCAAAGGAAAATAAGATTAGGGCAGAGAAGAAATTCAGGCAGGCCACTGAGACAGAGCTCTACAGAGTCCTCTGAACCAGATTACTGTTGGGCAAGCTATCCCATTATGCTGGCCTTTAGTGTCAGAACCTGACTATAATGCACAGGAAGTGAAGGAGGCCTGTTCTTCCCTAATATCTATCTCCTCTTTTAAAAAGAATATAAATAAGAACAAATACCAAGCTTAATCCTTTCCAAACTCCAGTCCCCGCAGGTTCCCATGAGAAAAACTTCCACCCTTGCAATGACTATTCTGTGGATCAACCCCAGGAGCCAGCTGAGGCAGAGATTGTGTAATTAATTAGGCATTGGCTCTGAGGAACAGAGCAGTAATAGGATTTCTGACATGTTCTCTATCATTATATTCTTATTCTGCTACGAGTTTAAAATAAAACTGTTGAAGAATTTCCAAATCTCTAAGCACTTTAGGGACCTCCAGAGAGAAGTGAACAGAATACCACCAGGGCCCACCCCCAAGATTCCCATCTCATGATCTGTGCATTGAGAATAAGAGAAATGGTAAACCCCAAGAAGCCCTCTTCATTCCTGGCACCAAGATCCAAAGTGAGGCCCCTGTCCTCCTGAGGCTGCACACTCACCCGTGTGGCCCCACCAATATCTTCTGAGGCACTTGGGTGTTTCAGGTTCTCCTGTTGGCATCATACTGTACAGACTACAACGACACTGACAAGAAAATGGAATTGGAACTGGGGAGATGGCTCAGCAGAATAAGCGCTTGCCTGGCAAATGCAAAGGCCTGAGTTCAATCCCCAGTTCCATCAAAAAAAGAAGGAAGGAAGGAAGGAAGGAAGGAAGGAAGGAAGGAAGGAAGGAAGGAAGGAAGGAAGGAAGGAAGGAAGGAGGGAGGGAAAAGAAAGGAAAAGAAAGAAAGAAGAAAAAGAAAAAGAAAGTGGAATATTTGATCTTCTCTTTAATACCCTTCCACCACTAATCAAACTGATTAGCAACAAGGGAATTAGGGTGAGTTTTCAGCATAGCACTGTGAGGAGATCAAGTCCAGCAGTGGTGGTTGAAGCTTCAACCCTGCTACACTATGCTCTTTCCACTCCTCAGCAAGAAGTCTTGGCATAGGGAGTGGCATTGTTGTTTAATCTAAATTGGATTTCCAACAAGAACTCACTGAAGGGCCCATGAGATAGCTCAACAGTCTAAAGAGCCTGCTTAGGTAAGCTTAGGCAGGCTCAGGTGACTGCAGTTAGACCCCCAGAACCACATGCTTTGTCAACCCGGCCCTCAGGGCCAGCTGAGTAGCCAAAAAAAAAAAAGGAAAGAAGTACTCGCTGGAATATTAGATGTTAATCGCTTCTCGGCCTTTTGGCTAAGATCAAGTGTGGAATATTGGATGTTAAAAGCTTGGAGTACACCTTCGCAGTTAGAAGCTGGTGGATATATGTGCAATCTATAAAAGATGACTGATTATTATATTTGTTTGTTAAAATAAATACCCTTATTTCACAGATTTGGTTTTACAACATGTTATGTTCCTCAAGTCTGAGATGTAAAATACCATTTCATGGGTTTTTTTTTCTTTTTTTTTTTTTTTGCTTGAAGCAAGTAACCTTCATTATACTCAGGCAAAGAAATTCCACCTATATCCTTGTGGAAGACAAGAGCTGACCACTGAGAGTCCAGGCTGAGCAACACCATATGAAATTGTAAGGTACTCACTAAGATGGTAATGATGTGACCTATTTGGTCAGTGACCTATATGGCATCATTTTACATGACTTCTATGGCTACTCGGCCTTGAGAGTTGTCTTTAAATCCTAGAGGAAATTAGAAGACTTTCAAATAAATTCTTGTGAGCTGTACAATTTTTTAACCACAAATAGACACAATCAGTTGAAAATGCCACTATTTCTAACATTTCTTTAAATATCCATTGTGACTATAAAGACCTTATGTGAAGGCATGATTATGATAAGTGTGAGCCCCTAAGAAATCCAGTCTCACATCCATCAGATTTTACCTCTCAGGAAGAAGCTCAGCGAAGGATGAAAATAGAGTTGACTTTGAGGTATATCTCAGGAATAACTGACTGCTGATCAACATCAACAGTTATACTGATTCAAGGATATAGCTGGGAAAAGCAAAATTGAGCAATAAAATATCAGCACACCATGCGAATGTCCTCTCTCTCAAGACATAGTGGGTGATGGACATTTCTGGTAATATCTCAATCTCTGTGCTGGCCGGTGCTCTGTTCTCCACACTGGGATTCAAGTGCGCTTGGCAAACCAGGGAGCACTTCCATCCCTTACCTGTGATTGGTTCCTGGCACCCGGGCTGCTGGACCCCTCAGATCACTGATTCTAAATAAGGGCAGCCTTCGGTGTTTTAAAAGACTATTTTAAAATGCAAATGTGAAAGCCTCACCCCAGAATTACTAAGTCAGAATATTTGTGGGTGATGGAGTATGTGTGAAGCCAAATTTCTACTAATTAGCAATTTCTTTTTTTTCCAGCCTTCTCATGCTCAAAGCTTTCCTGTAACCCTGGGGTTCTTTTAATTTTCTTCTCTTCTACATTTTTAATCTCCTCTTTTTTTGTTTTTTTCTTCCTCTCCCTTCTCCCCCTACCGTTTCTGCTGTTCCTCCTTCTCCTCTTTCTGCTCCCTCTCACATTCCCTTACTCCTTTTCTTCTTCTTGCTCTTCTTCCTCCTCCACCTCTTCCTCTTCTTCTTCTTTATCTGGCACTAGGACTTGAGATCCAACCAGTGCTTCTCCACCACTGAGCCTCACACACTGTGCTTACATTTTTATTTTAGGGCAAGTCTTCACTAAGTTGTCCAGGTGAGATCCAAATGTTCGATTCTGCTTTCTCAGTCTGTCTTGGTGCTGGAACTGTAGGTTGAGGAGTATACCTTATTTAAGGCCATTTTCAAGCACTTGTCTTTTAGTAAGTTTATCTGAAAGCATATTTTGAAGAATAATAGGAGAAGAATCTATCACTATTACTGAGAAAAGATCCAAGTAAAAATTTCAGAAAAGAATGAGCTTATTGTACATTAGAAACTGCACAGGCTTATGAAGAAATCAAATTGTATAGAACTTAACAAAATTTACAATCCTTCAGTTCACCTTTTATTTTTGATGGTACTGGGACTTGAACCCAGTGCCTTGTGCATGCTACACAAGCACTCTACCACTAAGCTACATCCCCAGCCCTCCCTCAGTTAATCTTTTAAACAAATTAACTATAAAATAATATATTCCTGTGATAATTTGAAAGACTTTCCAAAATTTATAAGAAAGAAGAAAAATAAAAGTAGAAAAATTAGTCCCCAAATCCCTTACTTCCAAATGAACAATGATTAATTTATAGAGAAAAAATGTTTATAAATATTGAGTGATATGTGTAAATCTCCTTTCTTTCTTGTCATATAGCATAAGCATCAGAATTTGTAGAATCTGGGGAAAGTACACAGTAGTTAGCCTTATTTTACAGATGGTGAAACTTAGTTCAGATATTATTATTTCAGGGATTTCAGGTGTGTGCTTTCCAATTTCTTCTATGCTATTGTCTCTTGCATTTGTTCTGGGTGGGCTCAGGGCTTAAAAATGCATTTTTCTCCTTCTCTTTGTCATTTCCTATAGCACTATCTTCTTACCTTTGGTGCAGAGCTTTGGTAGAGTTATTACCTTAGCACCAGGTCTGGATCTACCAAGTTCAAACTCATCCAGGTGAGTGTGGCTTGGTTCTGGCTGCTGTGCTCCACTTCTTTCTCTTCCTTGGAGTTGAACCCTCTATGCCACTCTGGCAAGATGTTCCTCTCCTGGATCAGCTGTGTGGGTCTTGCCTCTACCCTCTCTGCTATGAGTTCTGCCCCAAGGTGCCACACTGGGTCTGTCTGATGGAGGAAGTTCCACTAACATCCTAGGCATGGGCACTGCCTGGAGTGAGGACCCAGAGGGCCCTGGGTGGTCCCACTCACCCAGATGATGAAACTTAGAATCCTCCAGTGGTACCATGATCAGAACCCAGTATTCTATGCTAAGATCTGATCATCTAATATTAAATATATTATTACTACATCTTAACACTTCTTTGAAAACAAGGAGAAATTAATCCATTATTTCTGTCTTTACATGGAAGCAATTTAAATATATGAAATGTCTCCCACAGCAAAAAGCAATCTCCCTGGGCACTGAACAGAACTGTGAGAGATCGCTGTGCCCCTCAGCTTTCCAGAAAGCTGACAGTTACCTGAGATCAACTGCTATAAAAGGAAAGTGTTTATTTTGGCTCACAGCTTGGAGGTTGCAGTTGCTGACCAACTGACCCTGTTGCTTTGGTCTAGTGGCAAGGAGCGCTCTCCTCAGTGTTCTAAAATCAATTACCTAATGAATGGGACAAGAGAGCATAAGGCCCAGGGCCCACGGTGCCCCTCCGACGCACACAGCTGTGGCCTAACACCACTCATTAGGCCCTCCTCGTGAGGCCACTGTCCTCTTTTGGTAGCATCACACGGGGCTCAAGACAGAACACAGGGGCCATCCAGAGATGCTCTGGAGCCAGATCATGAAAACCTTCTTGGTAATTGTTTCTTAAGTTCCAAGCTACTCCTGACGTCAGGTAGGACATTTCAGTGTTCCCAAGTTCTCTCACACATTTCCTAAACCCTATTCCAGGAGACTAGGGGATTTGTGGGCCCCTCCTCCCCTGACACCCCCAGAAGTCTTAGCCCTTCTAGTTCTTCTGGGTCATGGCAATGTAGTTAATCACTCTATGGCTGCCACGTGCTAATAAAGCATGAGACATTGGTGACCACCAACCTTGGATTCCCAAGTTTATCTTTGAAGTTTTGCTGGCATTTATAGCCTATATCTGATAGACATGATGTCACAGTCAACATACTAATAGTCTTCTATCTGCTTTCCTTTTCTATCTACAAACTGTTTTGGGCTTTCTTAAAAAATAAGAAAGAACAACTTTTGACTTCATGGATTTTTCTGTAGTGTTTTTCCTCTTTCCTGTTTCTTTGATTTGCACCATGATATTATTAATTTCCTTCTTATTCTTTCATATTGAATTTACTGTTTTTATTTTCCTAGCTTCTAAAAGTAGAGCTTTTTCATTTTTCATTTTTCTTCCATTCAACTACAAGTACCTCAGCTTACAAACTCATCTCTAAGTACAGAGGTAAGTTGTATATTTTTCTGTGCCAATTTGCAGTGCTGTGGATGCAGAATCTTGTCTTATGTCAAAGTATAAGTTCTATCCTGGGAAAGGATTCCTGTGCACCGAGGTGGGCTGGGTATGGTTGAGGGGAAATGTTCTCTGTAGGGTCAGGTCCAGTTGGATTCAAGGGTGTCTAAGTCTTTGTGTCCTTCTCGGTTTTCGCATGAGTTCCCTTGTCAATGACTGAGAAAGGGAATGACCTCCCGTGATTGCTGAGTAGCCAGTTCTCTCACATTGTATATGTTTCTGTTTAATTTACCAGGGATTCTGTTTTGTGTACATATGCATTTATAATTCCTAAATCTTTTACATTGGCTTTTCATCAACAGGAAAAGTTGTGCTCTGGCTCTGTGTTTAGTACTATTTTTTTTTCTTTTCAAGTCTAATTGACACTGAAATAGTCACTTCAGCTTCTCTACAGCTGCTGTTTGGCTGGTATATCCTTATCTATTTATTTATTTCTATTATTTATGTGTTAATCTCTAAAATAGTTCTCTGATGGAAAGCATAGGGTTGGCTTCCCTTCCTTTTATAATTGGAAATCTTCACATTTTCACTGGGGCATTGCACTTATACTTAGAGCAGTTACTTTTGTAGCTTTATTCACATTTTTCAATTTTTCCCACATGTCTCAGAATTTTTGTCTCCCTGTTCCCCTCTTATGATCTTTTTGTGATAAGCATATTTTTAGCTTATCAGTATTTCTTGACGTAGATTAGTTGTGCACGTCGATGGGCTCCAGGGTGGTTTCCCACTCATGCATGGAGCATGCGCTCAGCAAACACAACTTTGCTTTTCCCCCAGGTTTTTCCACACTGCCTTCTGGTCTCTGCTGTTTCCCGTATGATGTCAGTCCTTAATCACATTTTCACTTGAGCTCTAGACATTTGTGTTTGCCAAAAATTCTGGAATGGAATCCAGACGTCTAATATATTAGGAGATGGAGCTTTTTGGAGATAATAGGATCATATTGGTGAAGACTTTATGAGAAAAACTGGCCCCAAGATAGCAAGACTGATCCAGCTCTCCTGTAAAAATGCAACAGTGTTTGGGGTCTGCACTGCCAGAGAAAAGCTCAGCAACACCCACGCTGGGCCTGCTGGCCTTCACTTGCTGTGGCTCCCTGCTTGGATGGTGCAGCTGTGCTCCTCTGCATCTTCACAGTGTGCAATGTGTTTGTTTTCCTCTGTCGCAGCTCTTCTGCCTCTCCCTGCTAGAGTTCAAGAACCCTGTGATTACATTGGTCTCATGTGGCTATTGCAGAATATTCTCTGTAGTTAACAGCCAGTTATCATTCTTAGTTCTATTTAGATCTTTTCATTCCTGCTTACCATGTAATATAATCCATTAAGAGGCTTCAGTTATTCAGGGCTGGGTGTCTGTCGGAGGTCGTCATTCTGCCTACCACCATAAAGGTGCTCATCTCCTGGGTTTGTTTCAAGGACTTAATGATATAAATGTAAAGCATAAAATAATGCCACCGCAATCAGTGCTTAACTAATGTCACTGTTGTCACCAGGTTCCTCACATTCGGAGGAAGTATGGGATACACAAAAAATAAATAAATAAATTGGCAGCTCAAGCGGAAAAAAAAAAAAGAAGTAAACAAACAAAAAAGGGAATACAAAGAAAGAACGACTCTGTGCTTATATAAACAGTACAGTTATGATAAATATGCAGTACTTTCATGTAATTCTATGAGAATAAAGTTTTGCACTAATTGTGTTTGGAAAAAAAAATAAATAAAAATAAAAAATAAAAAATAAATTGGAAGCTCAAGCAATATCAAAAAAAAAAAAAAAAAGAAGGAGACGTTGTGGAGAATGTGCAGATCCAAGCGTTCCTGCTGCATGGATGGTGAAGCTGTGCATGGAAGTCGCAAAAATGACTTCAACCAGAGGATACAAGCTATCATTCAGCCCTTTGTGACTTTCACTTCTAATACCAAATCCATATAGAACCAAATGATGATGCAGGAAAATTAACAGTAGTTGAGGGAGGGAGAACTTAAAATTGTATTAAATTTCCTAATCTTCTGTTTATCACTCAGAAGCAGAGTGAAATGTATCCAGAGTGGTTTATATTTTCCCATTCCCATCAGAATCTCATACAGTTTAACCCAACTGCTTCTCAGAATCCATAGAGCTTTCCAGTAATATCAAGTTCCTAGTTCCACCAGGCTGGGCCTATTCTACCCAGGCCCGTGCATATGTACAGACTGGCTAGGAGCAAGACACTTATGCTTTTTCCTGACTTACGACGGTGGTAAGAAGAGAAGGTGTACCTGGCATAGTGGTACCCACCTGTAATCATAGCACTAGGAGGCTGGGGCAGGGTCATGGAGAGTTTGAGACCAACCAGGGCTACAAAGTGAGTGCAAGGCCTTTCCTAAACTCCTGAACTGTATAGCAAGACCTTTTCTCAAAAAGACAGAAAAAAAAACAGAAAGGAAAAAAGGAGAAATTGCTACCTTCAATCTAATGATACTCAAGCCAACTAAGCAAAAGAGAATATAAATGAATGAAACTTAGAACTGGGGCAAATTTATCTCTAGGTTATTTTCATCACCTTTCCATATAATGAAAATATACCTTGCTTTCATATGAAGCTAAAAAGATACTTCCCACCTTTATATATGATATCTAATCATGTCAAATAAGAGTACTTCTTCTTCATAATTATGTAAAATTATGTCAATGTAAATTTATTTATTTATTTATTTTGGCATTTGGTACCAGGGCTCACTATGCAGCTCAGCCTTGTAGTGGACCTCCTGTTGTCAGCCTCCACAGCACTGGGATTAAAGGCGTGCACACCACACTGGGGTGTGGGGCCAGTGCAGGGGGTCCCACTGGGGAGGCAACCCTGGCCACTGCTCTTGCCTGAGCAGGCGTTTAGTCCACTGAGAATAAATTATTTTACAGCTAATTTGTTTAAGTAAGTACACATATATCACTCAACCTTTTGGGTAAAATCAAGTATAGGTAAATACAAGTATGCCAATCATATTTGGAAAATAATATTGAAAAACATACAAGTTCATGCTGGATTGCCAGCTTCAGAGCAAATATACGATATAACAAAAGCCTGGCTCTGAGGACCATGTATACTGTAAATGTCACATTAATACATAAAATAGTAAAATAAAGATGTGAAGTATTTGTTTTTACAGTTTGGTAAAAATATAATCATAGATTTATCTGCTAAATATAAACACAGTGTTTTAGAGAATAAAAGCAGGTTAAACCATGAAACTATCCTGGAATTGTTTTTCTCTAAAATATAACAAAATACATAGACCCTCAAAATCATATAAAGAAATATAAATATTAAATTGTATTTGTGGAAATAACAATAGAAAATAAATTAATAGTCTTGGGAGAATGTTTTGTTCAATTAAGGCTGTAGACAATTAAAAGTTCATATGAAATAAATTTCTGAGAAAATTTAACTTAAAATTGAAGCCAAAAAAGGTATACAGTATTACCAACTTAACATTGTTATTCTGAGGTACCATTATAAAGTTGTTTTTTTCCAAAATTTAAAAGTTTAAATGACTTTGCAATGTTTTTTTTTTTTTCCGTTCTGAAAAGGAAAAACACTACAGTGCTATTGATAAAAACAGCACTAGTGTTCAAAAGTACAAGAAACACCAGGCCTACAGCCAAAGGCCTGTGGTCTCAGCACTCAGGAGGCCGAGGCAGGAGGGCTGCTGTGAGTACAAGGCCAGCCTGGGCTTCATAAGAGAGTTCAGGGCCAGCCTTTACTGGATAGTGAATTCCTGTCTCATATATCAAGAACAAAATGAATTAATTTAACAAAAAAAAAATAGAAAAATGAAAACAACTCAACCACTCTTTAAGTAACAGTTATAATGCAGACCCAGAAACAGGAAAGCTAAGTAGAAGCCAGCCTTAATGACTATGGCTGTGAAAGTAATAGCAAATAAAATACTAGAGCACACTGAAATAGCAAGGCATCACAGGAAGTCTTATCTGTCCTCAGAGGGCAAGGATGCTTACTTACTGTATTATAATTTTCAGTATCAATAATTAGGGGAAGAGGCCATTGTAGGGACCACAGTTTAATCCCTGGCACCACATGCCACACCATCCCCACCCCAGGGTAAGCATCCTTGCCCTCTGAGGACAGATAAGACTTCCCGTGATGCCTTGCTATTTCAGTGTGCTCTAGTATTTTATTTGCTATTACTTTCACAGCCACAGTCATTAAGGCTGGCTTCTACTTAGCTTTCCTGTTTCTGGGTCTGCATTATAACTGTTACTTAAAGAGTGGTTGAGTTGTTTTCATTTTTCTATGTTTTTTTTGTTAAATCACAAAAGGAAAAAAAGTAATTAGGGGAAGAAAATCATATTATAATATTCATAGATACTGAAAGCAAACCACAGAAAGCTAGGATAATTATGAATATTTTCATTAATATGGAAATAAATGGACAGTTCATTTAGTTACATAAATCATGCTTAATTGAGAGAAACTAACATTTCGGGTTGATATAAAAAATAAAGTAACTACATCCTTTATTGCCATCACAGTTGACATTATTCTGGATGCATTACTCAATGGACTCAGATCAGAGGAACATGGAGAAATTTGGAAATTGAAAATGAGAAAAGTTAAAGTGTCATTTTTCTTTCAGTATAGGGATCAGGCCTGTGGCCCTGTGTTTGTAAGCAGGCTCTCTGCTGCTATGGTACCTCCTCAGTTCATTATGTTTAGATTACATTATCTTCTCTCAGGAGGAAAAGCGTAAGAATCATCTGAACAACTACAAGCAGACAAATAAATTTCTGGGCAGATAGATATCAATAATCTTCACCTCCAGTATGAACTCATAGCCTATTTCAAAGAAAACAAGAAGAAATAGAATAGCAAAGAATAAATTTAAGAAGCATCCAAAGCATACATGGAGGAATTTTTCATGGTTGATATATATATATATATATATATATATTAAAAACAACAACTGTGGAGGCCCAACTTGCCTCTGAGACCTCACATCTCCATGAGACCAGCAGACAAAGGCCAAAGGGTGAGCGCCTCAGTAAACTAAATAAACTGAGTGAACTGAAGGCCAGAACCTGGATCTTCAGGAACCTAAAGCACAAAGGGAAAAGGGCAAGGCCCTGAGCAATCTAGAAGATGCCTCAGAAAACTGGGATGCAAAGGGCCAGGACGTAATAGCACCTGCTGACCACCAGAACCCTGGCAAGCAGCTGCACTCACACACTTGCCATCTCCCTCTGATCCTTTTCTGCCCTTCCCTGTGGCCCAAGCTGTACCGGGGTGCCTAGATTCAGACACTTCGGTGTCCTATTTGACCACCTGTCTGGTGAAGGGTTTTCTGTGTCCTTTCTATTAAGTGGTGCCCAACAGGTCCAGTGTCTCCCTGCAGCCCCCTCCACAACCTTCTTTCCCAGCCTTCACAAGAACCCTAGGGGAGAGCCTGGTTGCAGCCTCAAAGACTCCATTAGAGATGTTAATTCTCCTTTGTCAACTTACACATTTTCAAGATTGTGATATAAAATAATAACGTGGCTTCAAGAACTAAACATTTGACCCTAAATTTCACAGTAGAAATTACAAGGGAGTTGTTGGTACACCTGGGGTGCCAGTCTCAAAGAAGTCTATGCCTACTCTAGTATCACAAAAAGTCAGCAAACTCTCGTGGGTTCTCCTGCACCTGTCCCACAGCTGCAGCCACAGCATAAGCCTTGACCTGGCTCCCACAAGGGGAATGGGGAAGGACAGAGAGCCTCAGTTGGGTGGGTGCAGGAAGACAGTCATCAGACAGGCAGGCAGGAGGATGTCACCTACAATTTCAGTGACCAGCCATTGAGGCAGAGACAGTAAATTGCTGCTGGCCACAGAGGCAGGCACATTGATCTTACCCACAGCTCTCTCTGAAGACCTTCAGTGGCTGTCAGTGAGGACAGGCTGGTGACCAGGGCAGGAGAAGGAGGAAATGTAAGCACCTCTCTGGGGTAAATATGGAGAGGAGGGGCAACTCCTGCTCTGGAGCGAGAAAAGCACAGCTCTAACCAGAGGAAAAGTTGCCAAGGACAGGGAAATGGCAGCCACGTGTCCTCAAAATGCGTGTGTGTGAGGAGGCTGTGCAATAAAATCTTTAATAGGATGTGAGGAAAAAAATCAAGGAAATACAAATTTCAACCCAGATAGCTATACTGAGAGAAAATGTGTTTCAACAATGAAAATAAAATACTTGCTCAGACACACAGTGAAAAATTATTGCCTGGATAATTAATTACAGAATAACTGCATTAACATTGAACAATTATATGAGTACAGATGAGTTCTGATCATTAATCAACCTTGACCTTAAATCCTAGGAAAAGAAAGTGAAGTACACCCAAAAGTTATCTTTTTAAAAATATGGTATAATTTAAAGGCCTTTAGGAAACAAATGAAGAAAAAGAGAAAGACATGTATGAAACAATGTCCAGATATACAGATATTCAAGTGAAAAAATGTGGGACACACAATATATACACATGTAATACTTTGTGACATGGAACACAACAATTAAATTAGGAACCAGGGAAAAAATCTGAAAACTTCCCAGGATGGAGATGCTATTCTCACACCAGACAGAGCCCAAACCTTGACATCACAGTGATTGTTTAGTGAACAGTGTTGTGCAACTTTTTGAAAACTAGAGGTGTATTAAAAACTACACTTGGATTCTGGCTTGCACTTTGGATGTGTTAACACTATGGAAACATGGAATGCAGTACCCTCAGGGTATCTTTAAATAAGTGTGGGAGAGTGTAAGGCTTATGGAGCAGTACTGGTGAGTGTGTGTACTGCACAAGGAAAGACTTTGTATTTTATACAAAAAAAATTTGAAAGATTAAGAAAAAAATTCAAGGGAAAACCCAGCAAGCCAAGGTCATCTATAATGTCTCTTACACATTTGAAAAATGTGTTAATCTTAAGTTCAAACAAAATAAGCAGTAAATATGACAAGGAAGAGAAAATTTATAGATTAAAAACCATACCAAGAACTTTTAAATACCCTTAAGCACCAGAGATGAACAACATAACACAATTATCCTTTTGTGTTCTGAAAAGTGGAATAATGACCCAGCTATGTGACGCTATGTGCAGGCACATGCTGGGATCATAGGAATCTGATCTGCTTCTGTGGAATGGTCAGGCAGCAGAGGCCACTCGGGGTAAGCTAACAGGGTCCCACAAGTAGCAGGAATACATGGCTACACATTAACAATGAGCAGGGCTCGGTGTGGAGCACTTAGTGAACAAGCTATCGTGCATAGGCAAGGACAGGACTGAGCATGAGTGGCTTCATTGCACTGCTATTTTGATCATAAAAGCTGCAGTCATTCTGGGCGCCCCTGTCTAGGAAATGGAGCATCCTACAGCAGCTGCATGGGAGTGACAAGACATGGTGCTGGCAACATGGTGCCAGCAATATAGTTCTACAGACACAGAAAACAATATTTTATAGCTTACACATACATATATATTGAACAACAATAATGCACCTAGCATGACATCCGTATTGAAAGAGCAGAAAGGAAGAAGTTGTTTTGAGCATCAAGCATGAATTAAAGGGAAAACAAAATCGACCAAAATATGGGACTTAAACAGGTCAGTACAATAATGCTGCATTCATGGAATAGTACATCCTACACTGAGATCTCCAACACACTCGCAGCACCCAACCACTTATACAAACATATGCACACCCAAAAAGTAAGTAGAGAACAAAAAAACAGTAAGTTAGATGAAACTTTGGTATGGGAAATGGTAAAATAATTTGGTATATTCACACAATGGAGTATTATGACATTATTAAAAAATAACAAAGCTCTGACAGGAGATAATCCTAACTGTATAGTCTTAAGACAAAAATAGCGAGGTCCTCAATGCTGTGAAGACCTTGCTAATATCTACACTGTAAGAAAAAAGAAAGAAAGAAAGATTTGCTTATGCATTCTCTAATTTCAGAAGGACATAGAGGAAAATGGTAACAGAAATTACTTTCCAGAAAGTGAACTAAATAGTTGCCATACACCAGGAGAGTATTACATTTCATTGCATTTTCTTTCTTTCTTTTTCTTTCTTTCTTTCTTTCTTTCTTTCTTTCTTTCTTTCTTTCTTTCTTTCTTTCTTTCTTTCTTTCTTTCTTCTTGTCTTTCTTTCCTTTTTCTTTCTCCTTTCCTTTTTTTCTTCATTCTTTTTAAAGAGAGTACAAAATGGTAAAAGTACAAATCATACAGAATTTCAGTAAACAAAATAGTATAAGTGGTTTATTTTAAATTTTACACTTTCTGTTACAAACCAACTGCTTTGCTTCAAATTTATTCTGAAGTGTGACCAAGATCTACCTAGACTGTTTCCCAATGGCAATTAATCTTCAGAATATGCCTTCCATCTTGCATATACTTAAGCCTCCTTCGGCCACAATGTATGCCTCTGCATGGCTTCTTTCATATATTTCTTCAGTTGTGCTATTTTGGTTGTCTCCAAGCTGTGAATCAATTCAAAATGTTTATCTTCCATGGTAATTTTGGCTTTGGAGAAGAGCCCCAGGTCACATGGTACCAGATGCCTAGAACAAGAAAGATGAAGACACACCATGATGATGCTTTCTTTTTTCTTTCTTTTCTTTTTTTTTTTTTTTTCTTTTTTGAGGTTAAGAGCAGAACTTTTATTGGGGGAAGAAAGCTTCTGTGCTTCTGTCTAAAAGAAGTACAGAAGGGGGTCCCGAGTGTGTTATAACAGTAACCTGATTGCTTTAGAACATGGAAATAACAATAACCTGATTGTGGGCAAAGCAAGGAGGATTAATGTCAGCATTTCTTCTAGTGTAATGCTTTCAAAATTCATTTAAATATTGAGTGTTTTTAGCACAGCTCATCTACCCCAACTCAGTTGTCAATCTGTGCCTAACACACATGCTTTTATAATGTTTGTTTTATCAGTAATCTTTGAAAGTAATTTTGTGGTTTCATTAAGTCGGGATTTCAGTAAGAATTTGAAAGAATGAGAAGGATGCTAATGGTTTCTGAATCATGCACCAGTATTCTAGACTTTAAATGGCCAAGGATCCCTAGATGCTGAGGGGCCCAAAGAATTCTCCGGAGAGGTGCTGCAGAGCTTATCAATGTGGGGACTGACTCCAGTTACCCTCTCCCCGGGAGCGCTTTCTCTTAAATACTCACTTCAGTCTCCAAAGCATTTGCTTCCATTGTCCCTAATACAGCATTATTCACCCTTCTCCACTGCACTCCCAGACTCCCATCAAGCTGAACTCAAAGAGCTCTGCAGCATCCAGATGACAGCAAATGCTTTCTTCAGTCCCTCAGTGCACCTCGCTTAGCTGAAAGGAGCCATTTCTACCATGCAAAGCTCTTACCAAAATGTCATACTAGTAGAGTTATTTCTGGACTCTGTAATCAAGAGGGTCATCAAAGGTGGCCCTGCCTCAGGCACGGACGGTGCGATCCTGGAGAGAACTTGTGGAGAGCAGTGATGCATCCCTGACTCTGCTCTGAAGTGACCATGGAAGAACTGGAACAAACAAAGAGAGACAATTTGAGATGAACTCTAATCCAGATATATTTTTCTCTATAGCTCACTATCCTACTGTTAAAATTACTAGAAAGACAAACTGCATTTTAGCTACACAATACAGACAGGCTGTTTTAAAGCCATGAAATGCTAATCAAGGGCTGGCTAGAAGCACAGGGACTGTGGTTCGATCTCCAGCATCACAGGCCACGCCAGCCATGCTCCCAGGTTTGCTGAGGCAACCATCATGACCAGGTATTCTG
This sequence comes from Ctenomys sociabilis, assembly GCA_004027165.1. Lineage (NCBI taxonomy): Eukaryota > Metazoa > Chordata > Mammalia > Rodentia > Ctenomyidae > Ctenomys > Ctenomys sociabilis. Next base: position 64,698 of record PVKA01000078.1, read on the forward strand.
GCACAGGCCTGTAACCCCAGTGCTGAGAAGGCTGAAGCAGGAGGATTACTACAAGTCCTAGTGCATAATGAGTCCTTATACCAAACACATTAAAAAATATAGTAAACATTTTGAAACATTTCCTTGTTCAGTAATTGAGAAAGTACTTTACTAATATGGATAATAATTGATAATGAAATATTTATAGCTTTCATAGCATTTATAGAAACACGCGATATCCTTAAACTTGATAATACTGTCAAAAAATACTCTAAGGAGATACTCCCATGTGTTTAGGTGAGTAAGTTGAAAACTGCTTTTTTTTCAGTTTTTGCACATAATAAAAATGATAATTAAAGCACAGCCTGGTAAGTTCACATGATTCAGGACTGAGTTTTATTCTACACACAGAAAGAAGATGGAGTGGATTACTGACTTGTTTCATTTTCAACTGTCAACTTCAAATATCAGCAGCTTCGTGTGCAACAGGCAAACAGTCACCACTATGTGGGTCACATCTTGGTCGCAGCTTCTCAGATCTGCGCTGCACCAGGCACGGGTAGTAAGCAAAGCAGTGGGAATGTTTGGTTTCAGGAAAACCTGATCTACGAAAGCAGGATGCAGTGTGTGATGGCCTCCCTTGCCCGATCTAGCACATAGTGTTATGTATTTGATTAATCTCTTGGATATATTTGTGAAGAATAGAGTCATTGCAAAGCCATAACCCCACAATTGTGCCTCTTGTAATCGCTGCCTCCTGGTCTGTGGGCTCAGCAGCACCCAGCTGACATTGTGTGGCTTTCCATTGAACTACACTAGCCCTGAATGTTAGGCTGACTTTTCCACGGGACACAAACCAGTCATGAATAGGATTAGTGGGCTATCTTTGCTTCATTTTGCAAAGTGACCTAGTAGAGTGATTTTACAGAGTACAACGTACTGTTGGAGGACTCATTCAGTAGTATCCCCGCCCTCGTATGAGTGCTACAACATGAAGAGTGAACATATGATAGAAATAGTTGAAGGAAATTTGACAGAAGGTGTAGCTTTTGACAAGGTTAAAGACTTGTTGGCTAAAGAAATAATGACTTGTATGTAATTAAATAAATTATATTGCTACATGTTTAAATCACCCATAAATCAATCAGTATTTATGGAAGACATACTCAGTTTACAAAATTCAGTAGCAGAAAACAACACAGTCCCCTGCTTTCCTTTCTTGTGGCCTTTCTAGTTGAGTTTTTCAGGGAAACATCAAGTGTATGAAATGTACTGAATGTAAAAGAACCTTGTATCTGCCCTTATTCCATTGCTCATTGCCCAAGAGAAGAAAACTAACAAGGATGCAAATAAACGCACACACCGCTGTTCCCTTTCTGCAGCTGAAGCTTTTCCCTGAGGCTGTTTTAAATCTGTTTTCTCCTCTGCTAGGACAGGAGGTATTCAGAAATTAATGGACACAAGTATGAGTTATATGTAATAGACACAGATTCATGTTATTTAATTCTCCTTTTGCTTTCTTCACTTTTTGCTTTCTTTCTGTAGGATAAACATGAGCCCTTTTTTATAATTATGCAATGATGGATGTGTCACTCCTTGCCTGGCATGGTTAATGGAACTCTCTGGACAGTCTTTCAGACCACTTAGATATGGATTAACATCTGAGGTGAAAGATCTTTTAAAGACAAGTAGAATTATCTGAGGTAGTGGATTTTATCTGGGGCTCTGTCTCTTCTTAGACCACTGAAAAATAATTTATCAGCCATTGTTTTGACATATTTCCAAGTGACCTTACTATTATTCACAGGTTTTATTCTTTCACATTCTCAGAAGTGAGCAGGGAGTCATATAGCTACATGCAGATACAGGGAGGCTCCCAGGGGCTAGTGTGCATACATAGTCAGGAAATTGGTTAATGATGAAATTTAAACTAGAATTAAAAAGCGCTGAGTCCAACATGGTAGCACATGCCTGTAATTCCAGTACTGGAGAGGTTGAAAACAGGAGGATCATTACAAATCTGAGCTGCATAGTAAGACCCTGTACCAAATACATTAAAAACATCAGTTTAAAAGTCCTCCTTTGCTACTGACCATCCAGTCCACTCAGCTCCATAATGATTAGTGGCCTTCAGATGTACACACCAGAGCACTCCCTGGGAGTGTGAACCTAAATACAGCTGATCAAGGTGTCCTCAAAGTGGGGACACAGGGAAAATCTGAAAAGCTGGACTGGGGCTGGGAAGGGAAGTGAGGAGGCACAGGCGGGAAGTGGCCTTATAAGGCAATAGTTTAGTGACAGTTTTAAGAAAGGACTAAGTGGCTTTTAAAGCAAGGGTGGAAAATTGAGACTGACTCATGGCATTCAGCTGGAGAAGGAACAGAGGTCTCCTTGCCTTGTGCTGACAGACAGTGAAGCCAATTCTGCAGGACCTCCCTGAGGGTGCCAGCAAGAGCGTCCAGCTAGCACATGGGCTGCAGACCTAAAATATCCTCAAGGTCTCACACGAGGAGACGGGACCTGGTGGAGAGAGGTGACACTGGCAGTGTCATGAGAGGCTTTTTTGTTTTCTTTAAGAGAATACAAAACAATGATAACAAAAAAATTAGAAATGATACAGAGTATCACTAAACAAAATAATATGAATTGGACAATATTTGCTGTATTGTATGGTGTTTTCAAATTAGTTGTTTAGATTGTCAGATATATATCTGAAATGAAAAATTGGAACAGAAAAAAATAAGAAATTAGAAGAAAAAAATGTTTTAAGCATTATTTGCTCTTTCCATAGATTAGTAGCAATCAGAAGTACGATCAGCCAAGCTTCCTGCACACACACACACACCTTTCCCTGCTCCCTGTCCTGTACCCTCCCCTTCCCAGCGATTCCCTCCCTTTGAACAGATTCTTTCCCTTTCACAGTATCTATTGTACTTTTCCCATGTTATTTACTCTTTCAGGTTCTTATCCTAGCAAGACAGTGTGGTGCTTGGACATGAGGGGCTAATTCACTTCACATTGGAGTCTGGTCACTAGTTGCATCCATTTACTGGTAAAAGCCTCACGTTTATCCTTTTTTATAACTAAGTAACACTCCATTCTGTAACATTATCAAATTTTCTTTATCCATTCCTCAGTTGATGGGCACTTGGGCTGTTTCCAAGATTCAGCTATGACAAATTACACTGGTATGAACATGGGCGCATATACATTGCTGTGATACCAAAACAGAAACACTAAATCTTCTGCAAGATAAAGTAAGCAGAAATTGTAAAGACATAGAGTAGTAAGAGAATTGCATTGGAAATGCTTCAAAGAATCAACAATTAGGATGTCATCTTTTTGGAAACTTTCATGTAAAAAGAAATCACCAACAGAGTAAAAAGAAAACCCATGAAGTGGGAAACATTATAGCCTAATGTCCCTCAGACAAAGGACTTTTATCTTGAACATATAAAGAACTTTTAAAAATCAGGCCCCGATAATTCAAAGACACAATCCAAAAATGGGCATCTGAAATGAATATACATTTCTCAGAGGAAGAAATACAAATGGCAAGTAAGTATATGCAAAAATGCTCAACATCATTGGTCATTCAAGAAATGCAAGTTAAAACAATACTCAGATTACAGAAAGAATGGCTATCATCAAGAAGACAACCAACAACAAATGCTGGAGGGGCTATGGGGAAAAAGCAACCCTTCCCCACTGTCAGTGGGATTTCTCAGACAGCTAGGAGTGGGCCAGGGAGGTTCCTCAGCAGCGTAAGTGCCTGTGGTGAGCACAAGAACCCGAGTTGATTGCCAGTACCAAAATAAAATCAGATAAAATAAAATCTTTCCATTTCAAATGTTAAAAGAATAAAGCTAGGGTTGGGGTCCCATTCAACCCAGCTACTCCCCTCCTGGGTACTTTTCTGAATGGACTGACATGCCGTACGCAGAGGCTGTACTCCTGTCCCTGCTCTTCCCTCCACACACTGCTTCCTGACTCCACGCTGAAGACCTTCTCCTCCTCCAGGCACCATGAGCCACAATGAGCCTCTGCCCCTGGAGGTGGCAGGTGTGGGTGCTCTGTCCTGACAGTGGGCAAGCTTCAGGCGCTCCCATTCTTTTTTTTTTAAATTTTTTTATTTATTTTATTGAAGAACAAATAACAATGAGACACTTTCAAGACAAAGTAGCAAGACAGATTCAATAAATTAATACATTGCAAACTGTTTTTGTAATGTTTTGGTGTCATACAAGGTACATACATGATATTATATTTACAGACATTATTATAGCAGACGTCTAATCAGTGAATGTAGAGAATGCAGCTGTTTATTTACCTTATTTTTTATACCTGAATTATATCACAGATTCAATAATTAATACTTTGTACCTTGTTATTTTCCTAGTGGTTGTCCATAGTACTAGAAGCCGACATAATATCTTGTCTAACCACTATTAGTACAAATGTTGCTTCTCATAGAATGATGTAGAAGCATGGCATATTTATCCTAACTGTACTATTTATACAAACAAATCATGGCTCTACCCTTGTATACCCCTTTTGTTGTCTAGATCTTTCAAAGATGGGCACTTCATTGTCATTAAACCAATTTAGGTGCCTGAGCTCAGTGACACAATCCAACACAGTCCAGCATTCCACAATAAGAGTGAGTTATCTGAAGAAGTTGTTGACTGTAGCCATTTACAACTCAATTTATTATTATGGCCCCACGTTATATACCTCATTTTTATACTTTTCTGCTAGATGGTCAAGACCAAGATAGAGCAAGATATATATACCAAAAAGATGTAGCTTTTGTTTCTGATGAGGTCAGTGAAGTCCCCTCAGGTTTTATCTTGTAATCCTGTACCTTAAGCTGTAGATCCTTTGTCTGTGTCATCCATGTGGATGAGTCACGGCCAATACTTGGCCAGTTTGCTCTCTGTGAGAGCCTGAGAGAAAGTTTTCTCTCCATCTGACTCTCTCCAGGCACACTACAGATCATTGATCTCCTTCCTCTGTGGCTCCATAATCTCCTTGATCAGAAAATTTGGGGCTCAACTGAGTTTCATGATGTTACAGTACAGGTTCTCCCATGCCCTGAGTCTTCGCTGACCTTGAAAGGCTAGGGCCAACATATTGGCTGGCCTTGTGGCTCTTCTATTTCTCTAATTTTGATCTGTGAACTTAGGTTGTTAACCATCCAGAGACAAGCTGATTAGTACCCTGCAGCATATATTGTTCAGTTTGCTCTGACTATCTGACTCAATTCTTTTTAGTTGTTGTTGTACATTTCTATTTGTGTTTCTTCTTTTGACTTCTCATAATGTGCAGGCCTCACCTCCATTACGGGGAACAGCCTGACTCCCTGCTGCTCCTCCTGGCTGCTGGCCACAGAGCAGGGCACTGAGGTGTGCTGGCCACTCAGCTGGCTGCTGTAGCCCTAGGAAAAGATAGGCCACTTGCTATTATCTGGACATGTATTCCTAACAATAAAGAGGAGATTAGGACTATACAAAAAGGAGTAAGGGTGTCTGTTAATGCCTTATGAGTCCCCCATGAGAAACTGCTCTGATTGGAGGCAGTCTTATCTATCAAACATCCTTGTACTTTTTAACCAAGTTATCACCTCAGGTGACTCATTCTTTTCCAAACATTAACTTACAGACTTAGTAAATTATTTTACAAACATACCTGTCACCCACCAAAAAAAGATGTATCATCTCTAATGTCTCATATATTGTTGTTACACTCTCTTTAAAATAGATTTAAAAAATTAAAGCTAAAAGGACAAGGAAAATATTAAGGTTTATTGAAAAGAAGAGTTAATGTTTAATTGCTTGGTCAGTCTTCCATACCTGTATCTGGTAACCTGAGCAACAGCTTGGAATGCATAGTGCAACAACCATCGTTAATTTTTTATTCTTGTTTTGAAATTCGGTACCATTTGTATTATTTTATATTACTTTGTTTCTTCATTTTTAGTGTGCATTTTTGTTTTTATTTTCTAATAATAATAATATAAGTTTTATAATAATAATATAAATAATAATAATAATAATATAAATCACCCCAAACAGATTTGAAAATGTAAATCCTTATTTTCACAATACCACATTCTGTTTTTTAAATATCTTGTAAGGATTGCATGCAGAAGAACTAAATGGCATAGAAATGGATGAAGCCTATTTGATTGTAAAAACAATAAAATAAAATTTAAATTAAAATTGTAATCATGAGGAATTCTGATGGAGGCGTGAGAGCAGTCTTCCACAAAGCCTAAATTGGGCTCTGTGGGGACATGAAGAAATGGCATGGGTTGGTGATGAGGAGAGGCCTGAACGGGGTGCGGGTGGCAGCTGAGCACGCGCCTTCGGGCCCAAGGTCAGGCACCCCGAGTGCGGTGTCGGAGGAGGGAAGACGACAGGCACTCACAGCACTGCGCTCTTCGCCCATGGCGCTCAGAAGAGGGACAGGCACGGCTATTTCTACTGCAGCATTCTTCTTTGGCCATGTGGGGCTGTGACGCTCCTCATGACCCATGACCTGCCAAGCTCTCGGGGAGCACAAAGCAGCTGTTGAGAAGGGAAGGAAGCAGATGAGGTCGCTGCGGAGCCCCTGACAGCTGTCCACTTCCCTGAGATACAATGACACACATCTTTTTCCAAGCACTACTTTCCACGCACTACTTTCCATCTACATCTGTTTGGTAGAAGAAAGAGGAACTGCTTCCTCTCCAAGCAGAACAGGAAGCTACATACAGAGAAAAATAAGTGTACTCTGTGAGGAAGGAATGTGAGCAACAGTAGGAGTTTGACCTCTTTCTCCAAAGCTGTGAGTCTTCCCCCAAAACAGGAGGACTGAGCTGTGAACTGTGTACATATTCACATATTCTCAAATGTAATTTAGGTCTTTACTGGAAAATAAAATGCAAAATTCTTTCCAAACACCAGGGTGTACAAGTATAAAACGTCCTTGGTATGTCATGACCTTGATAAAAGCTGGATTTGTAAGCAGTTCTGCAGCTCAGGGTGGAATGCAAAGCGAAGAGCCAGGTGCCCGACGCGTCCCTCGTGGCCCAGCCTCGCAGTTCATCAGCATCTGTGTTTGTTGGCAGCAGGTCCAAGGGGACGACATCAGTGAAGCAGTCAAGCAAACCTTTCCCTTGACTCCCATCTTGGGGTGCACACTGTGTCCTCTGCACTGTTTTATGTTATCACACTGTCCTCTGTGTGTCCCCACATAGATAGCAGGCCAGTTCCCCAAAGTCTCCTAGTTTGTCACCAAATCCTTCATCTCTTCCCCAAGCCTATTTTTTTTCTTATTTCCTAAGTGAGATAAACACAACATCCTGAAAGATTTATAGGGACTGTATTCAGTTCCCCATGCTAAACTCATCTGTCCTTTGTCAGAACAGACCTCTGAGTGCTTATGTGTCCCTCTTGTTCTCACATGTTTACTCTGTTCTAATTTCCAGTGTCTCACATCCCACACCACTTACTGTTGTCATAGCCCTGTGGGTTGGGTGCTGGGGCTCTTAGAACAGATATCCCTGCTATCTATATTCTTTTGGGATATAATGGGAAATTTTTTGTTTTGAGTATTTGTTTCTTCAACAGCAACAACAAAAATTCTACTAAGAACTGGATTCTAATGACCAAAAAAATTCAGCAACATCTGTATCTCTTTATTTTCATTCCAAAAGCAAGACAATGGACGTCTTTTGCAACTTCCTGCTCCCCCATCCTGAACCTAGATGACACTATCAGCATTTCTCATCTAAAAAACATCACAATAGAGTGACAAACACTGTCTTCTTGTTTCATTACCTTCTTCCCAAAGTTGTGATAGTTGGCTTCTTACATCTTAATTGATATGCCAGTTCTCTAAATTTCCATCACATCCTCACTCCATTTCCTAAAAACTAAATTTAGGGCCCTGCTGAGCACTACCCAATGTCTAGAATTGGAAGAAGAATGGGAAGAAAAACAGTGAAGCTGGAGGTCCCACCACCACCAAGAACATCAAGCCACCAATTCCTAGCTATATCTGCACCTGGGTCTCCTCTGCCAAGGTGACTACCAAACTCAGTAAGAGACGGCCACAGAAGACAGGAGTAGAAAGAGGGATGTAGGAAGATTCCCTGAAATCCTCTGAGAAGTTCAAGTTCAGGACAGAAGGAAGTGGATGGGGCCCCACATTCTGCGGCAGGACGCCAGGTAGATGTAGTCCTCAGAGGGGACTGAGTCTGCAGAAGAGGGCATAGGGTCCAGTGTTAGGCCTGAGCCTCTGCTGAGCTGCTTATATTTAACAGAATCTAGTGGCCTGATTTCCATAAATCAGTATCTGATTTGCCTCAGTGGTTGTACTACTACATAGATCTCCATGTTTTGGCAACAGGTGGTACATGATTCACTCTTAGGCTTTGTCAATACCCTGGTTATCTCTGATGCTATTGTTGTTGCTTATTCTACAAATGTACCCAAGGTAAGATAATTGTTACTGTCAGTCAGTTTTCTGTGTATGCCAATATCCGGATTGCCCAGGGGTCATAGAACTGGGTACTGGGAAGCTGCAATCTTCACTTCTACATAAACAGAAGTAACTAGATTTGGGGACAGAAGCAGAAGCCAATATTTAGCCAAGACCAGGTAATAGTTCTGAAAAGTAAACATTAGCTAAAGAAGTTTCAGTACTAGCGATGAACCTCCCCTCTATAGCCATGACCAAACCTCAGCACATAAAACAAAAGAGCCAAAAGGCACCTGAAAAGACAAAAAAAATAAAAAAAATGCCTTCACAAATTCACAACTCACTCAAAGCAAATCTAGTTGGTATGACGTGGGGCAAAGTCAAACACCACCCAGCACAAATATCTTCAAGACTTTCAGTGGAGGGAAGAAAGCAGGGTGCTCCGCAAATATAGAGCAAATACAAAGATGTTACTGAAGAGACAGTGATGATAATAGAGCAGATTGCTGGTTTGTCTGCAGAAGACACCAGTAAAGACTCAATAGACCTGAAGAAGGAGTTGTAAAGTATGAAGGCCCAGAACAACAGAAAACTGGAGTCCATTAAAAATGTTTCAAACAGAAATCCAGGAAATTGGGCCAAGGAAATAGCTCAGTAAAATAAGTGCTTGCCTGGCAAGGGCAAGGACCTGAGTTCAAGCCCTTGTCCAGCCAAAAAAAAAAAAAAAAAAGAAAAAGAAATCCAAGAAATTGAAAGAACAGGCATCAGAAGGAACCACTGTGAGGATAGAGTCAGATTTAGAAGGCAGGGCTGTGGTTGGTGATCAGTTAGTGAGAGACACCGTAATAGGAACAAAACAAAATGAGAAATGTTTTTTTTCTTTGCTGGAGGATTTGAAGACAAGTAATTAAAGGTCAATCGGAACTACCAAAAAATGGGTAAACAGCATAAAGGGCATAGAAATCTGCTTATAGAAACAAGAGAAGAAAATTTGCAAGCATGAAAAAGAGATTAGCATAAAGATAGTGAGGAATATTGAACATCAAATATCCATAATTCAAAGAAATACCCATTCGCTGTCACATGATGGTTAAAATACTAGAAATCCCCTCCAAGAGCAGAAACTCATAAGCTGTAAGAGAAAAAGAATCATTTAAAGATTAGAGTTATAGCCACTATCTCAATCCAAACATTAAAGGCCAAGAGAGCTTGAAGTGTTTCAAATCATAAAAGAAAAAAAATTCCAAAACAAACTGAAATGTCCTGCAAAATTATCTTTCAAAATTGATAAGGAAATTAAACATTTTCATGATAAAGAGTCTACCAGTTTAGAATAGAGATGAAGATTAGAACAGATTGGAATTCGGTAAACCTTTATTAGCCAGCCCCGCAGCTGGCCACCCACACTCCACCCAGGGAAGTGCTAACCGGCCCTGAAACAGAGGTAAGCACAGTCCTTTCTACAAGAAAGCCACGCCCTTGTTGACACAGCTGCAAGCTGCTTATGACTAGGAAGTTTTCACCAGTAAGTGGATCTTGCCCAGATGGGCCTGGTAAGCAGGCTGTTTCTACAAGATAAAGTTAGGGTGGAAACATATGAGCTGTGTACAGAACTAGCAAGCTGAAGCATCTGCACTTGAGGCAGGAATGATGCTCAAAGAGCTAGAGGGCCCTACCGGCCTTGCCCAATAACCAGAGCTACATCGACTTCAGAGTAGACAGCAGGAAGCCATTTTAGTGAGGACACAAGGCTCTTCCTGGTAATTTCCCACAAGTATAACACAACATTCAGTTAACCGTTACAAAGGGCACCTAAATAAATTCATGATGATCAAACTAACAGAGCAAAAAATTTCGGGCATAGCCTACAGACAGTGAAGCTAACAGTGCTAAGATGTCTAATGGAATAAGTGCATCAGGTAAGACTGGGCAGAAGGAAGAGAGGAAAACAAAGCAGGAAAGTGATATGACAGGAAAGCTTTCCTGAGTGATAGATACTGAGAGACAGGAAGGGTCCTGAGTGGGTGGCCACAGAGGCCCTTCATTGGGGGGATTTATGCTTGGTCACCATGTACAACATGAGTCAAATTACAGTCAACCTATAGGATTCTCAGGGTAGCTCTTAGCTAGCGTTGATCCCATATAGAAACAGGTCACAGAACAGGGATACATGGGGAAAACGAAGGCACTTTTGAGAAGGGATGGATTCAACTGCTCTGGTCACCCACCGTGGTGACTGATGCCTACCTGGAATTTCTGGGTAGGCCAGGTGAGCTAAAGACAGAATGACTCCAAGTTCCTGCTTACCCCATAGGGAGGCAAGGAGGACCGGCCATTGCATCTCTGTCCCAGGCCTGGTCATTTCTAGGTATGTCTCCAGCCACAGTTCTGCTGATTTTATTTTTCACGCACTTCCTTGGGAGTCCAGCCCCTCTCTGACATTTTATATAATTTAGCTCTCTATATAGTAGCTAAGTTATGGCAGTGGCCTGTACTTCTATCAGCAGATGAATGAAGAAAGAGAACTTGATGTATTTACACAGTGTAGTACTACTTAGCCATTTCAGTTGGATATATCTGGGCCATTTTTGAAGGAAAAAAAAAAACAGGTGGATATTGAAACCATTTACCTAAGTGAAATAAATTGGAGAAAGAGGGTAAATATCACATAGTTTCTCATATTTGAAAAACTTAAAATATAAATAATTTAAAGAATAAATTAAAGAGATAATGGGAAATGCAGAAGTAGATTTTATTTCATTATTTATTTATTTTTATTTTTTGGTGGTACCGGGTATTCAACTCAGGCCCTTGTGCTTGCTAGGCAAGTGCTTTTTCTACTGAGCTATCTCCCCAGCCCCCACAGAGGTAGATTTTATATAGATGTGAAGATGACTTAGAGAGGGATGTAGTGGAGGGCAGAGCTGAAAGCGGAAGCAAACATTAGGAGCCTGTCCAGTGTGTGTGCATATTCCCCAAGGAAACTGCAGTTCTTATGTCATAAACTCGAATCAATAAAAATGAATATCCCAAATGGCAAAAATAAAGAGGCTGCTTACTACCAAAGTGCTATATTCATCACATTGAAATTACGCTATTTTGTACAAGTCAATAATACATATGTCTAGGGCTACTATCCATCACTTTATTTGAAATTAGTGCATCAAGATAGTGTGCCAACATATGATGCTGTGTAGCTTAAATATTGGAGAAAGAATTTGGAAATGATAAAAGAATATTGCATGACATTAATAAGTATATGAAAAGAGTTTCAGTGTCCAGAAGTAATATTTATATGAAATAAAAAATAAAGATTTTGAAAAATGAGAAGAAAAGAAAATATTCCTGTTCTTTGGAAATATACATTATAAGGTAAAACAGGTTAAAGAGACAGCCTCTACAAGCTAACATGAAATGATTCAGTAAAAGTTAATATTTCCATGTATGAGAGTCAGAGAATAAAAAAAAAAAATCAATTCATCAAGATGGTAAAAATTGGCCAATCGACAGCAGAGCTGTTTTTCTTTTTTCCCCCTAATAGCACATCCACCACTGCCAGCTGAGGTGCACAACCTAGAAGCCTGGGCCATCATCCAAATCTGTGTCTCAAACCATGATGAGCCATGGGTTTGAGGAATCTGTTCGGTGAACGGTTGCATTTTTGCGTATTTCTCCTAAGGCAGTGCATTTCCGGTAGTTTCTCATTAAGTGATCTGTTTTAAGATTTATGTCTGCTGTCTCATGCATGTCCTTGTGAAAGGAAGATTCCTGAGTTTATATGTCCTCTTCTGCAGAATAGGAATGGTTTGGTAATCACTAGATTATATCAGTCCTGTCTCAAGAAAAAAAAAAAAAGAAAACCTCTATACTTCTTCAATCTTCCTATTGCAAAAGAAATCTAATTATTTCACAACACCTCTGTGTCACTAGAGAAGAGAAAGTGACATTATCTTTTCATGCTGGAGATGAAGTGGGGTCCTTTGTCAGGACAGAATGTTCCTCTCTTATAATTTTAATGTTTTAATTGACCCTCGAATTGAAAGCGCTTTATTATAATGATGACTCTAAAAATACTATCTCATGTTTCAGATTGCTTGCATTCTTCTAAGTAGAAGAAAATTGTTGAAATAATTGATTTGGTGCCAGTCAAATGCTTTCAATTTTTATTATTTCTCACTGCCAGCTGTACAACCATCGTTACCCAGGTTGGCTGCAACTTGTCTGGCATTTAATAAATAAGCTTCTCTGTGCCCTAAAGAAATGACGTAAAGGACAAATGTCTTACTGCTGGCTCCAGTCTTCCCACTGGTAGTCAGTGCTTGTTTGTTACATAAATCATCTGGTCAATAATGCAGGTGCATTATCTCTTTTCTTTCTTTCAAGAAGACTGGAAAGGACTGACCGCAAATACGGTGGAGAAGTTGGTCGTGGTAGACATGTGACAGTCTCTAGGTCCACTTGGGCTTGCAGGATCCTGGGCTTGTGTGGCCTGCTCAAGAACCAGGCGTCCAGCAGCTCTAGATCTGGCCATAGGGTCAACAGAGAGTAGATTCTACTTCCGTGGCTGTAAGACCCAGAGTCCTTAGCTGTATCTTAAATAAGGGGAACTTAGAAAAATATTCACTTCTTACTGTGCACCTAATTCATTTAATAAACACATTTTGGGTACTTGTTTGCATTTTCCAGAATTTATAATTTATAGGATAACAGATCCACACTCTCAGAATACTTACAGGTTATAAGAAAAAGATTTGCTCCTCAAGTACTATTTTCTTTTAAGTGAAAAGAAAAGATGATGATCTTTTGCCATGGAAATGTGTGTTTAGCATTACATATAAATGAGGAAAAGTGAGAAAAGTAACAGTAATGTTCTTGGAGATCTTTTGGGCAAAAAGGCTTAAAAATATATTGACAGTGGCTGGGAATAGAGTGTAGAGTCACAGTGCTTGCCTACCAAGTGCAAGGCCTTGAGTTCACTTCCCAATACCTAAATAAACAAAGAAAGAGAGGAAAGACAGACAGACAGACAGACAGACAGACAGAGACAGACAGGAAGGAAGGAAGGAAGGAATACTGAGAGCCTCCTATGGTGATGCACACATGATCCTACTGTATGAGAGGCTGAGGAAGGAGGATCCCTATAAGTTTGAAGCCAGCTTGGGCTTCATAGTAAGTAACTATGTAGTGAGTTCAAGGCCACACTGAACTACAAAGGAAGACCGTGTCTTATAAAATAGAGAGAGAGAGAGGGACAGATGAAGAGAAACAGAGTGACAGAGAGAGAGAGAGAGAGAGAGAGAGAGAGAGAACTGTTTTTTATAAATCACATTCTTAATATTTTTATTGTAATTCAATTTTCCAGTCTACAAATGCTTCCCTGTTTAAAATCATACATGTAATTCCACCAATGGCAGCACCAGCATATTAGAAAACTGTTGTTTCACAGAAAACATTTTTATTTCCTTCTTTGACCTCTAGCCAACTTAAAAGTTTTTAAGATTTGAACATGTAGTTGGTGTTGACTGCGCTGTTAATCTTCCTACACAGACATCTGAGGGGAAAGTTTCCAAAGTGGAGGAGGAAAAATATCAATAGAATAAATGACTTTTACACCAACAATGCTGTTGCTGTCTAAATGCCAAGATACTCTTCAAACTGTAAGCCTTCATGATACCAAGCCTCACAATTTGTTAACCACTAAGCAGATTTTTCCTTTCTGAAATACTCTTTATTTTTTCATAAGAAACATTATCTTTGAAAGCCAAGATAGAATTAGTTTTAAAGTACAGCTTAATGAAATCCTATTTTGATAGGATACTTGATATTAAAGTATAAAATTATATTTAAGACTGCATGTGAAATCATATTTATATGTTAAGATGAGGCAGAACTTATCTACATAAGCAGTAGAAACCTTCCTTTTAAAGTTATACTGTCATCAACTTAAACAATGCTTTCATGGAAGCCACCATCATTAATTTAAAAATGCTTATAGCTACAATTCAATCACAAATAACTACCCAGTTAAAAAGTAGCCAGGACTCTGAGCAGACATGGTCAGATGAAGACAGATAAGGTGCTGGTGAGAGTCGCCTACTGAGCTGCCAGGAAGCACGAACCAGAGCCAGCACCATGTGACATCTCGCCCACAGCACACAGCCTGTGACAGAAAAGATAAATCAGAATGAGGGTTTCTAAATGTGAGGAGAAACTAGAACAGCTCCCTTTGCTCACAGACATGTAAAGTGTTTGAGCCATTTGTAAAAGAGTCAATTTGAATTTTAAAATTTGAGTTTTCTTGTGACCCAGCCATCCATGCCTAGGTGTATACATCCCAAAGTGAAAACAAGTCCCTGCAAAAACTCAGGTAAGAGTTTTCATAGTAGCATTATTCAAAAAGTGACAATAACTCAGATGCCTATGAACTGAGTAGATAAGATGTGGCATACTCGTACAGTGGGATATTATTTAGCAATGTAAATGGGTGAAATATTGATGCACAACAGAGTATGGTAATCTTACACTTATGCTGAAAGAATCCAGTCACAAAGGCCCGTGTTTTTCATGAATTCATTTACATAAAAGTTGCCAAGTGAGCACATTGTACAAATGGTAAACAGATGAGTGATTGCCTAGGTCTGGAGCGGCGGAGAGAATGACGAATGGGCACACAGTTTCCTGCGGGCCGAGGGGAAGTCGCTGATCGCTGCCAGGTCTTTGAGTCTATTAGTAGCCCCTGAATGGTACATTTTAGCTTCCTTTTTTCTTTTTTTTTTTAATAAGTCAATAGATATTTAATATTGATGTCAGTGGAAAGAGTGTGTTTTTCTAAGACAGTACAATTAATGAGGTCAATTTAATTATAGGCCATAAAAAACAAATAAAATTAAAAATCAAAACCAAAATAGTGTTAGTTCTCATTAACTGCAGCACATCAGACTACATAGTGATGCGGGTAACAGCACATATATTCATAGCAATACTACTTACTAGATATGTCACTTTGACATGCCACCTTATTTCTATTGCCTTGGTTTCTTTAAAGAAAACCATAGAAACCCTGCTAACTTTCCTGAGCACACAGGATGTTATAGTAACCCGTGGTCAGCCACAACTGCAGAGAATGCCTTCTGGCTGCTCACTGAAATGTGGTACCCTGGGCTGATCTGTCTCTCTCCTTCCTGCCGAATCTCCCTTCCACTTGGCAACCAGCTTTGTGACCTCAAGTTTTTGGATTTCATGTACACATGAGACCAAGGGTTCTTCTTGTTAGTGGATCTTGTTGAACACAATTATCTGAACACAGTGTTTCACATGGCAGTATATAATTTCTTTTAATGACTGCCCAGCATGTCACTGTCCCTCAGTGTGCCACACTTACCATATTTTCTTCGTCCATTTGCCCATTAATGTCACTTGGGTTGTTTCCATAGCTTGGCGACTGTGCCTAATGCAGCAGTGAATGCAGGAGGACAGGTATCTTCTGGCAAACTGATTCATGTGGGCAAATTGTGGAATCTACAGATTGCTCCTCCACAAGGTTGCTAAAAATGTGGACTGGTAGAAAACTAAAAAATTACAATACTCTGTGCTAATAGCACAGGTATTATCTCAAAAAAATGAAGAAAAGTTCCTAAATGGAATAAATAGCAGATTTGCTTCAGCACGTATATGATATGCTTATAATCAGTACACTTGTCTGTTAAATTGTTCTCTTGAAAACTTAGAAGTGAAGGAATTTCATCCTCAAATAACTTAAGCCATTCCTAAGAAGGTGCACTATTAATGTATCTTCTCCATTTTTTTCTGAATCATTAAGTAATTATCAGGGAGGATTTAACAAAAATTTTATATAGTGGAATGTGTCTTATCATAGCTATACTGTAATGCACTTAAATATTAAGTTATTATTCTCAAAAGTTAATGCTAAAGCATTGCAATTATAATATCATTACCAAAAATATTGGAACTTCCTATAAATTCATAAAGTTCTAAGTACATTAAATAATAATAATAGTTTTAAATTCTTCATTAAAAGTCAGTAGTATTAATTGAAAAAGTTAGTATTTCTAAATATTTGGCCTAAATACGTTGGTTTTGCTTTACAAATAAGAATGTTCTGCCAGCTTACCTTTATCCAAGCTCTGCCACACACAAAGTGAAAAGAAAGTTACCTTCATTCAAGAAATTATTGCAGACAGGAGAGAACATCTTAGCCAGATGCCATCTTCAAAGCATGCTTGTCTACTTGTAGCTCTGCCTTGCATTCACCGCCGAGTCAGGGTCACTTGGGGACTCCAGGGCGTAGCCACGGCCACCTGGAGGAATCCCCACACCCCTGACTGACAGAAGCAGAGGAGCTATCAAAGAGCAAGTGTGGAAGACACAAACAAGGAGCTTCTCATCAACTGAAGGAACAAGAACTAAATGAACTACAGTGGACCCTGAATCTTGGGGAAAATTAGCCTGCAGCTTTCACACACTAAGAAATAAATACATGAAGAGGGAATTGATTTCATTCAGTTGGCTTCAACGAAGACCACATTTCATTGTCACGCATACAGTTTGTGGGTGGTTTCAATGGCAAAATAGAAAACTCAATGTGGAGACAAGTTTTGCAGGTTCTTCACCCATGTGGTGACAAAGCTTATCTAGAAACTGATCACAGCCTGGATTGTAATGAGCATAAGCAATTGTGTAAGAAAGGAAGCTTTGCTAACTGTAAGGAAACGACAAGTCAAAATATTCTAAAGCAATGAATCATAATACTGAAATACTAATTTGTTTGTGTACAAAATAACGTTTCCCAATTTTGTAAAGTGTACACTATTGAAAAGATTGTAGATGCTGCTTCTGCACTTTCATACACTAAGCATGAGCCTACGTAATTGAATAACGCCAAGAAAAGCTGTGGTTGTTTTATTTATGTGTTGGGCAATACTTCCTAAGTAATAGTACATGGAACTAAATTTATATGAAGGTACTTAAATTTTCTGCCTGTGTGGCTGTAAACACAAAGTATTATCTCACTGATTAAATGCTATTTGACTTTACTCTTAACCTATATGAAATGCTACTGTTCCAATTCTCTTTCACTTAAAGTAAAGAAAATTGTGTACTATTCTATGCTACCAACATAACCTTCCCTACATGGGTGAGTCACTTCAGTTACACTGCCTTACTTTGAATTTCTGTGGCCTGTATCTCCGTTCTGTCCTGAGCAGCAAAAAAGAGACCATCAAGATGCATTAGTTGAGTTAACAGCCTAACGACATTCTCCTCGCTCACTGGACTGTCACCTTTCCCAGTGCTGAGACACAGGACGTAAGACCACAACCCAAAGGAGAGGGGGCTGAATGTGGCTCACTGTCACAGGGATTCAGACCCAGTCATCTGGCTCAAAGGCCCTAACACTGTGGGACAGGGACGGGAAGAAAAGGCAGCTCAGGTTATGACAGCCAGGAGCAGGGCAGAGGAGCAGCGCCAGAGAGAAAGGGCCAAGGGCCCGGTTGAGTACCCAGAGTCACACCTCCATGGCCCACCTGGACATACCTGCAGCTATGCCTTACCAGTCTCCTCAGCACTCCCCAGGAATCAAGTTGCCTCAAGCTTAACCACCTCACCCTCGTCCCACGTCTGCATTAACTAAAGTACTACAATGCTTCTTACTGCTTTTCACAGAAGTCCTAGTTGTACAAGGAGCAGCTATGAGTGGTGATTATTTCATTTTTCTTTTTTGGCCACAAAAGTGATTAAAACCAAGAACTAGAATTACAAATAACTTGCTTCAGTATGTAATTATTTTAAAATGTTTAACATAATTCTTGATTACCATACTATAACTTATAACATGCAACATGTTAGGTTTCTTACTATAAAAGTTGATCATTCATGTACTACATCTTTAATAAACAGTTTTGAATGCAAAGACATTCTGGCTGTCTGGTTTGTGATAAATGTCTTCCACCTCAAGACAGTTATTGGGTTCATTTTTGCCCTGGAGACCATTCCAGTTCCCACTGTGGGGCTGACAAAGATATCCCATGAAGCAGAAGAAGCAGAGACCCAAAGCTTTAAAGCTGCAAGACCAGAATGCAAATAAGAAGCTCATGGAAGGTAGTAGATAAAGAAGCCACTTGAACAGGAAGGGAGAGCTTCTGATCATGAACAAGGGAATTCAAAAGTATGAAAACCCTGATAGGGGGAGTAACTCAATGCAGAAATTACAATAATATTTAATAAATACAAGCTTCACTCTTTATCCAACTTCAAGGATTTCCATCTACACAATTCTATGCATTTAATCTTTAGGTAGTTTTGAGTGTCACATGTACACACCCATGAATCTCACCATTACAACCAACATAACATGTACAGCCTTCACTCACAAAGAAAAATTTCCTTTTAACTCTGTCTTCTTATTCCAGTAGATATGGGTCTATATTATCATAGATTCATGTGTATTTTCTAGAGGTGCAGTGACATGGAAAAAGGTCATGCTGTTGCTGTGTGTAGACATCCCCCAAAACCTTATATTGTCACAGGAAAGCTGGGCCTAGAATGTGTGATGCTTGGATGAAGTGTATGATATCAAAAATGTGTAATTACTAGATTATCCCACTGATTGCTTTGGCCTGGTTCTGGCTATGGATAATGGAGAGGCTCACCCCGATTTGCGTGCTACCAGGCCTATGGGTGTGTGCCAGTATAAAACCACAAGGGACAAAAAGAGTGCTGTTGCTGCTTGCTGCTTCTGCATGTCACTGCTTCTTTCCTTGCGGCCTTCTGCTTCCCATGAACTGTTTCTCCTCTGTGAAGCCACCTGGCCAGGAAGTCGCTAACTATGGAGTAACCCTCTACCCACTGTGACAATGGTAAATCTTTCCTCCTTTACCTTTGGCTGTTGGGTATTTTGTCTGTGCCATGAAAAAAGTAACGAAGACAGAGGGTGCTCCTTTTCTGACAGGCTTCTTTCCCTGAGCAGGGATACTTTGAAATTCATCCTTTCTGATGTTTTTACTGTAGTTGATCTTGGGTAAAAGGCCTTGGAATGATCCATTCTGATGTTTATATAAGTTATTCATTACTTTTTGTTTTCACTCATGTCACACTATGTGAATACATCACCACACTTTAGTAAACATTTGAGTTGTTTTGAGTTTCACAATTACTACAGTTCAATCCACTGTGGATATTTGAGGACAAATTTTGGATCCACTAGATGTGTAAGACAATGATCCTGAGAAACATCAAGAGATTTTTGAAACTAGCAGTTAAGTGGTAGGATTCTCATCGTGACTAACTATATATGCTGATACCTGTAAACCAAGCAACTGCACTAAATTTAACAAAGTGTAATAGAAGGATCACACTCCAAATACCTGCCATTCTGGTCTTCTAAATATGTACTTCTTGTCATGACATATCAGCTATTACTATACTGCCCTTTTTCTAAAGAGTAGTAAATGAAAAATAAGACAAAAAATGTCACAAGACTGTCCTACTACAATGTTACTATGCTGTATATAGATGGATTTCTAAATATCTATGTAAATATATGTAAGTGTTCATTCCTAAAAAAAAAAAAAGTTGGGTCCTTCCCTTAGGGAAGTGCCTGGGAATGCAAGGACAGATCATATATGGCCGTTGCACATCTAGCACTTAAAGGTGCTCTAAACTGTTTGCCAAAGGGTTGACCATGGCACATTGTCACCACTGATGCAAGGGTGCTCCTGCAGCTCCTCGTCATCATCCACACATGCTAACACCACGCTTAGATGTCTTAGCCACTTTTGCAATGTGGAATGTCAGCTCATTGCTCCTATAATCTTCATTTGCCCAATAAAATGTGAGAATCTTTGCATATACTAATTTGCATTTAGAAATCTTTTGTAAAGTGTATCTTCTGATCTTATGAATGGGTTTTATTTTCTTTTCTGTAATCATTCAGTTTTGAAAGTTCTTTATATATTTTGAGGACAAGTCCTCTGATTTTTCTCAGATTTTACAGCTTGTCTTTTCATTTTTCAATAATATTTTTTCAAGAGCACATTTTAAAAATAATGTAATCCTGCTTGCCAATGTATTCCTTTATAGACTGTACTTTCGGGCATACAGTTAAGATTACTTTCTGTAAATCTGGGTCACAATGATTATTTGCTATGCTTATGCAAATAATTATTATCATTTTAAATTTAACTTTTAGGCTTCCTATATTAATGGTAAGATACTGTTGGAGAGTATTTTATGTTTTTACATCACCTATGGATGTAAGCTGTTCTAGATCTACTTGTTGAGAAACTATCCTCTCTCCATAGAATTGCCCTTTTGTCTCTCTTTAAACTCCATTGCCTGCATATCTGTAGCATATTTCTGCATTGTCTATTCTTTCATTCTTTCTTTTTCTTTTGTCTTTTTGTGGAACCGGAGATTGAACTCAGGCCCTTGTGCTTGCCAGGGAAATGCTTATTCCCCTGAGCCATCTCCCCAGCCCCAGCATTGACTATTCTTGGCAGTTGATCTACTTGCCTATCTCTACAGCAGTATACTTTGCTGTAGTTATACAACTTGGAAGAGGCAGCCAAATGTACTGCCTGGCAGACTCTCATTAGAGCCTGGGGAATCAGTGTGTATGCCAAGGTTGCAGTTAGGGTGAGGCTCAGGAGCCATCTGTTGAGAACAGCACTGGCTGCACCTCAGAAGGTACGTGCTGGGCTTTGGCAGGACCCTGGTCTCCATGTTGCTTGTGCTTGGAGTTGTAGCCTGGGAGGCAGAGAAATTTGAATGCGGTCTACTGTTGTGAGGGCGACACGGTTGCTGCTGAGGGCTTCTGGCCAGATCTATGTTGGAAATTAAGAGTGAAGAGCCAACAGGGTGATTGGAAGCCTTTGGTTACAGGGAAGGCTCTCTGTGTACACTCGGCCTGTGTGGAGGCAGCAGGTCCTGGAAGAGAAAAACTGTCCATGACTGGGCCACAGGAAAGAGAAAGGCCACAGCCAGGGCCCACGATCTCCCAGCTGTAATCCCCCAGAGACTTTACTTTATATACCTCGTTTTTATACTTTTCTGCTGGATGGTTAAGACTGAGATAAAGCAAGACCTAAATAATAAGAAATGTAACTTTTGTACCTGATAAGGTCTGTCAAGTCCCCTCAGGATTTATCCTGTACCCCTGTACCACAGTTTGTAGATCCTTTGTCAGTGTTAGCCATGTGGATGAGTCACAGCCCTTGCTTGACCAATTTGCTCTCTGTGGAAGCCTGAGAGAATGTTTTCTCTCCACTTGACTCTCCTTAGGCACACACTATATCACTGATCACATTCCTCTGTGGCCCCATAATCTCCTTGATCAGAACATTTGGGACATCACTGAGTGACATGATGTTACAGTACAGGTTCTCCTATGTACTGAGTCTTCACTGAGCTTTAAAGGCTAGGACCAAAATTTTGGCTGACCTTGCAGCCTTTCTTTTCTCTAATTTTTGGTCTGCAAACTTAGGTTGTTAACCTTCCAGAAGAGAAGCTGATTATTGCCCTACTACAATTTCAGTTTAGCTTAACCTCACTATCTGTCTGAATACCAAACATCTTAGCTATAACTTGGAACAGGTATTTTCCATGCAGTATTGATATATTAAACTTTAAGTCCCTGCAGAATATGAAGATAAAAATTTTAAAAATAAAGAATATTTGAAGAATATGAATAAACACTTACATATTTTTACACGGAAATTTAGAAATCTAACCATATACAGCATTGTAGCAGGACATCCTGTGGGTTATCTCTTTTCATTTATTACCTTTTTTTTAAACATTTACTTGAGAGACAGTATGGCAGTAGATTGTATGTCATGACAAGTGGTACATATTTAGAAGATCCAAATGACAGGCATTCCAAGTAAGACCCTACTGTAGCACATTGCTAACTTCTTTGCAGTTGCTTAGATCACAGGTATCAGCATATATAGCTAGTCAGGGTGAGCAACCTACCAATTAACTATTAGTTTCAAAAACCTGCTGAAGATTCTCAGGATCATTGCCTTACCCATCCTGTGCATATAAATGTATGGCTTTGACCGTGTCATGTTTCCCAGCTTTTTTCCTTGCCCTCTCCTCATTGTCCAATCCTCAAGTTCTCACTTTCCTTTTAATTGTGTTATATTTTTCTATTTGTAACTCTTCTTTTGAGCTCTTATACTAGGGAGACTATATGATATTTACAGAAGTGGGTCTGGTTTATTTCATTTATGAGTACATCTTCAAGTGGCATCCACCAGTATAAATATTCCAAGTTTATCAATCTTTATAGCTGAGTAATTCTCCGTTGTATAAAAATACCACATCTTTTTCAACCATTACTCAGGTGATGGACATCTTGGTTGTTTCCAAGATTTGGCTATCACAAATTGTGCTGCTATAAACATAGGTACACATATATCACTACTATATGACATTTTCAGTTCCTCCAGGAAAATTCCCAGTAGGGGGATATCTGGCTTGAATGGAATTTCCAGACCTAGTTTTCTAAGGAGTCTCCACACTGATCTCCACAATGGTTGCAGCAGCCTACATTCCCACCAGCAGTGGAGAAGTGTTCCCTTTTCCCCACAGCCTCTCCAACATTTGTTGTTGGTTGATTTCTTTATGATAGCCATTCCTTCTGGGGTGAGGTGGTATCTCAGTATTTTTTTAATTTGCATTTCATGAATAGCTAGTGATGTGGAGGATTTTTTCATATATTTATTCACTACTTTAATTTCGTCCTCTGAGAAGTGTGTATTCATCTCAGATGCCCATTTCTGGATTGGGTCTTTAAATTTAGGGGCCCTAATATTTTTTAGTTCTGTATAAATTCTGGAGAACAGATGTTTGTCTGAGTGCTGATTAGTTAAGATTTGTTTCAAAATTTGTGGGTTGTCTTTTCACTTTGTTGGCAATTTCTTTTGAAATGCAAAAACTTCTCAATAAGAAGAGGTCCCAGTTGTTATCTCTCCAGCTCCACCCCAAGGTTTGTGCCTCCTAAGTCAGCCCACGCCCTCAGACCCAGCCCCACAAGTCAAATGATCCATTGAGCTTTCACTGGGATCTGACCCAGTGCTGCCTCCTAGGCACTGTCTACTGGGAGAAAACTTGACGTGTTTTCTTTGAATCAGGGTCTCTATCCTTAAGTACCCCAGGTGGAGTCTCACAGAAGGGGTCTCTCTCTTTAAATGCTCAAGGCAGAGTCTCATAGACATCACTTACACATTATGTATTGTTCTCTGTGGTTCAGTTGCTTGGTCTTTGATTTTATGGGGAACAGGATATTTTCAGTCCTGATTCTGTCTAGGTAGAAAAGAAGTATTTTATTACTGAAATATAAAACAACATATGAAAAAACTGAACAGAGAAAGCAGAGAAGAAATGGAAAAGTCTTCTTATCTTGCCATAAGGATGTGTAACTACTTTCTATTGCTGCATCTATACATTTCCACAAACAAAGGAGTTTAAAACCACAGATGTCTTATTTATGGCTGTGGAGGTCAGAAGTCTGACTCAGCTGTCAGAAGGCTGACATCAGAATGACAGCAGAGACGCATTCCTTTCTGGAAGCTCCAGGAGAGAATCCATTTCCCTTGTCTCTTCCAGCTCCTGAAAGCTGCCCACATTCCTTGGCCCATAATCCCCTCTCTCTAGCAACGTTGTTGTGCCAGCCACTTTGCACCTCTCTGGCCCTTTCTCTGTAGTCCCATCTTCCTTGGGGCACAGCAGGGGGATGTTCTCAGCTCTTGAGCACGTGTGTGGGGATATCCCCTTGGTCAGCATGGTCCAGCATCCTCTCCCCAGGCAGATCTCTGCCTTAGTCACACTGCAGGGGCCCATCTGCCATGTAAGGAAATGGATTCACAGCCCGAGGATTAGGAAGTGCACATCTTTAGGGGGTCATTACTCTCTGTCCACCACAGCTGACATCTGGTGGCTTAAATGTTACTGTTCTGTTTACTTTTAAGCAATAAGAATGAGATTCATGAAAATCCTTTTTAAAACATTCAGACAAAAGCAAAGTTTAAAAGAAAGAAAAGAAAAGAAATTTGCATGTTTTCTTTTTTCTACTACATTAAAAAGAATCCACTGGAGAAATTGTTTTCTGTGCCCCACTCTTTGCTAAGACTTTGTCTCTCTGTTCAGGACACTAATTATTTCTCAGGTACCAATGTTGAATAAGCATAGTCAAGCATCCAGCAAGATTGTTGACCCCATATATTTTGGGCCACCTTCCATCTTATGAGTAACAAAACCATTAATTTTATACTGCCTGGCATTAACATGCACTGTATATGACACATTACAGTTACTATTGTAGAAGTTAACATTTTGTGTCAGGTTAGTTGAGTCACGAGCATTCGGGTAAGAGGTCATTTATGACTGCAGGTATTTTAGGGGTCTTTTGTGGGTTTTTGCCATGCACAAAGGTCAGCTTTAAGTAAGTTACCCTGTGCAGTGTCAGCAGACTCAGCTGATCAGTTGAAGACCTCAAGGAACTAAAGAGGGAGCCTCCCTCAGGAAAGACAGGGTGCTGCACCAGTTTGCCCTTGGGCTTCATTGATGGTACTGGCTTTTCCTGATTCTGGATCAGATTTCTTGTGATGTCATCTGCCACACGGGCTGTGCTGCAGGAGCAGCATGGCCTGCCCTGTGTCTGGCCTGCTGGTTGAGCAGCAAAGTAAGATGTGCCAGCCTCTGTACTTGTGTGAGTCCATCCCCTATGAAACACCAATGAAAAACAAGCAAAGGATCTCTCTATATATATAAAACTATGTATTTGCAAGATTCTTTATATCTTATATTATATATTACATTATATATACCTATACATCTTAGGGGTTCCACTTCTCTGGAGAATCCCAGCTAATACATAATAAATAACACTTTTGGTGTATGAGATAGTTACTGTCATTATTTTCATTGCTTTCAATTAATATTACTTTCAGTTGACAAATTATAGTTGTCTACATATATGGGATACAATGTGATGATCGGATAATGTATACAACATATAATAATGAAATTAAATTAACTAGCAAATCCATGGCTCATTTCCTTATCTGTTTCCATGGTGAGCACTTGAAATTTATTATTAGTTCTTCTGAAACAGACAGATGCCTTTACTGACACTCATCGTCCACTGTGCAGTGAACCCCAAGGCTTATCCCTCCTGACCAACTGAGCCTTTGTGTCACCATCTGCAATCTGCATTTTATAAATAAAAACAGAAAGCATAGACATAATTTACCATGTATTTAGAATGAGCAGGAGTAAGGGTAAGTTTAAAGTCAGGAATGCCCGACTCCAGGTTGAACATTCTAGATCACTACCTTATGTTGTATTTAAATTCCTAGAAGACAAGCGTTGTGCCTTACTACTGGATTGTTAATTCTTTCAGAGCATTTGGCACATCGCCAGCACACAAGCACACTATACCTAGCTCATTAATCAATAATTATCCCTCTTGTGTCCTTATTAACTCATTCAACCAGGTTCTGTTCTCCCAAGAATTCTCCATGATTTTATTCAAGAGACAGATTGGAAGAGATGACAGGGCCTGTCCTATGACTGTCATTGTACTTGGATGTCATAGCAAAATGGTGTCACAGTGCAAAAACTACTTCAGTGTCCTGAGAGACTTCCACAAGCTGCACTGGAACCATGTTCACTCAAACACTGGAGAACAGACTCCTCATGTAAATCCATCCACACTGTGGGAAGTGCTGAAGAGCTTCTATGTACAGGGAGAAACAGGATTCCCTTCAGAAAGGTCAGTGAGGACAGTTGACTCAAGGCTACCATGCCAGGCCACTCAGAA
The DNA here is from genome assembly GCA_004027165.1 of Ctenomys sociabilis. NCBI lineage: Eukaryota > Metazoa > Chordata > Mammalia > Rodentia > Ctenomyidae > Ctenomys > Ctenomys sociabilis. The sequence goes on from PVKA01000078.1 coordinate 90,985, forward strand.
TCCTCATTTCTTTCCAACTAAGTAGGAAATACATACAGCTGATCTCCTGAGTAAATCATTTCTATTGCTAGGATGAGTTTTTGGTCCATCACCTATGACAAAGGGACTTGTAGAAGCCATTCTCTCAAGAATAGTCTCCTAGAACCACCATAACACAGGACATGGACTGTGATCCAAAACACGACCTTTCTTCCCTACAGAGTTCTGGAGGTCAGAGATCTGAAACTAAGGCACTGTTAATATTGATTTTTTTCTGAGGGAAACCTGGTTCCACCATGCTCCTTGGCTTCCAGTGACAGCCAGGTGTAGCTGGCTCTCTGAAACCCACAGAGGTGTCTCTCCAGTCTCTCCACGCAGCTTCAGTGTCACCCCTGGATCTGCCTTTTGCCCCAGCCATCCCTCCCTCTTGGCAGAATGTCATCCATATTGGTCAGCAATCTTCCCTTGGGAACTCAGCGGAATCCATGCAGCTGTATTTCTGAGGAGGATCACATTTATAGGTCCAAGGATTTGGACTTACATCCATTCTTTTAGAGAGGCAAAATCATCAGTTTGCTCTATGGTGTACCTGTGAGAGAAGTGTGTATGTTTTGGTGAACACCACCGAAGCCCAGTTCCTACTCACTCCTGGATAGACACTGTGCTGAAACCAATCAGCTGCAGCCCAGAGGCACTAAAAGAAGAAAGCACTGTGTCTAGGCAAAACAGTAGCTGTTCAGTGTGAAATGGGAGATCTTTTTCTCCTCAGTACCATTCTCACATTCTTCGCCAACCAATATAAAGCTTGTTTTCATTCTCTTCTTGTATTCTCTGGCTTATCCCAGGTTTCCTTACCTCAGGGTCATCAGCCACTCAGTCGGCAGCTCTTCGTGTCCCCCACGAGCTCCACACCAGACTGCGGGTCCTAGGACTACCAAGGGTCCTGCCTGTGATATCAGAAAGGACCACCAGAACATCACCCCTCTTCTCACTATGTTCACCAGGGGAAAATGAGTCCCAGGGAGGGCATTCTGTTCTCAAGGTGAATCTCCACCAACGACCTGGGCTGCCCAGGTATCTGTTATGCCAATCTGTTAAGTGTTCGCTCACTTAACTAAAAGGTGACAGTCTCGACATCCCCACATTAAGTGAAAATCAGCAGAGTAGCAACATTCCATTTACTTTAGAATTTACATATTTTAAGGCTTTATAAACCCTTCCCACACTCTTATAATAAACCTTTTCCATGCTTTTAAAAACACTTCTAATGTTCTTAACCATTTTCTTTCTTTCTTTCTTTCTTTCTTTCTTTCTTTCTTTCTTTCTTTCTTTCTTTCTTTCTTTCTTTCTTTCTTTCTTTTTGGTGGAACCAGTGATTGAACTCAGGCCCTTGTGCTTGCCAGACAAGTGCTTATTCTACTTAATCATCTCCCTGGCACCCTCTTAACCATTTTCTAAACTCATAAACATACACAATTTTAACAGTATACCTATACTGTATGGTACTGCAAAATCCTTCAATATAGCAAAAAATCCATAAATAATTTAGATAATTATTTTGTATATAGGGAAGTATCCACAGGGTGTTCAGGGTCTCACTACTAGACTGGATTTGGAGTGATCTGCCTGTGTTCAGCCTCCTAAGAGCTGGGATTACAGGCAAGTGCCACCATGCCAAGTCTCAATTGCCATCTCAGCTCTTCCTGAGGGCAGGGCCAGAATCGTAGGCCTGGAAATTGAACCCCTGACCCCTGTGCCTGCTCGTAGTCTCTTTAATCCACTGAGATATTTGACCAGGCCTTAGATGAATATTTTTTGAAAACTCACAAAACAGTGACTCCCCCAAATTTGAACCATGAAAGAGAGGGATTACTATCCTCAATGGTTGCGTATAGGACAAAAATATATATTGTGAAATAATGTTTCAGTTTTCATTTTGCATGTCTAATTGTAGTCTATGTAGAGGGTGGGGCTCTGCAATCTTCTCTCCAAGAAAGGAATTTTTTTTCTTTGTCTTCAAGAGAGGAATTTTCCTCTCTTTATGTCACTCTGAAGACCCAGGCTTACATTGTGATGTGGGAAACATTTGCTCTTTATTCCACCTAACAAATAAACTGGCAAGTGAAAGCCAAAAGTTCTTCCAGGTTCTGTGCAGCTGTTTAACCACCTCAAAGTAAAATTTTTTCAGGCAGCTTTCCCAGTTCTTAGCATTGCAATTCACCCAGGAATCACAGAAGGATTTGCATGGGCAGCTGCTAATGCCTAGCACTGAATATAAAAAAGACAGCTACACGTAAAACAATCACAGGTAATTATTAATCAGGTAATGATTTATACCCTTGAAACTGGGCAATAAAAATTCAGATTGACTCTTTCATAAGTTACGCCTTTTTCTCTGCAATTCACTCAGCCTTTCTCCAATTTCCATTTTGTGCATGATCAGAAATCTCAAGCATTAAAGGAGCTTCCTACCTTCAGGAATAAATTTTTTAGAGGAATGACTGATTCTGCTCTCACTCCTTTTTAACTTCAAAGGGAAAAGCTTATGACTGTCATTACATTTCTCGATATGTATTTATTTATTTATTTAGGCAGGTCTGCGCCATCAAAGTAAAAGAACTTATCCAGAAGATATGATGCAGAAGGAGGAAAATGGACACATAAAAAGTAAACGTCCAGGTAATCACATGTTAATGCAGGAAGCTCAATAACTTAAGGATATTGCTAAATATACATTTTGATAAAAAAAAAATAGATCAGTAAATTTGAACAATGTGAAACATCAAACCCACTATTCCTATTGTTAACAACAACAAAAAGCATTGCAACACTCTTCTCTGGAAAGCAAATAAATAATATTATTTTCCTCCTACATGAACTGTCCAGACATGCAGCCTAACTTTGGATTCAGAGTGCTAAAGGTGGCCTTGTGGGATTCAAAGGCAGGCTTGTAATGTACTAGTCAGATGGAGTTGAACAAGTTAATTAACCTCTATAAACCTTACTCACATTCTTTTCTATCAAGCAGAAATGATATCTTCCTCATCAGGATATGTGTGGGGATGGAACAGGAAAATACTTGTGAAGCACATGGTGTGGCTGTGTCCAGAGCCCTTCAGCTTCTCCCAATCCCAGGGAAAGATGGTCAGTACCAGAGACCCCTGGAAGGCAGGAAGCAGAACCCCGTGGACTGCATGGATATCAAGGCCTCTGTTTCTCCCCTGGAAGCGGGGCCACTTTCTCACGCAGCCACCCCAAAACACAGCTCAATCAGTGGTACCCACCTCACGGAGGAAGCACACACTGCCATCAGTTGCATTCAGATGAGTAACTCTGAAGCCATAAACTGCTCGCCTCCCCCGAAACCTTGTACCACGGAGCCTTGTGTGGCTGAGTAAGTGACAAGCACGATTATTGCTTGCGATCGGCCTAGAAGTTCTGCAGCTACTAATGCAGACAAGTGAGAGGCAAGACAGGCGCCTTGGGCTCATCACAGGACCAGGCACGTAACTGATTAATGTCTTTCATCCTACAGGAAATATGTTCTCCACATTTTTTTAATGGCAAGATACTCTTACTCTGTTTCTAAAGACTTATTTATTTAGAGAATGTTGAGGAAGCTGTGTTTTATATTTGGCAAATAACCTTGGTGTGAGGAACTGAAAAAACAGATGCTTGTCCATGCTGCTGTCCAGAAGGAAAATGAAACACTTCAAGGTCAGATGAATCTGAAAAAAATCCACTAAGTCACAGAGGAAAACAATTGCAGAAAATGAAGGAAGAGGAAGAATGGTGAGGAATCAAAGTTCCTCTGGCTGAATTTACCACAATATGGCAGCAGAGAGAGCAGGCACCCTCCAGCAGCACCAGCGGGACCAGGCTCCCATGAGCCCTCACCTTGGGTTATGAAATTCTAACAAACTGCTATTTAATTAGGTTAAAATCATCATGCTGCATTACACCCTGTGAAATGCTGAAGAAATTCTCCCTATTATTTACTGAGATCAAATATTTTTAAATGCTTATTAAAACTGAGGGTAAAGCAATAATCAAAATTCATGCAGTGTCAGGAGCCAGAAGGGATAGGACGCTTCTGCTCTGAGGAAATCTCAGAAAAAAACTTTGTGAGGTTTGTGTCATCTGTGCTAAACACATTGAAGAACACACCACACAAATGCTGCGCTTCTGTGCATCTCGTTAGCTATTTCTGCCTCTGTCTGTCTGCAAAGAAGAGGTTAATCTTCAGTAAAAGAAAAAAAACAAGTACAATGTAAAGTTTATGTAGACTCCAACTAAAATCTTCCAAGCAATTATATAGCTCTAGTTAAAAGTAGTTATGAAGAAGCATTTGGAAACATTAACAGTGGGGCTGGGGGACAGTTCAGTGGTACAGGGCTTGCCTGGCCAACACAAGGTCCTAAGTTTGTTTCCTGGTACAAAAATAGGACAAAAGCTCCCTGACCAACTGTTTTGTGTGACTGAATGGAATTTCAACACTCACTAGTGCTTATTTATGCGTGTCTTGCATTGCCTAGTTGTAAAATCTGTAGAGCAGATATCAGGACACTGCTCAGTGGCAGAATACCTGCCTAAGGTTCAGAAGGGCCTAGATCAGATCTCCAGAACACAAAACAAGGAGGAGGAGCAGGCAAAGAGTGCAGGGCAGGGCATTTTCCAGGATTCAGACTGGACCTCACTCTGCTTGCAGACAGCACGGAGGACGGTGTCTCTCGGGGACAAGTGCGCACTCAGATTCTCATGGAGGGAAAGGCAGTTTGGCTTCCTACAAGCAAATGCCCTGCCCCAGGCTCCTAAGTTGTAGGAGGCCTTACTATCAGCCCCTCTGTCATGGAGAGACTCCGGTGTTCATAGCTGCACCAATGTCCTTGGGCCAGCCCAGGCCACCTCGCTTCACGTCCACAGGACGGGACTGGCATTTACTGAGGGCACAAGAGCCTGGCACCCAGGTGAGAGAAGACTACTGTCCACATCCTCATACTCACCCCAGAGAGAAGGGAAGCGCTCTCCTCCAGCCTGCCTGAGAGATGACGGGAGACTTTCCTCTAAACTCAATGACAGTGGTATCATTACTAAAGAGGCTTTTAGGCAACATGAATCCTTTGTTCCCAAAAGTAACCTTACTTTGGCCTAGATGGGTTGACCGGCTCATGCAATGCCTACACGCTCCTTACTAAGGATGCACTTGATTTAGTTCTATTTTCTCACTACTTTCTGGAACTAAACACCAGCTTTCTTCCAAGCTGCATTATATTCTCTGACACAATCTCTGCAGCATTTACTCAACACAGTTCCATGAACACAAGCTGCCACTGTTCTCAGATGTGGCTGCCAGGTCACGTCCTTCTTGTTCCTTCTGATACGGAAGTCAGGAGCTGCATCTACCCAGTGCTTATGACTTATCCCTCAGGCACTGGTGCTCAGCATTTACTTCTGTTCCTGCAGCTCCTGGGTCTGTCCCTTCACTACTACTACCAGAGAAGGCAGGAGGAGGATGGGCCAGGGCAGGAGGACAGGGAGAAGCAGTGGAGGTAGAGTGGGGCCACTGCACACGGCAGGAATCCCTTCAGTGAAACACATCCACCTGCTGTTAACTTAGAAATAGAACGAAAAATACTTTTTTTTTCAGTGTTATACAATCTTCCTACATTGTTACTGTGCTGAATTTAAAGTTTATCTTGAGTAAGCTTTGCTTTTTTTTTTTTTTTTTTTTTTTGCCCATGCACCCTGAGAATGTGTCTTTATGCACTTTTGGAGATGCAATGACCATTGTCGCTTCAGTGAGCTCCACTTCTGTGCTTTCACAGCTATTAATGGGTATGTATTTGTCTTTTTATGTTTCCTTCCATTAACAAAAGTATATTGTTTTAGTCTCCAGCATGTGGAACGTCAAGTTTTTCCTGCAATGTTTATGATCTATCACCATGCACTACACTACCATCAAAGCAGATAAAAAATCTAAATATTCAAGCAGAAATACTAGACTTACTGGAAGAAAAAGTAGGTAGAAATCTTGAAGGCACAGGGGTAGGTAGAGTTCATAAACAAAAACCAAACTGCATAGAAATACTTCAAAGAGGCCGCACTCTAGGGACCCCTCCAGACCTAGCCCAAGCCCAAACCCAGTGACTGTGCAAGAGAGCTTCCACACTCCCCTGCACCTGTTGGACCCCTGTGGACCCATCCCAAGCCCATCTTGTGAGTCAGAACTTCCACCATGCTCTCTGGACCCCTCTAGCACAGGCCTGGCATACAGGCCTGGGGTGAAACTGCAGCTAAAGTCCCTGAAGAAAGGCCAGGGGCCAGAACCTCCCAAATAATCCAGGAGTAGAACATCTTGCCAGAGGGGCACAACAGGTTCACTTCCAAGGTCTGTAGCAGGAATAAGTTGAGCATAGCAGCCAGACTTAAGCCAGGCACAACTATATGAAATCAAACTTCATAGATCTGCACCTGAATTTCAGCAGACATTGTGGCTATAACTGCACCAAAGGTCAGAGGACAGCGCTATACCCAATGACAGAGAGAACATGGAAAGTGCAATCTCAGGCCCCAAGCCCACCCAGAACAAGTGCAGAAGACACTAGCACAGAAGAAATTGGGAATGACACAGTTGAAATGTCTGAATTAATAGTGTCTGAAATAAAGAAACAATGCAGAAAGGTATAGAGGAAATCAGATCAGAAATAACCTCTGAAATAAAAAAGAAATCTCTGAATTAATAGCATCTGAAGTAAAGAATCAAATGCAGAAACGCATAGTGGAAATCAGATCAGAAATAATCTCTGAAGTAAAACAATCAATAACTGCTTCTCAAGAAGATCCCGATAAAACATAGAGATTAGAAAAACAATGGAATCCTTGAATGAGGAATACGTGAAAGAAATAGATTGCATGAAGCAGAGTCAAAGAGATACAAAGGAACTTTAAATCTAAATCAGAAGCTTGCAAAACCATTTGAGTGAAAGTGAAGATAGTTTCAGATGTTCAAGATGTCTGAAGATCTTCAGATCTTCAAGATGTCTTCACAGCTAGTGAAAAGGTGAGAAAATGTCTCTTAAAAACAATTAGGATGAAGAAAAAAGTAATTCATCACCTGAAATATGATGCAAAGATGAACAACATGAAACTAATAGAAATCAATGAGAAAGGAGTCAATACAAATGATATAAAAAGAATATGGGCAGAAGTAATAGCAGAAAACTTCCCAGATGTGGGGAAATGATCTAATATTCAGATAACCAAAGAATACAGAACTCCAAATAGCATCAACCCAACGAAAAACACACTGAGACATAAAACAGTCAAGATCCTAGAAGTCCAGCACAAGAACAAGACAGTGAAAGCCACTAGAGAAAAGAAACAGATCACATTTAAAGGAAAATCTGTGAGAATAAAAATAGAGCTCTCTTCATAAACCATGAAGTTAAGAAGAGCATGGAGGAGAGTACCTCACATCCTCTATGAAAACAAATTATAGCCCAGTCTACTATACCCTGCACAACTCTTTCAAGTTTGATGGAAAAGTGAAATACTTCCATGACAAAGAACAACTAAAGAATATCATGATGACAAAGCCTACACTACACAGACTGCTAAAAGATGTTCTAGAGAGGGATGAAAATGATCAGAACTCCATGAACGAGAACAGAAGGAACTCATTAAATAGGGCAAACAATTAAATACAGGAGAAAAGGAGTAAACAACAACAGGTAAATAACATGTCAATCATAAGTCAAAACATCTAAATTATAATCATCAATGTAAATGGACTCAATTCACCAATTAAAAGCAATAGACTGACACAGTGGATTAGGAAACAGAATCCAAGAGTATACTGTATTCAAGGAATACTTCACAGAATCCACAGGTGTGATCTTATCATATTAAAAAGATTTTTCACATCAAATGAAATCACAAACAGATTGAAAAGAATATCCATGAAGGGAGAAAAATTAGCCAACTGTCCCTCCAGCAAAGGACTTTTATCTATCTAGAATGTATAAATAACTAAAAGAGATCAAGTTCCAAAAGTCAAAGACTCAATCCAAAAATGGGCATTTGCAGTGAATACACACTTCTCACATGAACAAATGTAAAAGGAAGATAAATACATAAAAATGTACAACAGCATTGGTCATTTAATAAATGCAAACCAAAACAATACTTGGATTCCATCTCACCCCAGAAAGAATGGATAGCTTCAAGAAATCAACAAACAACAAATTCTGAAGGGCTGTGGGGAAAAAGGAGCCCTTCTCCAGTATTCATGGGAGTGTAGAATGGTACCATCACTGTGGAAACTGGTGTGGTGATTCCGCAAAAACTAGGATTAGAGGTCTCATTAGACCCAGCTATTCCCCTTCTGGGTATTTTCCTAGAGAAATTAATAGCCTCACACCACAGCAATGTATGTGCACCCATGTTTATAGTAACCAAATTTGTCATTGTTAAATCTTGGAATAACCCAAATGCCCAACAACTGAAGTGGGTCAGGGCATGTGCAGAGTGCACAAACAAAACCCAAAGTACCCAGGGATAGTGTGCAGCACATGACTACTGGGTGAGCTGAGAGAGGAAGATGACACAGTGTTCTTTAGAACAGAGGAAGACCAGCTCGAGGCTTTCAAGGGAAATGGATGCAACTAGGAGCATTCGTACAGGTGAGATAAACCAGATTTGCATGCATAAATGTAGTGTTCTTGCCAGTGTAAGAAGCTGAAAGGGTAAATAAAATCCAAAAGTTACAGTAGATATTTTGAAAAGGAAAGATATTGTACAAAAATAAATAATAACTGGGATGGAGAAAGGAGAAAAGAAAAAACATATATATATATATATGTATGTATATATATATATATATAGGTTTATATATACATATATATATATGCTATATTTCTATTAGTTCATCAGAAGAACAGTTCATCTTTATATTTGATTAATTTTGTATGCCTATATCTGGTAATATGAGCAATTACTTTCAACATAATAATATGCAATGTAATAACCATGGTTAATTTCCTACCATCTAGTCCTGAAATTCTGTATAATGTTTAATTCTATTGTCTTTAAGATAACACAAAAGAAAAAAAATTATCCTTGAGCCCTTTTGGAAGGCAGCTATAGAGCCACACACACATAACCCTCCCCTTCTAGGGAGACTGAGGCAGACAGACCACTATTTCTAGACTGAGCTAAGCAACAGCTTAAAGCTGTGAGGCTTACTGGAAGAGCTCAGGTAAGGGTCAGCTGTAAACCTCTGCAGCCAGGAAGCATGGGCATGCTACCCAGGCAGAGCGTGACCCACTGACCGGCTTTCCCTTCTGGGCCGCACTGCGAAGGTGCGTTCAGCCCTTAACCCTCTGGTGGATGAATCTTTGATGACTATAGCACTTCTGTAATCCACACATGTGGGAGTTTAGGGGAAGATTTTAGGCCTAAGTCATAATACAGTCTCAAGGTTAAAAAATGAAAGAAATTTAAAAAAATATCTTAAACTATCCAAGCCAAAAGAGGTCATTTTAATAATTGCCACCTACATTTCCAAAATCAATGATATTTCTTCTGCTGTCTTCCTAAGTACCTTCCTTAAATATCTGTCACCAAATTTTGTTTAAATCATTTTCCACATTATCATTAGACTCTTCTTTAGGCTCTTGAGTGGCTCAGATGATTAGCAAAGTAGCCCTCCTATTTGTTTGGTGCTTGCAAATGTGTGCCCTATATTTTGATTTCTACTTTTGCACTGGTTTTGGAAAAGTATGTTGTTAGGTGTCTCCATGCTGAGAGGTAATGACCTTTCTGATGATTTCTGGACTATTGTTTGCATTCCAGAGATATTACAAAGGCCAGCTTTTAAATTGCTGTCTCAGCTAGGGGATCAGGGCCTTCTGAGGCTCCACAAATCTGTACTCCAGTCCAAAATGCCTGGTGGTTCAGGCCTTTGACCCCCTGGACACTTCTTCCCAGATGATAAACAAATACATTCTTTCTTGCAAAGACCGGGTCAGAGGACAGGTATTTCGTATGCACCTATGACTAAAGCTTCACATTTTTATAGTCTGGCCTTCATGGCAGATTTTTTGTTTTCATTAAGAGGCCTGAATCTTTGCCTTGGCTGTGTCTGCCGTGTCCTAAATCTAAGCCCATGACTACTTCATGTGGAGCGACCCGCCACCCCCACTGCTGGGGCTGCAGCCACAGCTATCCCTCGCTTACTGATTTATGCTTCATTCCTTTTCCAAACAAATATCATCCTGGTGCCTAGGGATTTTCTTTCTTTACTATGTCCTCAGGATAAAATTTTAATATTTTATCAAGCATTTTAAACTCAGTGGGGGAGTCTCCACACGTATTTAGTACATCATTTCATGGGACTGTGGCTCTCTGCATTCTTCTTTAACTTGAATGGATTTAAAATTTCATCCACATTCCAACATCTACCAAATTATGTTTCTAAGAAAGTGCTTCTCCGTGGGCAGTGGGTTTCACCCTTCACAGAGCATGGGGTGACATTTGGAGATATCTGGGGTGTCCTATGATGAGTGTGGCTTCTGGTGGGTCCAGCAAAGAGCATCGAGCAAAACCCAGCACAGCACCAGGACAGAATTACCTTGTTTTAAGGTGACTGTAACACTGACAGCCTAGAGACCCCACCTGTCCCTTTTCCTCTTAACATCTCCATTTGAATGTCTATGAGTGTGCGCTAGATGTGAGATCCTGTTTCTGCATATCAAATCCGTTTCACACCTGATCTTCTCTCTATTGCTTAATGGCCTTATTTTATGACATCAACTGCTCCAGACAAAACCTTGAGAACTCAGTGACCCCATTGGGCTGATTCGCCCACTACACGTCACTCTCCTTTTCACCTCAGCTGCTCTACTCTAATTCACCATCTTCTGCTAGAGCTCCTGAGTGATCCTCCAGGCCATGTCTCCTTTACTGTATGTGTTCCCAGGTCACTTTCCATGCCAACAGCAAGGAGGCTTCTCATCACATCTCTAACAAAATTCCAGTCCCTCAGGAGGAAGACTTTCAAAGAGGCTTCCAGACCCAGGTCCTCCTGACTCAGCCTTTGGGCCTCTGTCTCCCCATCTGGCCTCTGTATTTTCTGGGAAACATCTCACCCTTCCCCGCCCCCAGAACCCGCCCCCATGGTTCTTCCACCTGGAATCTTCTCTGTCCACTTCTCAGGGCACCAGCTGGCGAAGCTTCGTCTCGTCTCAGCACACACATGGAGCCTCCTGTCTATGCCAAGTTTCCTGCTGTGTCATGGCCCTTACTGCACATTTTGATTTGATTTTATATGTTCTTCCCTACAAGAAGCATCATAGAAACTAAGTTATATCTGTTTGGTTTCACCTGGAATATAGTAGGTATTCACTGATTATTTATTGAAGGAATTAGTAGATAACAACAATTTTTTTTAAAAAAAATACTAGGCAAAGACCAACAAAAAGGACTATTTTAATCTTTTTTTTCTTTTTCCTCTCTTGTACCAGTGACAGAACTCAGGGACTTGTTCTTGCCAAGTGGAGCTTATGCCACTGAACTGTCTTCCCAGCCCTTAATCTTGAATTCATAAAGAGCTCAAGTTTTATGTGGTAATGACCAAATACATACTATAGGATTAGCAATATACAGTTAAATCATCAACTTATGATAAAATATGGGTACATATGTGCATATAAAGTACACTTATACACTTACAAGTGCACTATATCAATGTTTACATGTATACATATGTTCACATGTGTGTATGCTCTATATAAAAATAGTAAACAATATATATTATATACATGTGTATTTAATCCTACAGTAACTCATATGTGTTATATAATTTAAATTTGCATAATTTCATCCTTAAAATACCTTGGAATTGGAGCTTTTATGTAGCTAAGACATTTCTCTCTCAGACTTCCATCCTCCTAATTGTTCTACTTCTGAGTGTCCTACTGATCTTTTCCCCTTCAATTTCATGAGTCCTGAGTCCAGGAACAAGGTGTTGAGCAGCATCATTTTATTTCTTCTTGTCTTTCTCTTCTCTTGTCGACAATTCAGGTCTTTAGTGCGCAATGGTAGTAGTTTTATAGCTTAAGTATTTTGCTTCTTTCTAGCTGGAAACTAGACACCTCAAGTCTTCCTGGGAATAAAATGGCAAAATATTAATAAAAAAGTCAAAGGACATCTGGGGTATGACTTTAAGATTTCATACAGCTCTGGTTCTCAAGTCATCACTTATAAAATGGCTTTTGTACCGGCGCTGTGAGTGCGCTTTCTTCTGCTCACCACCATGTCATGGCAGAGGCATGAGCTTCATACACTACTTTGGCTTTATCAGAACAAATATAATAGGCTGGAGAGTGCCTCAGCCCCCCGAGAGAGCAGGAACGAAGCCAGGAATGTCACATGACTCTCATGCCACAAAGCGACCTCGGGGGTCCCTGTGGGCCTTGCACTGCCCCTGCTCATTGAGCGCCGCTGGTTGGCTGGCCCTGTGGCCCACCCTTTTCTCCCTACAGGCTCTCTCTGCTCACCTGTAAGACGACACGCTTATGTTTTCACTCTAATCTTCCCAAATCCTTAGTGCGAAAGGATGTTCCAAGCAGCATGTGAGTCAACCAAATAAGTTGAATACACATTTGGGCCTCAGTGCTAATTTTAAGGTTATGTTCACTCCAGCAACTGGAGACTAGACTATCCAAAATTTTTCAATTAAAGTAATTGCCTCAAAAGTTGTAATTAATAATTTTTGGTCCTAAAAAATAAAAAGCATTTTTCTTTTCTAAAATACAGAAGTCTGTCTATGTGCAACTGAGAATTTGCTCTCAGGACAGAACTAATTTTCTTTGAGTGTAAGTCTGCTCTTCATTTTTGCCAGTGTGTTGTTTTAACACACACTGAATGAATCAGTTGACCAAAGTTTCCCTGCCCATTATGTCCACTTGCCAACTAGGAATTCAACTCCTCACATAACAGCGCACGGCAAGCGGAGTGGAATGCTGTGATCGCAGGGGCTTTGTCCTGCGAGGTTCTGCTGGCTTTGCCAGAGCTCACCCCTCTGCAGTCACACAGCTCTTTGTTCAAACTCACAGCACAGAATGTAAAGAACGGCTTTACATTGTGATTTTCTTACTCCAGGAATCCAAGTGCGTCTAGAAAAATTGCTCACTGAGGCTTGGAACAGAAAGAGCTATTTGTTTTACACGCACGCTAGATCTGTGCCATTCAGCATCAGAACAAATGCACCTAAGAGCTAATGTCCTCTTTGTCCCCCATGAGTTGCACAACCCAAAAGCAAGGCCTGAGGTGATAGCGCCTTGTGGATGAGGTGCTGGGCCAGGAAGCACTGGCAGCCACTCGCTCCCGTGGGCAGGCACACTGGAGGCTGAGGACGGGGCTGCACACCTGGAGACAGGAGGCTGCGCCAGCCTGTCAGCTTCCGTACTGTGCTGTAGCTTCTGCAACTTATCTTACTGCGTGTAGGAAATGCGAATACCTTCAGAGAAGCCAGGGGGACAGAGCACCGAAAGAGCTGAAGGGCTTGGGAGCTCTGGGGCACAGGCGTCATCTGTGTGAGAGATGTTCTGGCTCAGCTTGGATCTACATCCATAGCAGTTGAGGCACCTCCTGGCTGTTTTCATCTTGAGGAAATTCTTAACTTTTCCATGACTCTGTTCTTATTTCTCAGATAGAGTTATTGTGAAGAATAAGATCCAAGCTGATGGGTGGGGTGCTGGATCTCCTTTGGTCATTCTACAGTATATTAAGAAATCACATTACCTTGTGCCATATATGCATACACAGCAAGGACTTGTCAGTACATTGTAAAAAACAGATAATATTTTTGAAGTGCATCATACCCTCCATCCCTCATCCCTACTACCTGATACAATTTGTCATATTTTTCTATGTTTCCACCACCTAAAGCATGTATATCAATACTGTCAAAATGCACATGGAAAATGAACACCTGATGGCCCCAAATAACTGGACCCAGTTGTCCATCCCCCAAGCTTCCCATGGCCCCCACTTTTCTATCACTTTCTCCATCTAGTGTTTGTGGAAGAAACTCAAAGATAAAGGAAGCAAGAGGTCTGGCAAGGGACTCAGAATAGGTAGAGGTTATTTCCCTCCGCAGCAGAAGCAAAGCTGTGGATCCCCTTGAGAGCAATCACATGGGAAATTGGCAGCACTGAAGACACAGGAGAAGCATGAGAATGTCAGGGTATCTAAAGACAGATCTCTGGGTCACAATCAAGGGGAGAGAAATCAGCATTTGCAAGACAGAAAGAAGCACCTGAGATTTTGCAAAGCTGAAGTGGCTAGGTACTGCAGTGAAATTACCTCAGCAAACAGGCCAAACTGCACATAAGAAGCTTCTAGAGGAAAATAAAGAATCCATTTGCTACCCACTTACACATGAAGTGCGAGGAATGTAGAAGAGAACTACTGGAGATGGAGACATGGGATGTGGGATGCAGAGCTTAGGGATGTGTCCTAGGAGTGAACTGGTGGCCGCAAGCAGGTGCCAGCTTCCACGGGGCAGCGTCCAGAGCCTCACAGTCTGGCTCTAGTGAGGCTTCCTCTTAGAAAATGTCACCCATTCCAGACAGGTCAGAGTCTCTGCCAAGCATGCTATTTAAATACTGATTTTTTACAAGAATGCTTCCCTAATTTGACTGTACACTGCCCAGACTGGCAAAATTCCAAACTATTCCTTTCCACGGCCATTGTCATGATTTATAAGGGCAACCTTTCCCACTGAAGATGAAATGGGAAAAAGACCAAAATGCAGGAGTGTATAAGACTCAGAGTTCCTGGTAGTAAAATGTCTTAGCTCCAGGATTGCTTTAGATTCCAGAAAAGAGCAGAAAGAAATAGGTAAGAGGAAGCCTCACTGGAGCCAGACTGCGAGGCTCCGGAAGGGAGGCGCCCTGTGGGAGCAGGCGTCTCTGTGCTGCCCTCCCCCTCCCCCCCCCAGCGCTCCTAGGACCGCATGCCTGGCTTCCGGTCCCCATCCCGTGTCTCCACCCCCACTGCAGTAACCCTCCTCCGCTCCTCTCCTTACCCTTCCCATCTAATAGTTAACATTACCCAAGACATTTTGACTATGTACTCAAAGATGTCTGAAAATTTGTTTCTTTTTTAAATAAGAACATTTGAAAAATGAAAATGAAATGTCCGCAGTTATCCTGAGCAAAAGGAAATGCCAAAAGATGAATGCTCTTGCATCTTTCTTTCTGCTCTTTTCTGGAACCTAAGACAATACTGACACAGTGCTAGCACTCAATTAGCATTTGTTACACCAGTGAATAAATAAAGCACTAGAGAAAGCAAATCAGCAAGTGAATTCTTTCATAGTCACCAGTCCAGAAACTATAAATTTTTCTCCTGGGTTAGGGAACCTCAATATGGATTGAGAGCTTCAAGCCAATAATAATAGCAAGTCATTTGCTTTATCATCAACTTTGAAATCAGTCTGTTCATTATGCAAAAGTAAAAAAATCAAGAAAAAAAGCAACTCTTTCCATTTTTTTCGGCATAGTGTGGGTGTCTCAATCACACACTCTTCCTTGTACCTTCTCATTCATACATCCTCACATGTTTAGATCAGAGACTACTTGTTGGACAACAGCTAAGTAAACCATGTCTGAAGTTTGTAACAGCTTATTTTACATACTGCAGAGTCACGAGCATATTTTTTAAAGTTGCTGCTATAGTAATATTTTTATAGATATAGATAAATTTCCTTTGAAACTTAAAATAAGTAATGGCCCACAGTTATGTATGAAAAGCATTTAAAAACTAGACCCATCCTACCACATTTCTCGACTGTCTCATGCCTGTCCTCTCCAACACCGCATTTGGGAAACACTGGGCCACTGACCATTGCTGGTGTTGCTGCTGTGGCTGAGGACTGAGTTTTAATTTTATAAAATGTTAATTTAAATGCAATTGTAATATCCCCAGAAATTATTCCTTACTATCTGAAAGAATTATTTTAAGTAAATTGTCTAGAAACACCTTCAAAAACAAAAAAGATTTTTAAAAATCAATTAATAGTATTGAAAGGCAAAATCTGAGCTTGAAAAGCAAAAACCAACTTAGAGATAATAAAATAATTACAGAAGCTAAAATTAATTAGAAGCAAGATGTGTTGGCACACGCTTGTAATCCCAGCAGTTGGGAGGCTGAGGCAGGAAGCCAGCTCGAACCACGCAGAGGGAACCTGACTAAAACAGTAATAACAATAATAATAATAATAATTAGAAACAGAAAAAATAGAAATTAAGGTGCTGGGGACATAGAAGAACCTTAAGAAAATAACACAGACTATGAGAAAGAAATAGGAAAACTAAACAAAAGAAAACAATAACTGATTTGGAGGTAAAATCTATATACACGTGACCTATTTCTCCTTATCTGGAAACATACCAGACAAATAAAACAAAAAATCATATTCAAATGTGCATTGTATATCCT
This sequence comes from Ctenomys sociabilis, assembly GCA_004027165.1. NCBI lineage: Eukaryota > Metazoa > Chordata > Mammalia > Rodentia > Ctenomyidae > Ctenomys > Ctenomys sociabilis. The sequence continues at coordinate 107,470 of PVKA01000078.1, forward strand.
TTCTGAAATTAAGGCAAATGTATATATGTCAAGGACATACTCTGTCCGAGGAAATCTCATGTCCTCAGCATGCATTAAAACCCAAAAATAAAGAATGAGCACCAAAGTAAAAAAGCAAATCAATTGCAATGTTAGAAAGGGAAAAATGGCAGTGTGACTTTGGAAATCCTTTCTCGGCACTAAAGACCAAACTCAGGGCTCTGTGCCTCCTGAAGTGCTCTGACAGTGGCAAAATCTTCCCCCACCCACCCCTGGTATTGCATCTGCAATGTTCATCTCCAGACTAAAGGGGCACAATGACTGCAGACTTCTCGGGGAGTCCAAATACGGATTCCAAATTTTATAGCATCCCAATGTTGTGGTCCAGTGGTATTCACAGTTGAGCAAGGCTTGATGAATACTGTGCTCATGGACACCTCTGTAAAGATTGCTTGGTCATGAGACCAATCAACAACGAAGAAAAACAAAAACCTCAAGAGTGGAGAAGCTGTGCTGAGGAGCCAGCTCAGCATCCTCAGCCCACGCACAAAGCCCTGCATTCCACACCCAGTACAAAAGGAAGAAAGACCATGGGAGCAGTGGTAGCCATGTTGTGATAGGCAGCTTTGCTACCAAGATGGGGCCAAAGGCAAAGAAGGAAGCCCTGTCCCTCCTAAAGCTGAAGCCAAAGCAAAAGCTTTGAAGGCCAAGAAGACTGAAAGGCATGAGGGTGCTGAAAGGCATCCACAGCCACAAAAAGAAGATACAATTGTCACCCACTTCCCACCATCCCAAGACACTATAGCTCCAGAGCCCAAATACCCTAGAAGAGCGCCCCCAGGAGAAATGCGCTTGACCACTCTGCCATCATCAAGTTCCCCTGACTGCAGTCAGCCATGAAAAAGATCGAGGACAACAACACACTCGTGCTCATTATGGATGTCAAAGCAAATAAGCACCAAATCAAACAAGCTATAAAGAAACTGTACGACACTGATGTTGCCAAGGTCAGTACTCTAATCAGGCCTGATGGAGAGAAGAAGGCATGTGTTCGGCTGGCTCCCGATTAGGATGCATTGGATGTTGCCCACAAAATTGGGATCATCTAAACTGAATCCAGCTAGCTAATTCAAAATACATACCTTTTTAACAGAATAAATAAGTAAATGAACAAACAAACAAACAAATAAATGGTAGGCACAGGCTGGCAGGAGAGCTCAGCAGATTAAAGTGCCTGTTTAGGCAGATGCAGGGACCAGGGGTTAAGTCCGCGGAATGCAGTGCTGGCCCTCCCCGGGGTAGAGCTGAGACAGTGACTAAGACTGGGCATGTGGTGCACGTTGTAATCCCAGAGCTAAAAAACAGGAGGATCAGTACTTAGTGAGACCTGTAGACCCTGAACTAAATACATTAAAAAAATGGTATGCACAAAATCCACACAAATGCAGAACCCAAGTACCTGCAATGAAGTGGGACACAGAACTCCAATATTTAAAATGCTAACAAAGGAAGTATCTTGGTGACCATTGTGCAAGGAGAAACAGAAGGGGAAGCCCCCGTACACACTACACCCCTTGTAGGGGCAACCCTGACACACACTGTAAAATTAATAAATTAGAACATGATGCAACAGTTTTAGCAACCAATCACAGATTCGTGTATTAGTCACCTTTTTAGAAGAATAGTTCTTCGGTGCCCTAAAGGGGAGGGGTTTATTTGAGGACACATCGCCGGAGGACTCAGTTGATGTAAGACTGACCCTCTACGCCCTTTGGGGCACTGGGAGTACTGCGCACGGTATTGCTACTTGTATCTTCCATTGTAGTTTCCTTTTCTTATCTTCTGTTTTAAAACTTGGATAGAAGCATGCAGTTTTGCACACAGAAGTCTATTCTGAGGCACTCTATAGTGACAGCAAAGACAACTAAACAAAGAGATGCTTGCCCAGCCCAATCATGTGCTTACTGGAACCCACCAGTTATGGCTCGGGTGCCATGACCGAGGGCGGGGGACATAGAACATTCCCAGATGTGAATGCAAAGATAACAAGAAGTTTAGGTTATACTTCTCTCAAATATAATCAGAGACAGTACTTGTAACTTTCAAGTACAGGTGCTTGATAACATTACAGTCAGTAATGTTATTCACAAGATAGTGCCTACTTCTGTCTTTCCAGATGGCTTTGTATAGTATAAACAAGTGTGAGAATGCTTTTCATCAGGCATAGAGAGAAATGCCCAGGCTGTCCCACCCGCTCAGGTCTCTTGTGTCCTGTCAGCTGAGGATGGACAGGTGCCATGGGAAATCTACCATGGTTGGGGTGCAGCACTGAGATTGGGGGCCGTTCTGTCTTCACAGTACCATGCAGCCCACTGCCCTGTTTGGAGTAAGGGTCCAAAGCTCATAGGCTGGAAATATGGTCCCAGAGCAGTGCTACTAGATGCTGATGGGAACTTGTAGGAGGTGTGGAGTTACAGAGGGAGCCCCAGCAGAGGGCTCTGTGTTCCTCTGACTCCTTTCCCTTCCTCTTCTGTTTTCTCCCCATGCTGCAAGTGGGTTGGCTGTGCAGTGGGTCCCCACCACATCGTGCTGCATTCACTGTGGCCCCAGCTGCAAGCCCAGCCTCCAGCATCCGACACCAGAAGCTAGAATGGAGTATTTCACTATAGTGGACACAGTACTACCTAGTGGATGACTAACCAGTAGGCCACCTTCCCCTTCCTTTTACCATTGTTATTATATAGAACCCACTGGTTATAGGCACGTTATGTCTAAACAACTCTACTCAATGTAATTTTCTGTTCCTCAGGGGAAAACCTCCTATTCTCTGACCCTCTTGCTGAAGAAATTCCCACAGGTAGGTAGTGGAACCCTGATGAGAGTGCAGCTTCTTTATATTCCAAGATCTTCTCAGAGAGCACAACGCATACAGGTGCTGGGACAGAGGACTGTGAAGCGCAGTTTCACATGCGCCCTCACCAGCAAGGACATCCCATTCCAGAAGGTCAGACCTGGTATTTGATTTATCATGTGTGCCCAAATTTATTTCCCACTGAAAAAAATAATTGTCTTCTGAAGCCCCAGATGCCTTCCTCCCTGACCCTTACTGGTTTCCTCCCATGGCCCATTTCCTTACACTCTCAGATCAGCCACGGCTCTTGCTGAGATCACATCTGTGGCTCTCGCTGAGCTCAACAAGGAATTTCACCCTTAAACTCTGTATAAATCAAGTGCTGAGTAGACCAAGAAAAAGTTGTCCCTTTCCTGGAGGACTCGGTGGGCGACAGCAACAGATCTCTACTGCGGACTAATTTTGCCTCTCAGGTGACATCTGACCATGCTGGGTGTTGCTTTTTTGCGTTATCGCTTATCCCCTCCAAGGAGCTGCTGCTGCAGAATGCCTTTTAATGCACAAGGCAGCTGCCCGTGACACAGATTTCTTTGATCCTGGCTAGGACTCTTGGGGTACACCTGTAATCCCAGCACTTAGGAGGCTGAGGAGGGGGGATCTCTGCAAGTTCAACACCAGCCTGTGTGACATCACAAAGCTTTCTCAAAAAAACAGAAATAAAACCAGAATTTTTTGGCCCAAAATGTCTGTACTATTGAGGTTGGCAAACCCAGGCTAAGGCACCCTTTAATGAGGAATGCTTCTAAGTGCTAACATCTGCTCCAGATTTGCTGTACCACTCCTTTTTAATCACATCTATTTATAAATATAAACCTTCTGGCTTTGCAACAAAAGAAGTGATAATGAGAGGAAATGACACAGTGTTAGCTTCCTAGAGCATGTCACAATAGCCACGGAGGCTCGAAGGACTGTCTTACGTTTTAGCTATCATTTGTTACCTGATGAAAGAGGACTATTGAATCCTTCACAGGAGATGCTACAGATTATTTCACTGTTCTCTTTGAATATCACAAGCTTATTCATAACTTTGTGTTTTCATAAACTTAGAGAAAATACCTAGATCCCTATGCATCGAAGAAAAACTACAAAATTAAAATATTCACTGGCCTCAAGTTTTAACACTTCTGATGGCCTGAAGTGACAACGCAGAACATAGCCTCCTACTCTGAGCCACAGATGAGCAGTAACACCAGGTCCTTCTGACACCATGTGCTGTCTGAAGCCCCACAGCTGCAGAGAAGGTTGGCCCATCCTGTAGGGCTGGAGGCGCCTCTGGTCTTCCTGTGGCCTCTCCCATCCCGAAGCCCATGCTGACACTTGCAATACAGCCCTTCCACAGCTGTGGTCACAGGCACTGTTTAATGTTTTGTCACACCCACTTTAGAAATCTTGACAGGTACTGTGAAGAAACACTGACTTCATTTATAGTAAGATGGTGCATAGGAATTTTTTATGCACATAGAATTGTGCACATTATTATCAAGAAGCTGGGTGTGTTTTGGGACCAAGGCCACTGGGCACCTTACTGGAATATGCAGTGAGGTCCAGCTGATGTAACCACAGGCAAGGCCATGTGAACCAAGGTTTTGGAGGCTTGCAGTACTTCCCATGAGTGCTCTTGGGTTCTGGACAGTCTGCCAGCAGCACTGAGTCAGACCTGTCTTACAGCAGAGCTCCAGCCCTGGGGAGAAAAGAGCTTAAAGAGTGAGGACAGTGCCAGGTTTTGACATTAGGCAGCTGTGTGTGAAGGGGAAGGGGGCAGAGGTGACGCGGGTGGAGATTCTCAAGTCCTGAGAGGCCAAGGTGAGAGAGGCACAGGGGCAGCTCTTTGCATAAAGGCCAAAGCAGTGCTTCTGCTGGCCGAAGCTCATTCATTTGTTTAGATTGGTTTATAGAATGGGAGCATCTATGTGCTGAACCACTTAGTGAGAAATTCAGTCATGAACTTCATCTAATGCTTTTATTAACCTTGCTTTCTCCTGCTCTAAAACACAACCTAAATAGTAAGGCTCTTGAAGACATCAGAGCAAATGCATAAGACTATCAGAGGTGACTAATCATTTTTATACATCAAAGCAGTAAATGAAAATAAACTGAAATGAAAATGAAAAGGATTGCAGGCTAGTTAGTTGAGCAAATATCAGTGATTTGGGACTGATGATGCAGCCTGGAAACATTTAAGGGTTATGAAACAGAATGATTGCCCAACTGTCTCTGGTCAATAAAGTAATTCATTAACTTACGTTTTGCAGAGATTTAGCTGTGCTCAATAATGTCCCATCTTCCTAAATACACTGTATAGGAGCTTTTATGCTTCCCCATACTGGGGATTAAAGTTTGGTAACAAGATTTCCAAGAATGTCCAACTATGACTCCCAACCAAATAAACTGGTATGGTCCTATAGTAGGAATTTTGCTAAAGCAAAATTTTAAAAAAGGTTAAACTGATTCCTATGAAAATATTACATAAACATTTGTCTAGTATCTTCTACAAATTATAGATATAACAGTAAAATGATAAGCCCATTTAAAAGAAAACTCACCAATGCCCAATAGGGTAAAAAGTTGTAAAGATTTAGAATTACTTTATTCTTTTCTACTAAAAATGTACTTATATCACCATGGGACAAAACCCTACAAGGTAACATCTGTCCCTAAACAGTCTGAAGTAGCTCATTCCATAGAATGTCAAGCTCAGAATGACACTTAAAGAATCTCTTGCGGCTGCCTCTGAGTTTCAGAGAACTGTGTTATCCTTCACAAATGAAAGTTCTTGACTCTTGGTCATATTACTTCATTTTTAGGGGGAAAAAGCTATCTTTTTTATTTGACTTATGTGCCATTTCTGTATCTTTCTCGGATTAACTCTAAATGTGTCATTTATTCTGTGCTGAGGTAAATAAAAGAATTTTGTAAGCATATATAAATTAATCAACATCCAGGTTTTTATTAAATATAATACCATGCTTATTTAAAAGCACAATAAAATGAGCAGCCTATTGCACAAGCTCAGAAATTTTGAATACTTTAAGGATAAGTCTGGTTTTATATTTTATTAAGATTTATAAGGCATTAAAGAAGTTAATAAACATGAACATTATAAAGAAGACTTAAAATATAACCGGTGAGCTTTGCTCCAAGTAAAGAAATTGAATCATTTTTTAAATTAAATATTCTCTTAGAATTTATACCTTTTAACTTATTACATTGTTCTTATGCTACAGTGCTAAATGCACACCAGAAAAAAGATAATGATCATAATGATGTTAGCACATACACACACAAACACACACACACACACAAACACACACACACACACACACACACACGCACGCACGCGCACACACACACACATATACAATCCAAGAAAAGCCCTGACTGATCAATTGTTTTCTTTTTCATGGATAAAAACAACCATCATAAGCTTTTGTGAAATAGCACATCTACTCAAACACACACCTATAACTGCTAATGATTCTTTCTCAAATGAGCACTCTTAACGTGTCTTTATTCTGTACTGAGGTAACTATTGGGATTACACAGTTAAGCTATGTCTTTATTTTCATATCAACAACCTCAAAGAAAGTCACATGGGAATAAGTTTTTGCTTGTCCACCAAGATAAATTATCCTACTTTAAATTTGTTACAGTGTTTAAATGAACCATATATTATGCATGTGTAAGCTAAATAAGAGCAAAATCTGGATGTGTTTGAAATATATCAAGAATCTCCATTGTTTTAGTTAGAAAAGAGTGTTTCTTATTAAAATTAAAGATTCCACTAGCATGAAGCATGCTGGTGTAGCCAGAGGCCAATAGGTCCAGACTCCTGGATGGGCACACCAGGCTGCCCAGAAGCAGACTAGTTCCAGACCACCCTGATGTGGGTTTCTGAGAGCACTGGACTCTCCTTATCAGTATCATAAATTCAGATTCTGATGACAAATTCTGTAAAATGTTCTTTAAAATGGATTAAGAAAGAAAATATATTATCTTGGTAAAACAAGGCAGAAAGGCATCTTGCAGAACAGTTATTGCAGGTCAGTTGAAGTAGGAGCTGGGCCCTGAGGCTTTTCAATTCAACATAGCAATCCATGAGATGGGGCGTGATGGCGCGTGCCTATAATCCCAGCCCTGGGAAAGCTGAGACAAGAGGATCTCCACGAGTCCAAGCTGTGTAGTGAGATCCTGTACCAAATACATTAAAAGAAAAAAACGGACAATAATCTATGAAAGGACATTCAGAGAAAGAGGTCACAGTGCAGACTCCAGAGAGTCAGCACGCAGCCTGCGTTCTCAGGAGTGGGGGAGCACTTGGTCAGAGAACAGCCCAAGGGCAATTTCCAGAGGGCAAGGAAGTGAGTACAGGAGCTGAACACAGAGACCAAAGGGAGTCAAGAGACATCATGGTGCAGCCATGCAGCCAGCCCTGTCTCCTGGGCCTTGTACGCAGCGAGCTCAGAGCTGCCTCCGTACACCGGTGCATGTCAGGGTCCAACCATGCGGCCCTCCAAAACCCAGACTCTGTTGTAACTCTTCACTGGTCCTGTGCACATGGATACTGATTACTCATCATCAGAAAGAATATGATGCCCTTTAGCAGTGACAGACTGAGAAAACACAGTGTATTGTATTCTTAATATATGTTCTTAAACTTTCAGAGAAAGAAAAACCTTTTAAACAAGGGACAGGATAAAAGATGGTGAGAGGTATGATTGATATATTTCAGGCATGAAAAATATATGAGTAGAGCCGGGCATGGTGGCGCATGCCTGTAATCCCAGCACTAGGGAGGCTGAGGCAGGAGGATTGTTGTGAGTTCGAGACCAGCCTAAGCTACAAAGTGAGCTTAAGGCCAGCCTGAACTGCATAGTGAGACCCTGTCTCAAAAAGACAAAAAAAAAAAAAAAAAAAAAGAAAAATATATGAGTAAATCCATACCATTTGATGAACCTATATCCCCTCCTCCTGGGCATAAAGGGCCAAGGAGGAACATTATATTAAGGTCCTTCGAACATAATTTAGAAGTCAGTACAACAAATTTAGGGAGAACCATTTGAGGTTCAATGTTGTTGAAACTCACTGTTTTATTTCTAGTCAAGGGTCCTCATTGGAAAGAATTAGACAATTACAGTTTTCTAAAACCTATATATATATTTCAGGGTCTGCAGGGTCTCACTATACAGATCAGACTCATACTGATTCACCTATTTTCAGCCTCCCAAGTGCTGGGATTACAGGTATGTGCCACCAAGCCCAGTACTATTTCAGTGGGACCTGGGGGAGGGATCGGCATGCTACACAGGGGATTGAGCCCCAGTTCCTGTGCTTTCCTTAAGTAGGTGCTTTAATCCACTGAGCTATGTGGCCAGCCCTTGAACAGTTAAGTTTTAATTTATTTTGCTTATAGTTCTCATATGGGCATCAGCTAGATAATATATTTAAACACACTCAAAGTGTTGACATATTTTCATATATGGCCAATATCAACTAAATCAGAGTAAATATAATTACATAGAACAAATCCTTTATTATTACTTATACAAAACTTACAGTATGTCTTGTAAAATGATAACATTCTTAAAGCATCCACAGAAGACACTCTATTAGTTCATTTCAAATAGGGAAATTCTTGCCTTAAAACTGTTTAATTTCTAAATTGTTAGCCAAAAAATTGAATCAAAATAGAAAAAATAGCTAACAAATATGCAAATTATTCAACATAGATGTTTTATATTGGCAATAAAATAAATTTCTAAAATGGAATTGGTATGTAGATCCTACTCCTCAGAAATGGATGGTGATCTATCGATACTCCAGAAATTATACTCTTTATTTTGTAATTAGTCCACTACTTCCGTCTGGCAAGTGCTGTAGATGCTGGCAGGTTTGCAGCTATTGCTTCTGAAGTTTCCTGTGCAGACTCACCTCTGGGTAGTGTTGGGATTGCTGTTTTAACACCCAGCAACAGTGGAAAGTTAGAGGTACTCCCACTAGAGTTGGTCAGCTCAGGCAAAATGGCATACAGTGTCAGAACCCCAGTTCATACTGCTCTACTAAATGCAAAATACTACTAAAAGCTAGCTGGAAGGATTATAATTAATCTGTAATCTGTTTCAGAGAGAAACTGATATTAGAGAAAAATACAGATGTATATTTTGAGCAGCATGTTTTAAAACACTTGGTAATATCTGCATATAGTGCTCAGATCCATCTCATCTACGTGGTTGAATTCATACATTTCATGCATTCGTCTGTGCTGCCTCATGTCTAGTAGGATGTCAGGTCAACATACTTAGTTCTAAAATAAAAAGAAAACTGCCTGTGGACGTGGGGCATGCTAGCCTTGTCACTCATCCATGGGTAGCACTCTGGCCCCGTGTGCATTGATGTAGGTGATGAGGATTCTGGCTCTCTGCTCTACGACGTCGATCAGTTTCTCAATCCCTGGTCTCCCTCCTTGGCTTTCCCAGTAAACTTTATCAAGGAACAGAGACTGCAGGAGCTTCTGCCGTAAGTGCTGGCTCTTCAAAACAGAAACTGCTGATTCAGGGAACCTGAAAAGAAAAAGCAGTATTTCCTTCTTAGTAACTGCTTGGGATCTTGCTTCTTTCCTTAACTAGTCTGACCTTGATTAATCTGGCAGAAATCTCACCATCAAATGGCAACTCGAGAAACAAAACATGCTTGTCATTGCCAAGTTAGCACTTCTCTTAATAATGATGTACTAGAGTCATGTGTTTTAAGAAAACTGAATTTTTATCCACTCAGAACTTGATGTACTAGCATTTTATTCAAAGTCACAATAAGCAGGGGAAGAGAAGAATGCAAATCAGGATTCCACCAGATCAGCAAAAATATTCCCTCAGCCGTGAGTGATGTGTCATCCATCACAAGCCCTCTAATCTATCCCCTAGAATACTATCTGCCTAAGTGTCAAGTAGTTTTCAGCAAGAGAACGTAAAAAAAGTATAAAAAGCTGACTGTTTGTCTCCGTTACTCTTCTGTCATTGCTGGGACAAATACCCAACACCCAAAATGAATGAACATTACAGCTCCTGGAGGATTCAGTCCATACTCAGCTGGCTCCAAGGAAGGGCAGCATGTGGCAGAGGGCAGCCCTTCATGGCAGCGGCAAAGAGCACAGAGAAAAGGAGTAGCAGCAACAAAGGCCACAGAGAGCAAGGCTGTCTTCCTTACGCTGCGTTCAGTCTACCGTCCCAGGCCAGGACTCACACCCATAATCCCAGCAGCACTCACCCACAATCCCAGCACTGGATCATGAATTAGTCACAAAGTGTAGAAGTCCATCCCATGACTGCATGAGGCTTTGGGGGAACAACTAGACACAAACCATATCATTGTTGTGGTAGGCTCCCAAGATAGAAGTGACACCACTGAATTTGAATTACACATTATCCTAAATGTATGTAATAAAAGGAGAAAAGAGTCATTCAAAAAATGTCCAATTAGAGAAAGGTATGCCTTTTTTTTTTTTATTTGGTGGAACTGGGCATTGAACTCAGGCCCTTGCTCTTGCCAGGGAAGCTCTTATTCTACTGAGCCATCTCCCTGGCCCCCAAAGGCGTGCCTTTGGTTCTGTCATACATCTAGAACTCTGGTGACTTAAAATTTCATCAAGCAGAGTATTCCAGTGAGCTATAGCCTGGCTCTGCAGTCCTCCCCAGAGCCCTGTGCATAAGGCTTGGGCTGGCCGGTGCCCTCCATAAGTGGTGGCGCCTCTAAATGTGGGGCCCACTGGACATTCGGGTCACTGGGGGTGGGCTGAGCTGCTGTCTGGGAGGGTCGGTCAGGCCCAACCCCATCTTCACACACAGGCTTCCGGCTTCTCTCCGCTGCTGTCCTGCTTCCCGTGTTCATGGCCACAGCCCCAATGCAACGGAACCAGCGGGCCAGGACTGAAGCTCCTGACACTATCTCTTTTCTGGGTTTATTATCTCAGGCATTCGGCGCAGTAAGGGAGAGGTGACTGGCTCAGCTTGTTTTCAAGCACATTTAACCAAACTGAAGTTTGAGAGCCAGGGCGTCCATAAAGGGCATCTGTCTAGAGAACCTAGGAAGTGCTCAGAAGAGTCGTTGCTATATCTTCAGAGTGCACCATGCTCCCTCCTTGAGTCAGAATGCATGCATCCAGGGGCCTGGATGTGCACTGTGCAAGGAACTTCACAAAATTTCTTGTTCAGAATCATAAGCAGCCCGGCATGGTGGCACAGGTCTGTAATTCCAGCACTGGGGAGGCTGAGGCAGGAGGATTGTTGTGAGTTCGAGGCCAGCCTGAGCTACAAAGTGAGCTTAAGACCAGCCTGAACTGCATAGTGTAACCCTGTCTCAAAAAGACAAAAAAAAAAAAAAAAAAAAAAATCATAAGCAATGTGTTATTAAAGCCCCACCCATATGGGCTCACCCTGTTTTTCAATAAAATGCTAAGGAAAGCACTGTAGAACTACTGGGTGTGATAGCTGTTTTGAAATGAACTGAATTTTTTGTTGTTTTGTATTTTAGGGAAGGGCCTACCAGGTGTTCAGGGTCTCACTACTAGATCAGACTTGTAGTGATCCACCTGTTTACAGGCTCCCAAGAGCTGGGATTACAGGCAGGCACCACCATGCTCACACTCAACCGCTGTCTCAGTCTGCCCTGGAGGGGGCATGGAGCCAGCATAGCAGGCCCAGAGATCGAACCCCTGGTCCCTGTGCCTGCTTGCAGGCACTTTAATACATTGAGCTATTTGGCTGGCCCTGAAATGAACGGAACTAGGCCACTTCAGCACAGCGAGAACAGACTCTTTTTTACAATGTGCACATTTCCAGAACGTAAGCCTTCTGGGTACAACTTTCTAAATATTGATGGGTCGTATTGGGGAAAGCACACAGGAACCGGCTAGGAGGGCACAGGCTCCAAGAACCCCGATGCCCTCCCAGACCTCAGGCCCCACAGCAGGGCCTGTCTAACGAGTCTGAGAAGGCTGGAATTAGCAGTGCTGATGAGGTGTTTTATTCTCTCTGAAAATCTATGCTATGTAATCCAATAAAACAGTATTATAAGCAGTATTTTTGCTTCATGTTATATTAATAACCCATGGTTAATAAATTCTATAGTCCTTCAACTAATTTAGCTTGACAGAATATATGAGATGAAACTATTAAAACAATTATTCTCTGCAGTAACTAATCCTTTTATATAAAGAAAACAAAAATATTGCTAGTCTTTGTATTACACTAGTTAAAAAGAATACTTAAATCATAAATCTTGTATTAGCAAAGTCTTCACGTTTGCTTTTCAGTGTGAATTATATATTCAAAGGATATTTAACTTTAAACTCATTACTCCTTATAATGTACTTAAAAATAAATCTTCAGTGTTTGAAATGCATATACTTTTTTCAGGCTCTCTTAATTCTAGGAGAAAATTTGAGTCCCTCATAATACAAGCCAGTAACTGGTGGTTTGAGAATATGAGTTTCTCTACAAATAGAGCTTACTTAGCACACAAAAGGCAGAGAATCTGTCACATGTGGTGCCTTCAATCCACAAAAAGAGGCAAGGGATGGGTTATCCATAGGGCGGGACAAGACGGAAGCACTCACAGAAATGATATTGATATTGTTTGCCATGTGCAAATTACATAAATCCATCTTACTTAAGCCACAAAGTTTAGACTAGAAATCCAGATATGCTTCAAAATAAAATTTGCAAGGGCTTGGGGGTTTTGTTTGCTATACTGGGAATAGAACTCATGGCCTTGTACATACTGAATTCCCTACTTTAGGAAGAAAAGTAGAAACATAGCATGCTCATCACTTGATATAAAACAAAAAATACACTAGTGCAAGATTTGGAAGGCCTGGATTCTAAACTATTGTATCGAATGGTATGGCTTGGCATGCTATGGTACCTTATGGTATGCTATGCTGTGCTGTGCTGTGCTGTGCTGTGTTGTGCTGTGCTGTGCTGTGCTATGCTATGCTATTATAAGACCTAAAAAAACATCATCCTCTTGGCTCAGCCTCACTCAGCTGGGACTACAGGCATGCACCACCAAGCCAAGGTGAGCCTCAATATCCAGCTTGCTTTATACCTCCCTGCAGTCCTTGGCTTTCTCAGTGCTGGGCTGCTGTTCCACTAGGCACCCCTATATTGTAAATCTCCATCAGCCCAGCTTGTCTGTTAAGCTCATCTCTGAGCAAAGCAAAAAGCTTATGTAGGATAGCTCCACCCCCTGGGAGGTGGGGTTTGAAAGCTGACCCCTGTTTCCACAGCTAGGTTAAATAGTTCAGGCCTTGTAGGTGGTTCCTGCCCTTCTGCTTCGCGGCTGCCTCCACTTCCACATGGACACAGGGTCCAGCGCGCTGCGCAGTGCTCTACCTTCAGCAGCGCAGAGCTGCTGGCTTGTTCCAGGCCCACTCCCTTGCTCTCTGCACTTATTCTACTTACTGCAGCAGCACCAGAATGTATTTTTTCAAAGAAGATAAAAACATTTTTAAAACATTAAAAATGATACAGAAAGGCCAGCCAAATAGCTCAATGAATTAAAGTACCTGCAAGCAGGCACAGGGCCTGGGGTTCGATTCCTGGTCCAGCTGTACTGGCCCCGCCCCCTAGGCATACAAAAATGACAATTGAGACTGGGCATGGTGGTGCCCACCTGTAATCCCAGCTCTTGGGAAGCTGCAAACAGGCAGAACACTATGAGTCTGATCTAGTAGTGAGAGCCTGAACATCCTGTAGACCCTTTCCTAAAATAATACTAAATAAATAAATAAATAAATACATGAAAAATTGATTAAAAATATGAGACAGAGTTTCAAAACAAATGATAGGAAAGTAACTGTGGTCATTATATCACATGTTGTTATTTTCAAAGTAGTTATTCAGATTACCAGATAAATACATAAAAAATTGATCAATTAAGCATTAAGTATTCCCAACAAACCAATAGAAATTAACAGCATAATTATCTTAGCTAGATTGTGTATGTGTATATTTTTCCCTCCTTTCTTTCTTTTCTGCTTTTCCTCATCCCAGTTTTTTCTTTCCTTTTGAGCAGTTTCTTTCCCTTTCACAGAATCTATTATACCTCTCAGATTTTATTTACCCTCTTAGTTTCTTATGCTAAGGAGACAGTAAGGCATTTGAGCAACCCTGCATGGAGGAACGATCCTTCCCTAAGGAACCCCCATTGGCTCTCTTTTCTGGGTGTTGGATGTGTTCCTCTTTAAAGCGTGGCTACTGGAAGACCATCTGAGCACTCAGTGCATGCATGCACTCAGAGCCGTTGCACTGGGCTGGCAAGACAGCGCAGCAGACTAAGGCCTGCTTAAGCAAGCACAGAGATGAGGAGGAGTTTGATCCCCAGTACCACATGCCACACTGGCCCCATCCCTGGGCAAGCTGAGCTGGCCACCAAGACTGGGCGTGGTGGAGCACTATAATCCCCATGCTGGGAAGGCTGAAAACAAGAGGGTGACTATAAGTCTGAGCTGCTTAGTGAGACCCTGTGCCAAATACAGAGAAAGAGAAAACCATCCCACTTGACTTAAACAGCCCACTCTACCTTGGTACAGTGACTATGCTGAGATTGTCTTTCATTTTACATGGCATTCATGAAAGTTATTCAAGATTAATTAGGAATTCAGATGATCTGCATGCTGCTATCTGCATATCTAACCGTCTCCACCCTGCTCTCTAATGTGCCCTAAAAACAGAGCTTCTGCTGCTCACTTCTTCCAGTTCCTATTTCCAAGCTCACGGTATTCTTCCACATGAAACTTTCTGAATTTCCACCAAGTGAGCCAAGCAACACAATGAATGTAAAGCAGCGTGACCTTCTAGGGCAGAGTGGGCTGTCACAGAGTGCTCTGGTATATTTCACTTCTTGGGATCTCCACTCCCAGGTTCACATTGATAATTCTTTTCAATGGTAAAAGCAATCAGACAGGTGTGAGTTTTCTGAGAATGCTACTACCTATTTAACACAAATGCAATTATCCCAGAAGTTGTTACTCCCTCGTAAAACTTACTCTTTGATGCCCTCTAACAACTTGAAGTTTAAGTTATCTTCACTCCGGTCAAAAAAGCCCTTATTGTCTAGAAAGACCAAATGTCTTGGGTCATGCTTTCTCTGGATAATGTGCGCCAGACTTGCAGAATTTTGGTCGTCACAGTTTGACCTCAGTCCATTCTGTACACAGGTATCTTCCTTGCGCGGTCTGAAGCCACAGCAATTTCTGTCTAATCGATTATAAATCTGCAATTAGAAAACAAGAGTACAATCCAAGATGCTGAATGAAAACAAAACTTGGGAAAGTTAGAAGATTTCCAAAGAGTTGGTGTGTTTTCAACATCTTCCTTGCTAAAATCCTTCAAATAAAAGCAACTGTCAGAGAGTTCCAGGTTCCTGGCCCTCTGACTCACCCATGCCTCTAAGCATTTTCAGTTTCTGCCAACAGCTCCACAGTCAGACCATCCAAGTTAGGGATCTCCACCCTCAACACTCAGAGTTCCCACTGACATCACGTGCAGGAATGCGGTCAGCAGAATCCCTAACTCAATTCAGGAGAGGAAAAAAATTGTCATACTTCACATACCCAAGAGGCTGTAACTTCTTTTCCTGTCTTCATTTGGTTTGTACAAAATCTGATCACCTTTTCTGGCTGCAAGAGTTTACTACATCAGACAAAAGCATGACAGTAACTCATCTATGGGGCCACAAGGCTATGCTTAATTTATCTGGAAGGTCATGTTCCCAGGTCTCAAAGTATGTTATTCAACATAAAGTTCATTCACATCATTTGCCAGTTGTTGACATTTGCTGAGCAAATGACATTCAAGCAAAATTGAATGACAACGCCAGGGAAAAGCAAGTAACCAGTGCTGATGAAAGTGTGCAAGTCTGACTTGAGCAGAGGAATGTTTCCCATTGACAAGCTAGAGAGTGACATAGTTTGAAGGGTATTTGAAATAAATAAAGCAGGAAGTAAGAACTATTTTAAAAAGCACTTTGCTTTTCTCCTCTAACTGTTTCATTATATGGAACATCTTCCTGGTCTGCACATAAGAAAGAGATAATGGTACACATCATTGTTGTATTATTGCTCATTACTTGAGAAGAGGTCAGACAGAACATAAAAAATAACTTTGCAAAGTGGCTCTCCAGCTGGAGAGATAGTTCACTGGCATAAGTGCCTGCCTGGCAAACACAAGGTTGCAAGTTCAATCCCCAGTACCACAATCAAATCAAAGTGGATTTTTATTGAAACCTCCCCATTTTTAAGACATCAGCTAATAGTAGGCCTCAAAGAATTTCCATATCTTTTCCATCACAATAAGTTCAAATTGTTGCATTCAGTTTGTTGAGGTCTATATATAATGACAGAAACTAGAACCTTTGAGTTTTGATGACAGCCTCACCACTTATATTGGACATATGTATTTAGAATCTAATTCATAGGGCAAATCTGGACCACTAAGTTCCCTCACTGCTACTGCATATTGGTCAGGAAAGATCTAATACACCACTATATTTGAATTATTTCTACAATAAAGCTGAGTCCATCAATTTCCTGCCACTAAATCAAATATCTGAGATAACCAATCCATAAAAAGAAGGTGTCATAATTTGAGAGGCCTTAGTCCATGAGCAGAGGACCCTGTTGCTTTGGGCCTCTGGCAGCACAGCACAGAAGGAGCATGGGTGGAGCACCACACTCTCTTCCTGGCCAGGAAGTAATGGAGGGAAGTGGAAGGAGTGGGAGTCTCAGCAGTCCTGCCAGGCCATGCCCTCAGTGACCTCACTTCCTCCCACTAGACCACACCTTTTAAAGGTACCACTGTCTCTCCCAATTTCATACCAAACTTCAGATCACAACTTTGGGAGATACTGCATAACCAAACTGTAGCAAAAACCATAATTAAATATATTCTTGCTAAATAATAAGCTCTTTCAAGTTTAGGTCCTAACTTTTAATAATTCTTAATAATTCTATAAATATTATATGTTTCTATTTTTGAACTATATAGAAACAATTAAAGGTTAGAAGCCAGAAAGAAAAATATAAATTATCTTTTTATTTCCTTACTAATATTAGATTCTTTCTCATGATATAAATATATATATGGGTCTACAGGGTGTTCAAGGTCTTACTACTAGATCAGACTTGTAGTGATCTGTCTATTTACAACCTTTGCAAGAGTTGGGATTATAGGTGCACACCACCACACCCAGTCTCAACTGCTGTCTCAGCACACCCCAGGGGCAGGGCTGGCACAAAGGCCTGGGGATCGAACTCCTGGCCTCTGTGCCTGCTTGTAGAAGATATAATCTTCTGAGCTATTTGGCCGGCCCCCCACACTATATTTTTAAAGTGCTTTGTCTGGTCTCATTTTCAATCACTCAACATTCTGTGATGATTTCAATGTTTCCCTAACAGACTGTTGTACCACTGAAGTCCAAGAGACACTTATAGAAAATAGGCTTCTGTATTCAACATCATTTCTCTTCCAGAAAATGGTGCCACTCATTTTATTCAGATCAATTAATGTGCTTGGCACATGAACATGTGTGTGTGTGTGTGTGCCTGTGTGTGTGTGTGTATGTGTTCATGCATGCACAGGAATGTGCATGTATTCACACCTAGAGAGGAAGTGTCACACTATGATGCCTATAGAATCTATTTTATTTGTTTGTCTTATCCTCCAGCCTTTGTAGGTTACAGTTTTGTTTCCCTTGCCTAGAAAAAGTCATGTATCTTTTTTTTTTTTTTTTTTTTTTTTTTGGCAGAACCAGGGTTTGAACTCAGCCATTTGCACTAGCCAGAAAAGCTCTTATTTCACTGAGCCATCTCCCTGGTCCCTTATGTATCTCTTAAGCCACACTAATTCTGAGAATTTTGTTTGCAGATCTCCTTCTCATTAGATATACCAAAAATAACTTGCCTATAAAACAGTAATCTAGTGCCTTAAATTCAATACCATTATGCTTGGAGGTTGATTTAATTATTATACATTTAACATATTTCCACTTACTTTTAAGACAGCATTTTAAAAGCCTAATAAAATATATTCCCATACTATAAAGCAGTAACACAGTTTTAGTGTATTTAGTACACACATTAAACCATCATGTCATTTAATTATCACATGATTAAGTGCAGGAGCCCACCTGCACATGTCTGTGTTCTTAGGTGATTATCCTACAGAGAAGTTCACTTGGGGATAAATTTTGTCATTTAGGCAACTGGGAATGTTACTCCTCATTGCTGATACTTGTTGGAATTTATGTCTCTCCATTCTTTAAAACAAGACAGATTCTTTTCCCAAATCGGTCTTCTGCATCTGAAGAGGACAGCCAACAGCTACTTTCTATGAAGTCACTTTTTCCTCTTTTAGGAAAATATATCCTTTCCATGTTTACCTAACTAAAATTATACACACAAAATCCAGGTGTTCCAGCCAAATTTTTAGTTGGTGTTGGCTTTGGTAGTGCTGTATTTTCGCATGCCTTTCCCTCTCCGGGCTTCTTTTTTTTAATTCTACTTTTCCTTGGTACTGCTAGTGCTTCCTGTCTGGGGAGCCAGTGTCTTCAATGAGTCAGGACTGCCCGCCCATCTGAAGGGGCTGCCTTGGCTCTCCACGAGCCTTAGGAACTGCAGAACCCTAACCACTCTCAACACACGCATGCTCCGCTGCTCTCTGCGGGCCTGGGTCCCTGCTTTTGTGTTTTCTTTGTCCTCAGAGTAATGAGGTTCTAAACAAATTCTGGCAAGGTCTGAATGAAACCAATAAACATATACTAAATATGCTGTTGGTGTTAATCATAACCTCACACCTCCAGATACCGCGTGCTTATTTTTCCCCAGAGCTCTGCACTAGTCAGCTAATCTCCTGGGAGGGGGCAGAGGTAGGTGTCAGGAACAGTCCCACTTGATCAGTGAGGAAGCTGAGGAACAAAGAGGTCAAGTGACCTCTGCTCAGCACACTGCATCTGTCCACGAATTTGAGGCCTGTGTTTTGATCCACCCTTGGTGCATGTTTTAGTTGTGTCTCTTGTGCCCCCCCCCCGTGCTGTTGGGGGGGGAGGGAAAGCAACTACACAGTACAGCACTCAATTAGGATTGACTATAAGGTTTCCAGCAGAAAAACAAAGAACTGTGGTAAAGGAATTCGCTAAACCTCATGACAGAGAGGACACTGCAGTCAGCAGTTGGGTGCCAGGTAGTACGAGCTAGAAAACACACAAAGGAAGGAAGGGTAAACCCGGGGACAGCTGTATGGAAATGGAGACTGTAGTAGACCAGCACTTCTCCATGTGGGCTACTGCTTTAATTTTAACAATTAATAATAAAAATAAATAGTGATGATACTAAATGTTTTTAAAAATACAAAACTCCAGACAAGCATTGTGTATGGCTCAGTATACAAAATCATAGCCCCCGATTCTCAGCGCTTCTCCGTAATGTCACTCACTCACTTCCCAGCAGGCTCTGCTGCTATGTGAGGTGCTGCGGAGCCTGAGACTGACTTGCAAGGAAGGAAGGGAAACCAGGACAGTGAAGGCACGGAGAGCAGGGGTGGGCGAGGAACTGTTCCTAGAGGGAAAGCCGAAGAGCAGACGCGCTCGTGGCTCCTCGCTTTCTCTTGCAGAGCTGAAGGAGTACAACAGGCAAGGATCGGTGCACCCGGTGACACGACAAAGGGAAGCGGACTTAGAAGCAGCAGGCCGCAGTGAGGATCCTCCTCCTAATGTAGGTCAGATATCATCATTGTCAAAGTGCTCCCCCACCCAGTCTTTCCACTTAAGCTAGCTGAGCTGGACAGCTGGCCGCCTGCTCAGGCTGCGTGTGAGCCGGTGCCCATGTGCTGACAGGGGTGTGTCTCGCCCAGGCTGGGAGCTCCTTGCTTGACAGTCACACCATCTCTTTGTAGGTCATTTATTTTTGCCACTTGTAAAGCTCCATTTTAAGAAAAAGTTCATTTTTAAGAGAAATTTTAAGTATTCGATTAAAGCAGGCAGCAGAATTTAGTGATTCATCACAAAGCCAGCATATGGCAGGCGCCCAGTGAATGCATGCTGCCAGAGGCTGGCAGCCATCCCATGGAGAGCACCTACAGAACTCCTCCAACAAACTGTTTTGTATTAGGGAGAATCAAATAAATAAACAGGGGCATATCCTGGCACTATAGTGTGCCTTAAAGTAGGATCTAGAGAACAGAGTGAGAGAAAGTTAGAGGGTAGGCAAGGTAGACAACCAGACACCTACACTTGTAGTCCGTCTTCTTGGTTTCCTTCAGAGTGTCTAATTTTATTAACCAAGGATCATGAATTTCAGTATTTCATAGCAAATCCACAATGATCCTTAAAATAGATAATATGTAGTTGTGACAAAAATCGTGAAAAAAGTCAGTCTAATTAGCATTCTTTTGAAAGAGTCCTCTGAATCCATCTTACCTCACTGGACATCTCTTATGGTCTTAACAAATGCCAGCAAAAGAAAGTTCCATTTTAATAATTCTTCAGTTATTTCAAGATAATGAAAAGCACGCAGGCTTTTTTATTCATCAGCTACTCATCGGGCAGGCCACTCCTTGGGCTCCATGCAAGCCCTTGTGCACCAGCTGTGCTGGGGGTGAAACTGCACCTGGCTTGGTCTAGTGTGCAAGAACATGACATTGCAAGGCAGAGCAGCCCTGGGTGAGTCCCAGTGCCAGGCGGTGCTCGTTCATGCAGGCTCAGCGGCCCACACTGGGAGCCTCACAGAGTTCACAACATTGGACATTGGCAGACTGCATCAGATTACTGAGAATTCCTTGCTCATTAGAACAATGGATTTCACCTTTGTGCCCTGCTGCCATGACAACAGGTGCCTGGGAAGTTACTGCAGACATAAATGTGAGTGGCAGAACAGTTGACGAACAATGAGAAAGGTAAAAATAGCCTCGCACACCTCTCTAACAATAGGCATAGGCTTTCTGGGCTGCCTCCTCCGGAAAGTGGGTCATGCCCTGCTCTAGAATTCCACATTCACAGCAAAGTGACTGTCAGCATACACCAATTTCAGGAAGAGCGGTAGTTGCTTCCGTAATACTGAAGCACCCTGAAAAGCATGGCACTGTTTCTGGGCATAAGCAGAACTATTTTTACTGTGATGATATTTGGGTCTGGTTCTGCAGGTGCAGTGTTTAAAATCCATGCACCACATCGTGGATGAGCACCCGAAACCGAGTGCGGCTGTGGCACAGAAAGGCTCTGGAGAGTCAGCGGCAGCCAGCAGCCTATTTTTAGGAAAGAAAATTTGTGTTCTGTAATTTGAACAAAACTCTCTTGCCAAAGGTTGTCTTCTGTGCACTGATGATTTAAAAAGACCAGGAAGACTGAAAACAGCTGCAATGTTTACATTCTATGAAATCCTGATTTACAGAATGAATTTATATTAAGAAAATAAATGTAATATAGGAACAAAATAAAATCACTCCAATAAAATTTTCTTTAAAATGCTTTCTGTCAATGAAGTGAAACTTCATTTCTAACTTGCATCATCAAATAAGACTATAAATACATGTTCATTTATTTTGGAAGAAATACTGTTACTTAAAATGTCTCTGTTGAATTTGGTATATATAAATATTTAGTATTCACCCAGATTTGCTATCAGTTTTGTTTTCCGCATGATATGGGTTTAATTGAAATGGAAATGACAAAAAATATGACACATGACTATACTAAAATACAATTCGCATATGTTTTATAGAATCTAATGAAACAAATTCAAAAGCTGCTTCGGTTCATACTTTTTAATAACTAACTGCTGGTAAAAGTCACGTCTGACAAACTGATTATTTTGTGGCTACTGGAAATAAATTTTGCTTCCTAAATTGAACATATTTTTTTTTCAAAACTGAATAGAATTTCTTCTAAGGTGCTATGTTTCTATGCTCCTTCCAATGAATCAGAAAGTTGCTATATAACAAACCCTTTACATAATGATTCTAACACACTTCACCTTACTAAATTTCTAGTTATCACAGTAATCCAGAACGGCATAAATTATCTTTGCCCATATTACAAATTGAAGGCAGGCAATTTACCTAAACGGATGAAAAAGATAGTAGGGCAGACTCCAACAGACTTTGACCTAGTATACTGCCTCCCCTGGCAGAGAAAAGATGGCATTACTGCTTTGGCAGAGGAAGCCATCTCCAGTGACTGTCACCAAACTTTAAAAAGTACGAACATATAACCACTGCTTGTTGAAAACAAGCATTAGAATGATGAGTGGATCCGCTCACATCATGCAGATAGCTAACAAGAAGGGCCTTCAGCTGTCCCAGAATTCCACTTCCAATCGACCCAAATAATGGTCTGAATACTTAGTACAACCATGGCACCCAATGAGATGCAGCAGATGTGCTCCCCATAATCTTCTCAGTTTGTGTCTCAGGACACTGAAATGATATGTACTTACTGTACGTAGACACTTAGTAAAATTAGTTTGCTTTTAACACCTCATGAAGGACATCCTCAAGTGAGCCTTGCCTTCATTTAGTGTTTCTCTCCTGTGCATGGGGGCCACACAATCTACCAGTTACTAAAGGTAATTTAATGCCTATCTCAATGGATGTTAAGATACTGATGAATTCATCCAGCCTGGTAAATATCAACACAGCAAACATAGCAAGAAAAAGTTCCTGTATTATTATGAAGTAAGATCTGACCTCATGGCCTCCCTGCACAGCCTCTTTCCCAAGACATTGCCCAAAACAACCCATAGAGTTTTACCATACCTTGTTACTAAATCTTTGAAGATCCACTCCGCTATTCGTGAAATGTGCCCACTCATAACAACATAAATATGGCCAGGCAGAGCATGAGACTAACTGAATCCTTTGTCACTTTCCCACTGAGTAAACTAGCTTTTTTTTATTAACCCTTAACCTTCCTTGCATCTCCTTCTTCAGCAACCAATAATGGACCTTAAGATATTTAACCATTACACATGAATATGGTTAGACAGAATCATGCAGGCTTTCTCACACATGTACTGAAATATCATACTGTATTTGATGAATCTTCACAGCCATTTCTCAATTGAAATGTTTTTTACTATGTAAAAGAATGCACACATTACTAAAGGATTCGTGTTGGGAGCAGACATTGGTGGCATCTGTCCGATTGCCAGCAGGAGAGACACACTTCTGCCCAGGAGGAAGGCCCCAACCTCCCAAGAAGTGCAGCGGCACTGCAGTGCACGTGGGTGGGTCTCATGCCGAGATCAGTCTTTCTCTGAGAAATCCCCAGTGTGAAGTCTAGCAAACAGCATATATTCTGTGAAGTGGGAGAATGTGGTTTCTCAAGGTCAAGCTTCTGCTAGGAAAATTACTCCTGAGGGAGAGTCATTGGTCAAGGCCTCTTCATTTACCCTCCTGTCTTGTCATATTCCCAAAGAGCTTTTTAGCTCCAGAAACTATGCCTGCACTAAAGGTTCACAGAGAGAGAAAATATGTGACTTGCAAAGGAAGCCTCTGATGCTTCTCCCGCTGGCTTCCTAACCTCCCCAAGGTTTCGAGATGTCCTGATTTTAGGAGGGACATGGATCAGCTTCACAAAAGGAGATTTTACAAACTTTCTGGCTCTGATGCTGTTTGAAGGGATGAAATCTAGAGGAGTTGTGGGTGGAAAGGAGGTCAGCACCTTGAATGGTGAAGTGGATCCGAAGCAATGACCCACCAGGAAGAGTCTGGCAATAGCCGTACTGAGAAACAAGGGGCGCTGCTTCTGAGCCACACAAGGGACATCTCCTCAGATTCAAGGAGCAAGGTGCAGACTCTGTGAGGGCCCTGAGGCTCCAGACTGGGGACTGCCTGGATGCTAATTGTTAATCAAATGGGTTGAATGTCATCAACTTCCTTAAGCAGTTTCCTGTACGTTTATAATTCCTGGCCTTGTACATGAAGTAAAATAAAATGTACTAAACTGTGCTACCAGGAAAAATAGAATATGTAATTATAAAGCAAGCAATTTAAACAAAACATAGGCCAAGAAAAGCCTTTCACATGGCTTTTGAGGGCCAAAAGCAATAGGCAGATGCTCAGTGGTCTGTCACTTTGAGATTCGGGTTCCTCCCTGGAGAAGTCTTCCTGGCTCCTGCCTGCAAGACATGTGCTCCCAAAATGGGTCCTCCCTAATATCCACTTCCCACTGCCTGGTTGGACCCTGCCCTTGCCTCTGCTAAAATTACAGGAGTGGCAAGCTGCAGAGAACTTCAGAGAGCCAAGTGCAATAGGAAAATTCTGGAGAACACATGAGACTCACTTATGGGTGCAGTTTCATGCTTGTGTGATTATAAAATGAGTTTGAAAATGATTGGAAAGACACACACTGATTTCATGAGACGGATTACCTCGGGTCGAAGGTGCAGGCAGGACCTTAAGGAGAGGTGGCCTGAGACAGGGGCTTCAGATGGATATCATATGTCTACAATCATGTGGAATGCAAATATGAGATGTAGACATATAAACAGATGGACAGATGGACACACAGAGAGGTAACTAAGCCCCTTTACAATGAGTTATGTCCCTAGATCTTTTTTATTTTTATTTTTTTTATTTTGAGATAATGTCTTCTAAGTCATTATATTTATAGATAAGATAATTCTGGAAAGGAAAATATCATAACCATTTTGTTAAATTTGTGCTTTTGTATTTTTTGAAATGACCCAATGAACAGAATATAGTAGTCCCTCACTATTTTGTGATTTTATTTGCATGGAATCATTGTTCTATGGATTTTCAAAAACTATTCATCTAAACTACATATCACGAATCTTTTGCTAAAGTGCTGGATTTTGCAATACCACACAGTATATGTATGTTCATAAAATTAAGTCAGTTTACGAATTTAGAAAATGGTTAAAAACATTAGAAATGCTTTTTACAGTGTGGGAAAGGTGTGTAAGAGTATGGGAAGGATTTATGAAGCCTTAAAATATATATAAACCCTAAACACATGGCTACTTTGCCAATTTTCACTTAGTACGCAGTGTCTAAAATGGAACCTCACGACAGACAACGTAGACTTCGAGCAACAGAAGTAAAGAAAAAAGTCTCAGCTGGTTTTGCAAACTCTGTGGCCTGCCATGCTGCAGCAGAATGCATCAGGAGGGCATCTCCTCAGCCTGCTGTGCAGTGGCAATGGCCCCTGTGCTGAGCCAACTGGATCTCAGGCACAAGGACGCAGGCCTTTCTGGCCTTACACTTGCTTGCAGCACAGAGAGCCACACTAGGCAGCTCTGCACCGTGGACAGTTCAGAGGCGAGGATGGCTTCAGCATTAAGGGGCTGCTGTGTTTGGGAGGCCCAGGAAATCACAGCTTTGCCTATATACAGCTAACGACAGTAAATGGCAAAAGAATTATGTGATCCGAAGAGAAACCAGAGTATTACAGCTAACCACAGTTAAGTGCAGGCTCCTACACACCAGTTGACTTATAGAACGGCGAGGGTGATGACCTACGAGTTCTGGACGCCTGCCAGGCACTAGAGGTATTTGGTGGGCCTTATTTTATGTAACTCGCATAACAAATAGTAAGAAAGGTGAAGTCATTCTCCCAAGGAAAGGATAAGCCTGAACTGGATGTGTGGCTGAGTGGCGGAAGGTAAGCTTAGCACACACAAGGCCTAGTGTTTAATACCTCCAAAATAGTGATAATAAATTCAAGCTCATAAACTATTAACCTTTACTGTTAAGAATAAGATGGAATTTAAACATTAAATTTGTTTTTGATATACCTTATACTGTGTGATTTCTCTCTGAATTATATAATCAAAGCTTTCAGAAATAAAAAGTTCTACTGGAGGTCCAGAAAGAGGGAGAAGGGAAGGGCAGGAGAGAGCTCCGTGACAAGTGCCTACTTGGCACAAGCAAGGTTCTGAAGTCTTTACTGCACACCAAAAAGTGTGGACCAGAAACTTTGCGGAGAGGCCACTGGGGCTGGAATTCAAGGGACTGGCAGGGAAGGGTCGGGGGGGGACACCGCAGAAGGACACTACCATGGCGGGTAGCCCTGGAGTCTCAGTGTAGGCGAGACATGTCTGGGGACAGTGGAGAGAGCAGAGTACAGCACACACAGCCCACGTGGGGACTGGGCGAGGTAAGAACCGAAACACGAAGGCCAGGTCACACTGCCTCTTGAAAGTGGCCCCTCGTGTGCATACGGTCTCTCACTGAACAGCCACGTGGGAGTAGGGGAGGCTTCTATTTAGACAAAATTATAGGCTAATAAATGAAATATGATCGAGTGAGACCATCACCAATTTTCAATGTCCGGTGAATTTGCGGGCCCGTGTGGGCACCAAAAACTGCTGATGTCACAAAATCTACCAAGGAGGCATTATGCTCATCCCAACCAAAGAACACAGCCCGACCTCTAAAGAATGTCAAAGAAACAAATAAAGCCAGGTCTGATCCAATCTCTATATTCAACAGCGCTGTACAGGAGATGTGGAAAGGACAGAAAACACCAACACAGCCCTTCAGACGGCAAAGTCCAGAGCATAAATTAAAGGAAAGGAAAAGGGAAGAAGATGGAGAAGCAGTATAGATTTAAGACCTCAGGCAATCCAAACTGTAGACTTTACTTGAATCTTGCCAGAGAATAAGCAAAACTCTACATACAACATTTATGAAACAATTAAAATTTTATCACTGGCTGGATATCTGACAGGAATTACAGCAAAGTTTCCTTCTGTGTGCAGTAATAATAGTGTGCTTATCTGGTGATATAGACTGGGGTATGACAGGTAAAGTATCATGATATGCTTTAAATTAATGTGGACACAGGAAGTAAAATAAACAGATATAAATGAAACCCAGCTGGTCAGAGGCTGTTAACTGCTGAAGTGTGGTGACAGGTTTTGGGGCTCACCATAGCATCTGTTATGTCTGATTGTTGTAATTCTTCTTGGTCTTGAGGACTGAACACATGAAAAAGCCCACATTCTACCACTGACTGACAGTCCTGGCCGCCTTAATAACCTTCAAGTTCTAAGATATTGACTATTCATTTGACAATCAAACAGAAATCCTCAGAGCTTTTTTTTCTGTAAGCAACAATCTGAGTAAAAAGGAAAGGCTACGGTACCTGGGCCAACTGCCCATGATAAACATCAGCACTCTGTGCCACTAACACCTATGCTAATAAATTTTAAAAAGGAAGGGCTGCAGACGAGACTGACTTAGGGCTCTCTTGTGCATCCTGACCTGCTCTGAGGAGGCTGACTCTGTCGACAGCAATGAGAGTGAAAAGGAAGCCGCAACAGGACAGCTTCCCAGGAACTGTCAAAGTCTGCCACTTCTCCTCCCTGAAGTACTCAGGGGGATGAAAAGGGACTTAATCCGTACAGCCTCGCAGGCTTAAAAACAGCGATGCCCTGAGTGCTGATAGGTAAGTCAAGAGGGCAACGCACTTGGGGGTGGAGGGGCCTATCTGCTTGCAGACATCAGGGTGAAAACTCAAGGGACCATTTGCTATTTAAAGCAAAATTTCCAGCTATGCAAGCATAAAATTATGCATCACACTTTCTCCTCAATTGTGATGACTTATGCAAAACTGAGTGTCACAAGTTATACTTCCTATGATGAAATAATTCAATAAAATAAAATGATCCTTTCAGAATTAATATTAAAAGAACCCACTTCCTTTGTTAACAAAAACAGCTTCTGAACATGGCTTAGTCATTCCAATTGTCCTTTCCCTGTAAAAATTCTCCATCTCTTAATTTCAGAAGTAGATCTGTGTGCTGTTTGCACATCAGACCCCTGCATCTATATGCTGACAAACAATAAAGAAATAGGAGCTTTCTAGGTGGCTGTTGCAAGCAGTACTCAGAAGAATCAGATTGCGGTATTTCAAGGTAATTTCCGAAGTCTTCCGAGGCCCCTCTGCAGATGCCATTGCTGTCTTGCTAAGCAGCACTACCAAGTATCAGAAGCAGCAGCACAGTGCTGACACAGTTTCCCTTCAATTTTACTTATGATGAGAGCTAAACGTCTTTACACAGGTTTTATAATAATTGCAAGATATTCAGTTCTCTGCACATCCTATACTTGTAGAGACTGGGGGTTTCTCACATTCGTGCCTAAAACCGCGCACTCCCCAAATTCTTTAGCTTCACATGTGACTCATGGTGACCAAGAGAATCATTCTGACACTCTTCACTAAAAATAAATGGAAAGGTAGCTCAACAAACAATAAAAGCAGAAGCACGTTGTGCTCTAACCTCTCGTCCTTGGCACTCTTTGCTCATCCGTTCCCAGCCTGTTATAGCGCTCGCTGATAGGAGCAAAGCTGCTCAGAGGAAAGACACTGTCTGAGCAGATCACCCCTCTCGTGTGCTAGCAAATAAACTGCAGCTACATTCTCTTGCTTGGACACAGTGGAATGAAAGTCCCAACCTGAAAGGTATCTGGGGCGAGTCTGTGTGCTCTAAAACTGAAGAATGAATTTTAGGAAGATAAGGAGATTAAGAGCAGAATATTTACTGGGGGAAATAAAACTTCTGTCTGAGAGGGACAGAGGGGGACCTGAGTGGGTGGCACAGAGAAGCTACCATTCCCAGGGATTTTTATAGAGTAAAACCATGCAGTGAGGTGGGTCTAAAATAGAAAGCATGGGAACTCTCTTAGGTGGGCATGAGGTAGCACAAAGCTATGGTCCACCAATAAGGTTATGAACACCATTGCTCAGGTGAAATTGATTAAATCCAGGACCAAATGGGGAAATGACTCACGTAGCAAGCAGACAGGAATACAGAACAGGAGTTTATCCAGTAGCCGGTAGCGGTTAGATTAGTGACACTTCCTGTCTTCCTCAAGGTGATGATTAATCCCAATACTTGTCTCCAGGGAAGTAAGCATTTGTTTGATCTTTGGTCTTTAGGTCTGGCCCTCAGCTAGA
The DNA here is from genome assembly GCA_004027165.1 of Ctenomys sociabilis. Classification (NCBI taxonomy): domain Eukaryota; kingdom Metazoa; phylum Chordata; class Mammalia; order Rodentia; family Ctenomyidae; genus Ctenomys; species Ctenomys sociabilis. The sequence continues at coordinate 136,328 of PVKA01000078.1, forward strand.
GCATCCATCTCCATCAAAGTTGCATGTTATCTCGTCTTCCATACTGTCTCCTTGAGGGACTAGCCCTGTCTGACTACCTATATTTCTATCTAATTCAGAGAAATATTATAGAGCTGCCTACAACTCTTGAACTTCCATTAATATGTGCAGAGAGGTCATTTACATTGGCAGTGTTCTAATTCTGCCAAACAATTATGCTGACCCAAAGTCCTAGGCTTGGGGTTCTGGAGCATTAACCTCTTACTCTCAAGCACTATACAGAGAGGTTTTCCTCTGTCTCTTCAGAAAGTTCTAGATAAGGTCCTGGGCCTCTATGCAGCAAGGAACAGGGGAGGAACACTTGAGAGCCCCTCCTAATCTATGAGACAATCACAGTCAGGATCTTTCTTTGCTTAGCACATAGAAAGTTCCTCCAAAAGAACAAATAACATTTTGTCAGGAAGGATGAAGTTCTCTCTTATTTAGAAGATGGTTGGCTGGAAGTTTTACTTTTATCATACCATTTAAGTGAGAAAAACATACTTGTAGGATAAAAGAGGGAACAAATAGGAAGAAGATTTACCCATTTTAATGGAATTCTTCACATTCCAGAAATAATTCTTTAGAAGCCCGGTTAAGAGGAGAGGAGAGTTGACTGAAAAGAGAGTTCCCAGTGAGAAGCCCTCTGTCTTCATGTTGTGGTAACTCACTGAACTTGTGAGCACAGGTTTATCATGCACCGATATCTGAGGGAAACCACTTTTAGGAAAGAGGAAGGTTCTCTAATGGGGATTTTTCCTATTCAATGAACTTTCTCACACTTCTCAGCCCTTGGCTAGAATCTATCTTTGTCACACTCTTTCAGCCTCTGGTACTCACCTGACTTCAACAGCTTCTTCCACATCCAGGTCCTGTGTCACACCCTCTGACCTATGTGCATTGCTAGGCTGCACTTCTGTCAGGGGGATCTCAAGCTCAGGTGTGGCACTTGCTGTGTTCTGCTATAATCACCTGCTTCCTATCCCAGACTATGTGACCCCAAGGTCAGGGAGACCATTTCAGTCAAACATGTCACCAGCAGCAAACCTGCTCAGTGTTGAGACAGATACAAGGTAAGAAAAATCTGTGAATTTCCAGTGGAGAGAAGCTGGTGTGATCTGGAGTTGTTGTGAGCGACAGAAATCTCCCTCAACACAACTCTGCGGTTCCCCTTCTGGTATAACCTAAATACTCACTGAATCAAAAGGTATTGAATATATACACATATTGGACTCCATAACAAAGTAAAACTATTTTCTGTTCATTTAATTGTTTTATTTCTAAGTTGGTACTTTTCTTTTATTGGCAGAAATAGTTATTTCTGTATTGCAAGTGTACTTTTAGTCCTTCCACCTTTAGCAGTTCTAATTTGACACTTTGAACTTCATATTTTAATATAACTAGGGTTTTTTTAATTAAAACTTAATGCCTCTAACATTTCCAAACATTCCATCACTAACAGAAAGATTACAAAGCTGATTAAGACAAGGCATTAACTTTGAGATATGCTCAGTTCATCGGCAGAGACAGACCGGTCAAAAACAATTGAACCTTAGTAACCTAGGAACCCATAGGAGTATGAAAGTCCATAAGAACTCAAAACAGGGGCCATGGAGAGAACTCAGTAGTCTAAGTGCCTGCCTAGCAAGCACAAGGACCCAGGTCGATCGCTGGTAGTACATGTCATGCCCCACCCCAGGCACAGCGAACCCAAGCTGGCCACCAAGACCAGGTGTGGTGGGCTTGGCTGTAATCCCAGTGCTGAGGAGGAGGCTGAAACAGGAGGATCACTATGAGTCCAAGTGTGGTGAGACCCTGTACCAAATATATATATATATATATATATATATATATATATATATATATATATACTCAAGACAGTGAAATCAGTTTGAGATGACACACACAATTTGATTAATTGCATGCATGGTAAAATAGGCTACTGAGTTCTTATTTATACTCCCACGTCTAGTTGATCAACGTAATTAATAAATAGCACTAACAATCCTATATGCCAGACATTACTCTATATGCCTACATGCACAAAAATATCTTCTAATTCTAGCCTTCTACAAATGCACTGAAATTATACTGCTCTGCAGATGAAGAACCCAGAAGCTTCTCCAGGTTAAACTGCTACCAGCAGTAGAGTTTTGCAGACTGGCAGACTGGCCCAGAAGTCTCACTTCCTAAACATTCTATTATACTATCACCTAGGTGAGAAAGGAGGTGTTCTGCATTCTGAGTTTGCTCCTGCTTTTTTGCATAATCTTTAGACATGAATTTGCACGAAGCCTAGAAGCTTGGGTGCTCTCTGGCATGCTACTCCTTGTCCTCCTGGCGAAGCCAACTTCCCATCAGTGCAGCTTTGGCCCCACACGCCAAGAGCAGGAGATGGCCAGTGCCTCTGTCGCATTCTGCACAGCTGGTAAGTGGCACTGCCTCTCTGCATGTGGATTTGTTGGCTAGGTGAACGGGAAGGAGGCTGCCTGCAGAGAGCTAACCACGGGTGCTGCACCTCTGTGCCTTCGCCTGAGTGTCACAGAGCTGCGAGCTCTGTGTCTTCCAGGAACAACTTCTCTAAGGTCATTTCCCAAATCCACAGAATTAGTCCTCAGAATTCCATGTAAATAAGAAATATTCGAGACTTTAAACTAAGTTTTTCAATGCAATTGATGAGATTGTTGTAGAACCTCATACTCTGATATGCTTAAAAATATCCTATGTCTGTTCATGTATTTGTGTAGTAAACATTTTCCCACCTTGTATCTTTCTATAGATATTTTATGATGCTAAATATAGGAAGTTCAGGAACCAATTAAGATATGACCTTATATAAGATTGCAAAATTACTCTAGAGTAAGATCAATTATAAACCGAGTAAAAAAAAAAAAACCCAAGAAATTAAGAAAAGGTATTATTATTATTATTATTATTATTAGACTAATAGCTCTCATCTGCATCTACAATGTCCTGTGAGGACTCATGCATTGAAGGCTCTGCTCCCTGGGGTTGCCAAGGAGAGGAGGTGACATTTCTGAGAGCAGGCCCGGGGGTGCTCCAGCCAGTGCGGTCTGTGGGGTTGTCGTCACTCACTCTTTCTCACCTTCACTCCCCTTTTTTCTCAGCACCCCCCTCCACTTGCACCATGCTCTGCCTCTCTCCTGCCTCAAAGCAATGAGGCCAAAATCATGAGTGGAAACCCTTAAAACTATGAGTCCAAGCTTAGTAAACTTTTTCTCTTCATAAGCTGGTTTCCTTCGGTATTTGTTACAGTTATGGAACAGTGACAATCATACACATATGAATTGCTAAAGCCTAATTTTTCATCATATTTTAGTTTTGTCAATCAAGTAGAAAAAAAAATGTATTAAGAAGCAGTAAAAATGGCAATGATTTGTAAAAGCAATTCACTGAAAATGAAATAGATATTGGAAAATATGATTTTTTTCTCTTATAATAAAATGAAAAATACAAACAAGACCCCATCATCTTCCAGGAGACCAGCACAAACATTAATTCTCTTTGCACTTTTCATAATTAGTGACAAGAGGGACATGGGCGCTTCTGTGTCTTATTCATGAACTTATAAAACTGTGCAATATGAGGATCACGGCTAACATGAAATTTGTCCCTGCTCAGTCAGGACAGTGGAGGAGAGCTACGAATAAAAGTGCAAGTCTTGGGAAAACTGGTCTCTGGCTTCATGTTCCACCACAATTTTTAGGGGCAGAAAATGCCACTGTCCCCTTAAATGAACTCTGCATGACATTTTTACGATATCTAAAAGGAAGAGATGAGCAGTACCAGGGCCACATTCTCTGCTGCTCTCTCTCACCCCGTCTTTGACAGGCTATCAGATTCCTCAGCTCCCCTTCTCCTCTATCTCTATTTTCCTTCTTTTGCCCTCAGCGCAGTTAGAACTCCTATTCTGCTGGCTCTTCTTCTATTGATCTCTCTCTGTTTCACATACTATATTTTCCCAACTGAATGATAAAAGGAAAAAGCATGAAGTACAGTAGTGAGCATAGTCATCTTATACTAGTTTTGTACTCTTGTAGAGTTTCTTTCCTATTGTTTAAGATACAGTAGATGTTGCATAAGTGTATTTCTTTGGTTGAATAATAGTTGGAGCTTCCCTCAATAGAAAGAACGATGAAAACAACAAGGTAAGGCGATATTTGCTTAAGAAGATCAGAATTTAAGCTCATAGCCATTTTGAAAGGGTTTGCCCTCGATCCATCACAGGTTGCTTCTCAATGCCAATCAATTAAAACATCGAGGTCATTCCGTTTTTGAAAACTTCACTGACAATTCAAAAATGTCTTCTCTGTCCAACCGTGATCCACCTCAGGAGCTTCAACATCTTTGCTAACTACTCCCCAAAACTTTGAACCTTCTAGTGAACTTGTTTACCTGCTTAATCCCAGGACTTTTTTTTTTTTTTTTTTTTTCTTGTGCTTGGAATTTAACTCAGGAACTTGTGCTTGCTGGGCAGGCACTGTGCAAGCCCAGGGCTCTTAACTCAGTCTTCATTTTATTATTTTATTTGATCATACCAACTTTTTTCATTAACCAAAGGATAATATGTTAAGTCAAGAGAAGTTCAGACTACCTGTTCTTTCCTGAGCAATAAATCACAAGTTTCTGGTCTGGGAGTTTTGTGCCTTCTGCTAGCATCTTTCACTCTGCACAACAGGCTGCCTTGTTAGTGAAAAATCTTAAAATCTTCATGCTCACGGCAGCAGCCTCTGTGCCTCAGTTTCTCTATATGTAAAGTGAGGAGAAGATGCCTGCCCCAGAGTGTGTTAGTGCATCCGCAGGACACGGGCAGCTCCACCTTCTGCTGAACACTGTCCACTCAGGCAGTGCTGGCAATTCCAGCACAAGGCCCTCCCCACCCCACCCACTCTGTTCACCCCACAGCGCTCACCTCAGCAATCACCCTCCTTGTTATCTAGTCTCGGTTCCCCAGCTGTGTATGAACTGGTTTTCACCCTACCCTTCTGACTCTCTCTGCCTACCCTGCTAGTCATGCACAGATGAACTAACCAAGGGGGAGAACTTTTCAGATGTTATAAAACAGACCCGAGTTTCCTGGAGACATTCTCAAAGACTGACGCAGTCCATGACCACACAGGTGGCCACTGTTTTTCAGAACGAAGTTTTTCAAAATGTAGTTTTGCAAAAACAAAACTACAACACACACTGAAATAAAAACAGGAAACATGGCTGTAACCTGTGTGGTGGAGTAAGCGGAGTAAGCCCTGAACCCAGTGAAAGGTGCTGGAAAGAAGAGAAATTTCACAATCAACAGGGAGTTCCAGCTCCAGCTTCCAGATCGTGATAGACCTTTAAGAAGATGGCTCACCTCGCCCTGAGTTCATTCACCTCCCAAGTGGGGCAGGATGATCTCTTGTAGCACAATGAATTGCCAACCTCTTGCAGGATGGCCATAAAATCACTCCTTCAGAGACTAATCAAAAGACTGAGTGAGATTTAAGATTGTTTCCTAAAAAAATCAAAGCTTTGGCCATGTGCACACAACGTTCACCAGCACCAGTATTGTAGCACTTGAACTCTGGCTTCATGAGAATTCTGGCACTGACAATGACTTACCCAATCCTGTCTCCCAGGACTGGAGAACATACCTGCAGCAGGAAGTCGAAGAGCGCCATCTTGGACCACTCGTGGTGGTGGATGTCGGTGCAGCCCCACTCAGGCTTGGGCACCCGGCCGTGTAGCCAGCAGCGTTGTCGCAGTGAATGCTGATAAGCTCCCCAGGTGAGCGCAACTGAAGAATGGGTATCGTTGCTGGTTGGAGCAAGAGAGGAGTCCCAGAGAATGACAGGACAGGGCCGACCATCTGTGGAATCAGAACAAGCTGGCTCTCAGTACACCGCGTGCTCCCCAGGTATGCCCCGGGGCAGGGCACATGCACCCTAGGTCAGAGCCCCTCTAACTCCTGGAGCTTTAATGTGTGTATACCTGGGAGAAGCTTCCTATTATAAATCTCCCGAAGTGGAAAGTTATTGTTAGCCAGTGAAAGTATTATTAAGCAGGACACTTCATAGACACGTCAGGAAGAGACTATTAAGCACCAGTCACAATGTCCTCTGGGTAGTGTGCTTTTCTTCCACATGTAAAAGCAGCCACCACAAAAGAGGAAAGAGTGCAGACACGTTCAATTGTCTATTTAATGTCTGAGTGGAGCCACTCTGTCATAACAACTGTCTGCTTTTCACAGACCGCACTGTGATGTCAGGAAGACAGAGTAGTTTTAGAAGTCACAATTTTGACAAATTTACTCACACACAAAATCGCCAGGTGTCCTAGCCAGGGGACATTCCCTCACCTGTGTGTGCGTGGGTGCTTCACTCACTGGTAACAACATTTACTTCTGCCAAATAAAATTACAAGAAGGTAATGGTGGGGAGCCTCGCATGTAGGTCAAGACCAGTCCGAGGTCCTGGGACCAGAGCAAGGTATACTTAACGTCATCTCCACAGGCCTGAGCAGCAGTGGCCCCTGAAGCTGTGGCTGGCATGTCTAGACACGTCTCGGGAATTTTTAAAATCCTTTTTAAATAGCCTCAGATATTCTCAGTGTTTAACTTTCTTCAGTTTCCTATGAGCTCTTATTTCACTGTCTTCATCATTTAATTTCTTGTGGAGTTCTGATCTACAGAAAACAGTCATCTTCATAAAGTGCTCAAGGCTGCATTGCCATCACTTCAATAAGTTTAACAGCATTCACTTAATTATTTTAATCACTGTGTTTCCACTCCATTCACAAGAAAACCTGATCTCTCCTTCACCTTGGAAGCTAGGCTGGGGCACATGCAAAAGCCATTGTATCACACTCACTGTGCTCCTTCACTGACAGGCACTGACAGGAAGGTGGAGGAGGAAGCACAAGCCGTTGCTGGAGAAGCTCGCCAACAGTGCTACCTCTTTTCTATTTCCTTTCATTTTATCAAATGACTTGGAGCATCTTGGACCTAATCATCTCCCTGCACATAAGATCGTGTTGAATATTTTCTCCCAAATTCTGTGCCAGTTAAATAAAGACAGAATAGACTTCAGGTGAAATTAGAGGATCATGCGGTAGAAGACAGGTTCAGGCAAGTGTGACCAAATAGGAAGAGAAGCCGTCACAGCTTTCGAAGGCATGTGGAGCTCTGACCGCAGGAGAGCCCCCGGGAAGCTCTGTGGGCCAGAGTCCTTGCACCAGCTACACAAAGGGTTCTTTGCATTCCCAGGGGAGGAGGTTTTCAAAAGGGAGCTGACAGCTAACTTGAACTTCAGCTACACAAGTCAATATCCAGACAGACAGGCCAGCAGTTTCCACAGCAATTCCCACACAGCCTTCTGAGAACAAAGAACCAATCTACATAAGCAATCAAAAACTTCTGGCCCATCTCCCCCTTCCCTTAGAAGTGCTTTGTATTTATTGGAAAAGTAAATCCCCTTCTTTCAGGAAATATAGAATAAAATGTATAGCTAAGAAAAGTAACCTCATCTTTAACCCATAGTTGCTCTTTTTGTTTCTACATTCCTATTATTTCCCTGTAACTTTTATTCTCATTGGAATATATAAATGGATTTTAGGACCTTAAGAAATGAATGTGGCTTGTGGTTAAAGCTCAGACTCTGGAACTCAAGATCTTTTGAAAAGCAGTCATGCTGCTCCTTAGCCTCACAATGCCAGGCCAGTTCTCCAACCTTTAGGAATCTTGCTTTCCTCTTGTGGAAAATGAAGTCCACAAATATCTTCATCAACTGTATTAGGACTAAATGAGATTATGCACTGAAAATTTTCTCTTCAAATTTTTATCAATGCTTCATAATGAAAACATTCAGAACCCTTCTAGCTTTTTTTAGAAAAATACAGTATATAACTGTTAGCTATCTTCATCCATTGTGTAATGGCAAATGTGATAGCTTAATGTGATGTAAATATTACACAACATACATGTGTACTAAAACCTCATGTGGCACTCCATTAATATGTCAAATAGTCATCCTTCATGTATCAGATATAGACAGGAAAACTAAAACCATAACTCTCAACTTGGTGACTAATATAAACACATGTCCTAGAAATGTTTTCTAAGGAATTATGTAACACTGTATATTAGGCCATCTCATCATTTATCAGACTTCAGTTGCTTTTATTGTTTGCTAAACGAATATTCCATGTCAAACAGTATTCTAGAACATAAAGCTAAATACATGAATAAACAGAGTCAAGCACATTTGCTTTTTGCTTTCATGGAGCTTACATTTCTACCAGGGAAACTGAGCAAAATTTGGGATCATCCTGTCTATTTTTACACATCATCATAACAGCTTCATTAAGTGTTGTGTCATAAACATTTATCTGATAATTAAATATCCTAAGTAGCAGCCACTGTGATTTGATGCAGTGATCTATCAAGGAAACCCTGCAAAGGACCATCAAAATATTTTAGGCTTCAATAACCATGCAGCCTCCATGGGCAGAGCTCAGCTCTACCCCTGCCCAGCTCCATGTCCCTGTGACACAAAAGCAGTCATATAGAAGCACAACAAATTGTCCATGACTCCAGCAAAGTTGTATTATGAACCCTGAAGTCAGGATTTCATATGATTTTCAAGGGGCATGTATTTTTTTAAAATATAGTATTTTTTTCAACCATTTAAAAATATAAAAACTGCGGATCAGGGAGATGGCTTAGTGGAGTACGTACTTCAATGGCAAGCACAAGGGCCTGTGTTCAATCCTCAGTTCTGCCAAAAAAAAATGTAGAAACCATTTCTGGTTTACATAACAAAAATTAGGATCAAGGCATCTTGACTAGCTTATGAGCTCCTGAGCTTACTGGACTGCATTCACTATTCCTCTACTTTAGATCACTGATTCAAGTGCTCTGCCACTGAGCTAAATGCCCAGCCCTCACAGAACTCCTAGAATGATACATTCTCTATATCAGCAACTGAAGACTTACTCTCCAACTGCCAAAGATGGTGTTCAGTTGATAAGAATATTTGGTTTGCAATTAGTTTCCTGTGGTTTTCTCCATAGACATCCACACACAAAATACTTCAAGTGCTAAAAAGACATTCTTTCTAGACCTAGCAAAGTTCTTCCACCTCAGCAAAACAGACTTGCAGAGAGCATAAAGCAAGGGGGTGAGGGGCCAGCCTCAGCCCAGGCATGGTGCCCACGTGCTGCCCATCTGTGCCAGCCCTGCTTCCCACCACGTCTCGGTGTCCACAGTTCTCCATTGGCTTGTGTAGAGCGCAGGTCTGTCCAGCTCAGAGCACAGTGCTATGACTGGGAGGATTCCATTCACCCTGAAACAAGGCATTTAAAGGAATTAAATGATCTTTGATAGACCTGAAGTGCTGCCGGGAAAACAGCCTCTGAAAACAGGAACCTGGCTAAAGTGACTCCCACTCAAGTGACTAGGGAGGGAGGCACTCTGCTTTTGTGTCTGTCACGATGCTGAAGTTCTGCACTCTTAAGAGTAATCTTAACTTGAAGAGATAAAATTCTCACTGTCAGGGTGGCGAGAAAGCAGGCTCCAGAAGATATGTGGGTGTTCGTGTGAACTGAAGGTTACACAGCTGTCTTCAAAATTTAGCTTGCCAGTAAAACTCCTTTATTTCTTGTCTCTGTCCCCCTGAATTTTGATTGTTCTCCCAAGTTATTTTTCACTCAAAAGCAAAGAGAAGATGCTCTTCTGGAGAGAAGATCGAACATGCAGATTAAGGAGGAACAGGCACCACGCCACCCCTCGGCCTGGATCTCCGGGACGCCCTTCCCTCTGACACTGGCTGCCAGGTGTTACTGCACACAGACACATGCTGAGTGTGCCTGCTAGAGCTGTGAACATGGGTGGATCTGTGTTTGTCCCTGAGAAAAAACAAGTAAGAATGTCCTCAGCTCAGAAATCATAGGTTCTTTCCATCACATGGGTCAAGCTCCAACAGTTTTTGTGAACAAGATAAAAAGGAGGTCTAAAAAACAACTGTGTAAGACCCCTTACAGAAAACAAAGGCAGCCACAGGTGTGCAACACCTCTGTGTTAGGAACCACCCACTCTGTGGTGGTGGAACCTTCCTGTCCCGGGACCCCAGTGCACACATACTTCACGATGGGGACACAGCCCTGGGGAGCTGACACAGGTGCCTAGGTGTCTGTCATCACCTGAGTACCCCCAGCTATCATTACAGCAGGAACTAAGTGCTGAGCATGTAAGAAATATTAGACTGGAGTGAAAAGGAAGATGCCTTAAATTATGAGGGTGAACAAGTTAGCAAGCGTGACAGAAATCAGAACAAGAAAGCAGTGCTTGTGATGGCGTCAGCAAGAAACAAGTTTAAAGGACCAGAGGAACTTTTAGATATGCTCAAGATTTGGGGTGTTAATTCATTTATTCATTAAACAAGTACATAAGGTGCCCTTTACCATCTGAACCTACTTGGTTCCTGAGTTTGGAACAAGAAAATTGGGGGCAAGTTATACTGAAAGCAGAGGAATTATGAGATCCCACGCACAGCTGGATTGGAGCTGCTGTGAGCTCAGAGTTCAGTAGGGACAGACGAGTGACATGTAGGCTTATTGGCCTGGTCTGAATGTCTTGAAGGGAACAAGTGAAGAACCAGACAGAGCTCTTGGCATAAAGCCAAGAGATTCAGATGCACCGTGCCCCAAGAAGGTAGCTGGATCCGGGGATTCAGAAAGAAAGTCCCCACCAAAAGGCCATGGCCATCCAGAAAAGGTGAAGGGAGGAGCCAGGACAGGCTCCTCTATCCAGCCCTGGAGCCATGACCAGCATGCAGCGGCTGGGGCAAGTCTCGGGCCACTCTGATTGACCACCGAATGAGGGAAGAATACTTTCCTGTGAGAGTGCCAGGAAATACCAAAACCCAGCTCTGTTCAACACAGATAGAAAAGCAGAGCTACATGAGACCAGATGGCTATGTTAAAGGAGGAGGGGTGGAGAGGGAAGAGGCTGTAACTCCTCTACCTGTAGATTCCTGGATAGGGCTTGGATTAGAAATAGGTTTCTATGCAATTTAAAACCAAAAGTTACTCAATCACTATTACCTACAAAGATGAAAGGTAAGTATTGAAAGAGGTACTCAGAACAGGGAAAGCTGTCAAGCTGCTGTGAGTACCAAGCGATGGTACTGTTATTTTCTGCTAAAGATCCCAAGAACTTTCCTGAAATCAAATTTTAGGTGCCTTTTGTTTGGTTGAGACCAACATCAATCAACATTCTTAAAAAATTAAGAAAATATAAAAGAACAGATCACAAAGCGTTTCATCCCCCTGGGACCTGAATCAAAAGGTAACATTTAAGATGACTAAACTTTGAGGGGTGTTTCTCTGCCTACATCCACTTCCACTCAGTTCTCAAGATAAGTTTAAGGCGGCACTGTCACCTTTTATCATTTCATCACCATCTAATGAAATGAGTGAAAAGTGGCTCCAGAAGGATTATTGGCCTCCCCAGATCACACAGCCACAAACAGCCAGAGCTCAGCATCGGCTCCGTGCTGCCTGATACCTCCAGTGGCCCTTGGCCTGGAAGGCTGCGTGGCTTGCCCCAGTTCTAGGTCAGAGTCTCACACACGGAAGTCAGCATCAGGCCAGGGGCATAGCTCAGTGGTTCAGTGCCTGCCTGGCAAGTGTGAGGCCTTGAATTCTATTTCTAGGACTGAAAAAAGAAAAAAAGGTAAATGTTAATATACTAAATTCACTAAAAGTTCTTTGAGCCACAGTTATCACACCTATCCATCAGCTGAGGTAGGCGGAGCTGTCTAGTCTGTCTTGCATCTGTGTGGCCTGTACAGTAGTCCTGACTTATGGCAAAGTTCATCATGAAGAGAGGTCTCAGGAGACAGGAGGCCCATCCTGAAGTCAGTAAGCATAAGTTCTCCTCAGAGGACTCCCTGTAATGCCAGCACAATGGGAAGCAAAGGCAGGAGGATGCCAAGTTAGTGTCCAGCAATTTAACAAGACCCTATCTCAAAATAGGAGGAAGCTGTAGCTCAGTGTGGGTGCCCTGGGTTCAATCCCAGTGCCCATGTCCCCCAACACATAAGTCCTAGGCCACTAAACATGCACAGGAACCATGAGGGGAGCCCACGAGGGACAGCGGCCTCCACCATGCACAGTGGTGCAGCCCCAGCGGCTGGAGGAGGGGCTGGCACTCGGCCTGCTCAGGGCGTATTTGTCAAAGGAGCAGAGATAAACGTGATCCTGAGAAGGACACAGGGCCTGGAGCAGCCAGGCACACCCATTCTGAGCCCTGTGGTTACCATGGCAACCACTTTGTCTCTTCTGTCCTCGACCTATGGAAGCCAGAGGACAAATTCCAGAGGAAGGGCAGCAGAGTAGTGGCCAGCTCCTCTGGGCCGGAAGGTTTGTTCCAACCCAACAGGACTGGGACAGTGTGCACAGGCTGCTTCGGGCTGAGTTCAGGAGCCTTTGGTCCATTGCTGCAAACTGAGCACTCAGCTGACCAGGGGTGACGTGAGTGCTAAGGAAGGAGCTCGGCCTCCTCTGCTCAGGGGCCCCGGATGCCTCCAACTCGGCCTCAGAAATAACATACAGTCAGACACCCCCAAGTATGGGTTTTAAGAAAGATGGCCCATCCTGGGGACTTCGAGGAGGCTTCCAAGTGGTGGGACATCGGTGTACTCTAGGAACCCCCACTCCAAGCCCAAGAACTGTCCCTGATGGTAAGCGGCACCAACCTGAACCACAAGGCTGCCCTCCGGCTGCTGTGAATGCTGCACCTCATCCTGAGCTCAGAGCCTGAATGAACTTGAGCAGAAAGAGAGAAACCCATGACACAGATCTCTGGGTCCACACTAGGAAGAGCCATCCAGCCTGCAAGCAGTGAGGAATGTGGAGTCCACAGTGAATTCAAATGGAGGCATACAAGGGACCTGTAGTTTGTTAGACAAGCAGTCTGCCACACAGAATTCCTGAGGTGAGCCACCTTAATTCAGTTTGACAGCTCTGTGGCAATAAAGCAGCATCCTAAAATTAAAGCATGCATAATGTACCTTCCGTGCTGGGCATGAAAAACGGTACAGTACTAAATGCTACCCAAGTGGTGTCCCTGGAGACTCCTGCACTTCTCTGTGCGCACCACAGAAGGGTGCTTTGGCAAGTGACCGAGTCAGAGGCCTCAGGAGGCCCTGGGCTTTCCTCTGTGGTGCTGCACTCCTACAGGACCCAGGCAGGCTTGGCTTTGGCCTAGGTAAGTGCTCTCAAATATGTTCCTCTAAAAGGTTATCTAAGTGTATCAACACCACCCAGTGTCTGGTGGCTTTTGTAATGAATTAAGTTTAACACAGGCAAGAAATACAAACCAATGGCTGCTTGTGGTAAACAAGAAAAGCAGTTTAATCCAAGAGGAGTGGCCACACCTGTAATCCTTTCAGGGCCAAGGCAGCAAGAGCATGAGTTTGAACACCCTGCATCACTTGGCAAGACTATCAAAGATAAAACACTGAATGGTCTGGGGTTGTAGCTAAACGTGGAAGTCCTGAGTTTGATCCCCAAGACTGGGGCAGAAAGGAAAATGGAAGCAAGGAGGAATAGCAGTCTCAAGTGTTGGAGTTCTGCATTAAATCAAACTTCTGGGAGTGTCCAGGGCCATATATGATAGTTCCCTTCTCCCCTTGTGTAAAGACATCAAAGCACAGCTTGCAGAACAGAACAGAGCCTGGTGCAAAGTGACATTCAGTACCTCTGTGCTGCAGGTAAACCTGTCACCTCCCTGAAGGGAGGTGGCCATGGCCCGCATGTGTGCAGGCCCATCTGCCACATATTTTGCTGTCACATAGACAGCTGCACTCACCACCTGTGACGATGGAACAAGAAGACTCACAGGGGCTGCTTTGAGGATTTGTATAGGGAAGCAGGTTGATAGAGGAAAGTCTTGGACATTGGGAAAAGAGAGAGAAGGACAGAGATTGAATTCCTGCTGGCCACAAGACTGCGTATCCCTTGTGCAACCTTGAGCAAATGAGGTAAAATTCTGCCCACTGCATAGGATTATGGGAAAGACTAACCAAGATGACCCAATATGGCTCCATTCAATTCGCAGGACAGCCTGGCTGCCCTCTTTGCACTATGTGTTTATCCATTACCATAAACATTAATTGAATGTCAAAGAGCAAAAACAATGTTTAGGGAAGATTAGTTACAGGATTTAATTAGTTACAGGGCTTCTCCCTGATAGGAGATGGTGAACTCCTAGACCAAGCCTGAGCATCAAATAAATATATATCTAAGATAAATCTTAGTGTTCTTCCTTAAGAAAACCCACTTTCTAATCATATGACAAATGGTAAGAACAAACCATAGTGACCACAAGGGCTCCCTTCATAATAAACCCCACAATCCTGACTGTAGTATGTGCGTGATAAGGAGCCTGCCCAGGCACCTGCCATTACCGCCATGATGAACTCTTTGTTTTGGGGAGTTTTTGTTTGTTTTGAAACAGGGTCTTGCTATGTAGTTCGGGCTGGCTTTGAACTCATTGTGGAGCCTGAGCTAGCCTCCAGTTTGTGGCAATCTCCCTGCCTCAGCCTCCACAGTGCTGGGATTATAGGCTTATGCTACCATGCCTAGCCACAATAAATGATCAGTGAGATCCTCCAGCAGGAAGCCTACCCTGGATTTCAAATTTGTTTTTAAAAATGGTGGTACTCGTCAGTGAGGTTGAGGAGCCAGCTACATACAGTTACGGAGCCACCCATTCTTCCATTCTTTCACTATACTCGTTGAGCACTTCTTATGTGCCAAAACAAAGCACATAGAGATTAGCTGGGCAGTGTGGCATTCATGTGTAGCCACTGTACTCTGAGAGCCTGAGGCAGGAACATCACAAGTTTGAGCCCACACTGTGCAACTTAGTAGCTTAGTGAAATTCTGTCTCAGAATAAAAAGGTCTGGGGTGTAGGTCAGTGTGAAGGTCCCAGTATCAAAAAACAAATAAGTAAACAAGAATTGTGTGCACCAACATACCTAGAGAAAAGTGGGACAAAATGATAATTAAGCAAGCACTTGTAACACAGACATGCACTACATCAAAGGATAACACCAAGGAGGCAGGAATTCATGCTGAGCAGTTAGAAGACTGTCACTTCCCCGGGCAGACAGATAGGGTCAAGGATATTGAGCTTCAGCACAGAAGGCGCAACCAGAGATCCTTAGAAGGTAAATTCCCACTTCTACAGAAATCAGAAGAAGATAGATACAGGTCAGAAAAAGACTAGCAGTAGACAGACGCACTGAGACCCTGAGGCTGTCCAGCCTACAGCCGGAGCTGGTCTGCATGGGCTCTACATCACCATGCCAGTCACCACATGCAGCTTCTATTGTGCATCTGTGTTCCCAGCTTCTCGTAAATCATTGCTCAGGCTTTGGAGGAAAATGCCTGAATTTACGTCATCAAGTGACTATGAGAAGGCGTCAGAGTACAGAGGAAGGCCAGACGCTGTCTGAGATTGAATCTGAGGAATTTAATTCACAAAAGTGAGCCCCATCACCACAGCCTGGCTGTCTTGGCCACAGGGACACCTCTGTATGAATGGACAGAAAGCTCTCCTGCCGTGCTGGAGCAGGAAACTTCTCCTTCACATTGAGTCACTGTTCTCAAAGATGCCAACAAAGTCATGGATATAAATAGATTCCAAGTGAATTCTGGGAATAAAAAGCTTAAGTAAGGCAATCAGGAGGTCAGGACTTTTGGTAGAGACTTTTCCCTTACAGAAATGATCTCTGCCAGCAACTCAGTGAACTTAGTAGCCTCACATGTGGCAGTAATAGTCAATATGAAGGCTTACTTCATGCCAGGAATTCAGTGTTTCCAGTGTACAAAAGAACAATGACCCCATGTGGCCAGCAGTAATGTCATTTAACAACTGGAAAAACTGAGGCAGGGAAAGGAGCAGCACTGCAGCTCAGAGGGTTTGTAAATCCAAACAGAAGAGGCAGAAGAGGGTGCGTGCTCAGCACTGCTTTGTTCTCCCAGCTGTCATTCAAAGCATCCTCAGGAAGTGCACAGGACACAAACCCTGCCTCAGTTTATACCCCAGAGTCACCTGGGCCGTTAACATGGACACTTAGGTATGAATGGAAGGACAGCACAGTACAATGAGCACAGCAGAGGGGACCCCGTAACTCGCTTGCTCACGGCAGTCTCTCTCACCCCGGTACCCACTAGGGTATGCATGCTAACTCCTGTGAGCTCTAATCTAGGTGATAAATTGCATAGTCAGATCCAAAGATAATAAATTATGCTCTGAAATTTGCTGGGCCATCGTTCAAAACCCTGCTGAGCCATCCGCTTGGTGTGGGGGTGGACACCAATGACTGCCTGAGTAAGCCTCGGTGTTTTAGCTGCAGATGCGATACGAGTGACCAGCCTCCAGGGCATCATCATGGTACTTAGAGGAGTCCGTGCCCAGGTGAACTGCATGAATCACACTCCCATGGGGCCTACAGAATAGTCCATGTTCCATGAGATTCAGCTTTTACCACCATTAGATTAAATGTTCAGTCTAATTGGCAATGCTGCAGCCCCACTGGAACACAGTCTGCAAAGTTGCTGTGAATCTAGAGTTCAGACACGAATCAGCAAGCAAACCGCTGCTTCTACAGACTATGCGTTCTGAAACTAGGTTATAATCCCGCCTCCAGTGGGAATGGGATGCAGCTCCTATCTGCTCCCAAAAGGGTTCGGCCACTGCTTCCCTGGTTTCCCCAAGGGCTCACTACAGTGCTGCCTTGCATGGACACAGAGTGTTTCAGCCGCGCAGGGTGCACCCTGTGGGTTTCTAAGCTCTTTGAGCTCCTTTAGAGCCTCTGGAGCCATCTTGGCTCCCCAGCTGCAACTTCCGGATCATTCTGCGTACAAAAAAAGATCCCCTGGCTGATGCACCTTCTGGGGGTTCCAGCCCTGACTGGGCTGCATGCTGAGAGCATATGCTAAGGAGCCAGGTGTGACAGCGGAGCGGAGCCTGGATGCGCGCCTCGGTCTTCCTTAGGCACCAGTCTCCATGGAAGACAGAATCTGGGACCTTCGGCCCATACAGTGCTCCGTGAAGCTCGATAAAAGTGTGGATGGTTCACACACTGAACACACCAGCAACCTGCATCTCATTCTCATTTTTTTAAAACGCATACCGGGGTTAAATCCTGTGGGAAGAGAAGTCAGTGGAGAGGCTGGCTCTCCTTTGCTCTGGCGCTGGGCCTTCTGAAAAGATTCCATGTGCTGGAGAAAGCGAATTCGCTCCCTGTTTTGAAAACTTCTAGAGAGCAAACATACTTCCAAAGGAACCTAGAATGACATGCTCGCCTATCAGTACGTTCTTCGCGGCCACCGGGCCTCGTCTCCTCCCGGCACATGCCACGGCTTTAACTATGTAACAAGCCCCGGGAAGCTGAGGCGGGCGCGCAGGGAAGGCCATGCAGCACAGGCTCGCTCTGGCCTCCACAGGCTGGGAAAGCAGCAAACTTCAGCTGTGGAGAGACAGCCACTACTGCTGCGCCCACACAGGGGAGGCGTGGGTGGAGAAAAATAGCTCAGAGACAAAGAGTGATGGAGAGCAGAGGAAGAGCCTGGAGCCTTCCCAGCAGCTGTGGAATCCCTGGGTGGGGGAGGGTTACCTCTGTTGAACTCCGACCTCCTGCTCGCAGAGGGCAGCGTCCTGTTGAGCCCCAGGATCCTGTCCAGGTGGAAGGCAAACACCTCGCTCATGTCCAAGGGCTGCTTGAGCAGAGCGCAGGGGCTGGGGCCGCAGCGGGGCGTGGCGCCGGGTGTGAGATCCCCCAGAACCAGAAGGTGCGCCCCTCGGGGCGCCGGGGACTCGGGCTGCAGGGACCCTGCGGCATCTGCCAGCAGGCGCAGGCTGCGGAGGTCATCGCTGCTCAGCCACGATGGCGCGCGCGCGCTGTAAAGCCTGATGTTGCCTTCTCCAGCCGGGGACAGCTGGACTAGGCCTGCACGGGGCCCCTGGCGCCTGGCCCCCGGCTGCCTAGCCTGGACCAGGCCTCCTCCCTGCACCTCAGCCTGCAGTGGAGAGGGCGTCCCCATGGGCACCCCGAGGCCGACACCCACCGAGGCGGCCGCGGGCTTCTTCCTGCGCTTGGGCCGCACGGTGCCGCGGATGTGCGCCGGCTTGCCACGCCGGGCGCGCAGGGTGATGTACACCACGTTGGGCTGCAGCACGGTCCCGATGTCCGCGGAGTCTGGGGCAGCCAGGGTGCCGTCCAGGGGGATCTCAGGGAAGGGGCCCTGCGCCGGGTCCCGGCCCAGGCGGGAGTCCCTGGCGGGGGGCTGTGCATGTGGCGGGGACGCGCGTCCCACCTGGCTGACCAGGAAGCCCAGGTAGAGCACGCAGGCCGTGCCCAGCAACAGGTTCCTGCGGGTCCGGGGTCGCCGACCGCTCCAGAGTGTGCGTACACAGGGGGCACACAGGGCACAAAGCCGCCGGTTGCGGGGGGCCCCGGCCTGGCCCGAGGCGCGGGTCATCGCTCCCCTGAGGCTGCATGGAAGGTTCTGAGTGGCCCGGGTCCCCTTGAGCGGTGCATGGCGGCCGGGTGCAGCGAGTGGCGGTGCGGGGTCTGGCTGGGTCTTGGCGGGAGAGGCGCGGAGCTGCTCGGGAACCTCGTTCCGCGGCCCGGCGGCCTCCGGGAGCGCGAGCGGGAGCGCAGCCGACCCTGGGAATGAACGGACACAGAGAGAACTGAGTCACTATTGCAGGCCAGGTTCCGGAGCAGAGGAAAGACAAACATTCCGCTTTCTTCCTTGAATGCCACCTCCGGAGAGGAGAGAGGAAAAAAAGGACGGCAGTATTTTAAAAGAATAAAAGCAAGATAGAGGTGCGGATTTAACACTTAGTTTAAAGTACAGTAGTCTGAAAACACGCCACACAAAAATCCAAGAACATTTTTCAACATATCGCTGGAATCTTTTAACTTTATTGTGAAGCACAGCATTTATATTTGAACGAACTGGGGCTTTTCCTTTTTGCAGTTTAAAAATAATTTAAGACAGTTAAGAGGTGGTTTTTAAAAATATCTGGCTATCCCACGCCATTTTTAAGAAACTCATGCATTAATCAAAGGGGCAGAAACACCTGAAGATTCAAATTCAGAAATGCAACCTATTAATCTGAGATCACAGATCTTCACAGTGCTTCAGTATTTTACGTGAGCGTTACTTTGCTACAAAGCCATAAATGACTGCGGAGCTTGGAAGCGGCGACATCTGTCCGATCATAAACACATTCAGAAAACACACATCCTACTAGTATTTATTCCTTTTATTTCCCACCAGTCAGCTGAAAAAAAAAAAAAAAAAAAATGGAACGACTCTTCCAGTAGCTCGGTTTTTCCACATTATTAAAACGAAGAGCGAGCCCCGAAGCAGCCCTACTTACACAGCCGGCCCCACGCTCGCGCGGGGAGGAATGCGCGCAGCCGCCGCCTCCAACGCTGGGATCTCGCGCACCCAGGCGCGAGAGGATTTCGTGGCCAGGAGTGCCCCACATTGCTAACATTTCAGCTCAGCCTGACAAGTACCCTCAAAAGCTGCTGATGCCGAAAGCAGAAAAAGTACTTGTAAAGTGGCTGCCTTACCGTTTTCAGACATGAAAGCCTGTTTAAAATACGGTTAAAAATAAACTTTAATCTTCAATTCCGAATAACCAAATGCCATCCAGACTCAGCTTTTCATGCAGAGAACTTTCCACTTATTCTTAACTCCCGGGAGCCCCCTAGTGTCCTGTTTGGAAACATACTCAGCTCGGGACGCAGCCCCTGCGGACTTGAATGCCTAGAGACCTGAGCGACCCAGGGCCCCACTGTACACCCTTTGAGCCAAGAAGGAGAGCACCTGGCTTCCAGGACTGGCACTCACCTCGCTGCTTAGCCGTCGGCTGAATGTCTCTTGGCTCCCACCAATTCTGGGGACAAAAAAGACCTAGAGGTTCAGGGAATGCTAAGAAAGCCCTATCGGGAGTGAAAGGAAAACTAGCCCTGAGCGATGAAAGTGTGCAGAGACAGGGGCCCGTGTGTGGTGCGAGCTCCAAGTGTGCTGTTCTCTCTGATTGGAGGATTTTTAGAGACAGGTTCACGATTGGCCTTGGGTGTCTCCCTGTCCTGGCACAAGGGAAGGAGCATGACTTCTGGGTCCCCTGCAAGCGTGGGTCCCTGGCAGTCGGGGGCTCTATTTGTTTCTGCTGCTTACAGAGCCAGAAGGCAGGCAGGCACAGAGGGGACAGGGTCTTCCCTCTGCAGGAGAGAAGGCTGTGCCGGGTGTGGGTAGGAAGTCAGAGTACGGGGTGTAATCCTAAGAATGCTACAGTTTACGGAGAAAAAAACTAGAATACGTACAGAAGGACGAAAATTGTCAGGGGGTAAAATGCCAAATATTACAATAGAAATGTTATTTTAGCACTCTTAAACACAGGCCTGCCTTGCTACTTAAAAGTTTGGCCCACAGAGGAAAATAAAAGCACAGTGGCAGCCGGGCATGGTGGCGCATGCCTGTAATCCCAGCACTAGGGAGGCTGAGGCAGGAGGATTGTTGTGAGTTCGAGACCAGCCTGAGCTACAAAGTGAGCTTAAGGCCAGCCTGAACTGCACAGTGAGACCCTGTCTCAAAAAAGACAAAAAATAAAAAATAAAAAATAAAAAATAAAAAAATAAAAGCACAGTGGCAGCAGGGTGCTGTGGGTTAGCACTGAACTCGGAGAGAAATCAGGCAGAGAAGCAGTTCTTACTGAGCTCCGGAACTCCTAAGACTCACACATCCACAGGCACAGTATTATTTTCTAGAGAGTAATTGTGAGTCTCTTGGGAAGAAATCGCAGCAGAGCTGCTTTGTAATTCTTCTAATTTGCTCATACTCAAAGGGATACCTGGCCCAAGTCATTAAAAATGAAAAAAAAAAAAAAAAAAAAAAAAAAAAAAAAAAAAAAAAAAAAAAAAAAAAAAAAAAACCTAAAGGCTAGAAGTTGGTAAAACACTTACTTAGTGTGTTCAGCTACCAAAGTGGAAAAAAAAAAAAAAAAAAAACTCTTTGGGAAAAGCCAAGGTACAGTGAGCAGAAGCCTCCTTCAGTCATTTTTAAAACAACTGTTTTAATAGAGAAGAATGAAGCTAGGCATTAGATGAAGACCTGCAAGCTGGTAGATTTCTCTATTGCCCCCAACTCAAAAATCACGTCTTTATCAGGAAAAGGCCTGGGCAGTGTCCCCTTACAGCCACGGTATAGAGGGGAGCACCCAGCCTGGTGATGCAGAGGGGCAAGCTGGCATACAGCCTCCTTCCTCACTAGGTGTAGTCCCTCGTGGTAGGTATGGTACCTGCCTATGCATTTCCACACTGAGAAGTGGTAGCTAAAGTCACTGTGTGGTGGGCCTCTGGAATGTCCCCAAAAGCACAGGCACAGAAGGTGTGGTCCCAGATTGGCAATGCTGAGAGGTGGTGGGGCTGTGGGGGGATGTGGGCGGCTCATCCATGGGAGGAGGTTGGTCCTGGAGGAGGCTTCCCTTTGGGTTGCTTTGTGCTCACATTTGCGCTCTTCCCCTGCCCTTCCCTCCTCCTCTCTCCCCCTCCATACTCTCGCTCCCTAGTTCCTCCGGTCTTATTCCTTCATGTCCACCATGCACTGGGCAGCTCTACCTTTCCACATGCTAGCCACCCTAGGAAGCTCTGCCTAACCAAAGGCCCAGAGCAACAAGCCCAAGCGATCACCCGCTGCAACTCCTGAAACTTTGAGCTGAAATAATCATTTCCTCCTTCCAGACAATGTCTTTGTATGTCTTGTACTGTGGCACAAAACCAGCTCGCACACGCAGCCCTATGTCTCTCAGGAGTATAAGATGTGGTGACCGGGTGAAGATAATTTGGAAATCAGCAGTGTTTTGCCTTTCCCTCTGTCTCAGTCACTTTTCTGCTGCTAGGATGCAATTCCTGACACAGCTGAAAGACTGTGTGATTTTGGCTCATGGTTCTGGAACTTCAGTCCATGGTTGGCTGTCCTGAACACAGAAACCACATGGTAAGGAGCCAGGAGAGGAAAGTTGCTGATTCCATACAGCAGGGAGGTGGAGAGACAGAAGGCCAAGGAGAGGGGTCTGCTCCCCAGATCACCCTGGGGACCCAGCTCCAGCTAGCTTCTCCTTCATCCTCATGAGTGCAGCTCTGAGCTCATGGAAGAATTAATCAATGGGTCAAGGAGGGGTTCCCATGGTTCAGTCACCTTCCAAGAGCTCCACCAGCTCTTTTGACCCATCTGTGTCTAAATCATACCAGTCTCCTTCCCAAGCACACAGGCCTTGCTGAACTTCTTAGGAGCCTGTCAGCTCTACCCCACCAAACAGGAAAGTATGGTAGAAGGGAGAGCCAGCATGTAGAATTATCGGCATAGCCAATTTATTTATTTATTTATTTTTAATATTTTATTTATTTATTTGGTACATGGTCTTGCTACACAGCTCAGACTCATAGTGATCCCCTGTCTCAGCCTCCCCAGCCCTGGGATTGCATGTGTGCAGCCTGGGTTGTATGGCCAGCACAGCATGTGGTTCCAGGGATTAAACCAGGGTCCTTGTACTTGCTTGATGCTTAGACCACTCAGCTATCTCCCCAGGCTGGCATAGCCAATTTATCATTAAACCCAATTCACCACTTGTCTTTACTCAGATAGTGATCTTATCAATCCTTTGATTGCCCAATCAAGGATTGGAGCCTAATAGCTTGTTTAGATATGCATGGATGAAAATTCAAGCAGACCTCAGGACTTGCTAGTTATACTTAAGGCTTTTATTAAAGATCTCAAGTCATTGTGAGTAGTGGACGCACGCACACATACACATTCAGTTGAACTTCTGCTCAGGTTGAATCATACCCCTGGGGGAGGAATGCTGCTTAGAACTTGCCTAGCATGGACACGGCCCTGCATACCTGCCCAGCTCCACAAAGGCAAAGGAAAAGTCAGGACATACTGAGGAGAGATCTGGAGTGCTTTCTTCTGCAAACCTTCCGGTCCTCTATCCCTCACCCACTGATCACCCTACACTGAATTAGGCTGTAGCTGTTCTAGGCTTGACACATATTACAGAGAGAAATAATAACAGCAGGGACATTTGTGGTGCTCCATTGACAGCCCTATGAGTTGACTTTTGAGCTCCCTGGGCATGGCGGACAATAGACCCTCCAAAGGGTGTTTCACAGTGATTTCAAAGTCCCCCAGGCTAAGCGTTTCTCTGAGTGGCTATCACTGTTTCTTCTATCTGCTGGACCAGGCTGCCCTCTGTTCTACTGAGTTTACTTCATCTCTAGGAACTGCACATGAATGGGTTGGAGACGCATTCAGTGTTCTCTGCCTTGGAGAACATAGGCTTCCTGAGCAGCAGCCCATGTGGCAGACGTGCACCTAGCTCCTGACCACTTCTGAATCCAGAGAGGAAGTTCTCTGCTGTGAGCTAGCATGGTGCTCAGAATTCCCACGGTGTTGGTAAGTGTAAAGCTCAATTCCTTGGGTCGATAAAATGAAGTTTAAAAACTTGCCATAATACAGCTTACAATAGCCTGTGAATGTACCTATGGAACTTAAAATATTAAAGAACATTATTTTACCAGAGATATTAATGACCAAAATGCCCCAAATATTATCCTTCCAAGAAAATAATACATAAGGGAAACAGGTCCAAAGCACACAGTTAGATAATGGTGCTGCACGTTACTCAGACCTCTTTATGTGTCTCCAAGGAGGGAATGAGAGGGCAACTCAGCAACCTCGAGGCCTGGGATCACAGCAAAGCCAGCTCTTCCTGCAGGTGGCATAAACTAGCATGTGTGTACTTGGGGATCTTCCTTGGTTCTGCTGTGCATCTGGCCTCTGCGTAGATTTCTGTATGCTTCCCATCTCTCAGTAAGGCTGACTGGGACACTAGATGAATGATGCTTGCTTTATATTCATCCATACCTTTTATTAAACATCTCAGTAACAATTACATATCTCATTTATAATGAAGAGTCTGGGGCCAGTGAGATAGCTCAGCATACTATAGCACCTACTTAGGCAAGCACAAGGGCCATTGCTGGATCCCCACGTGCTGTGCCAGCCCAACCCCCAGGGTGGGCTGAGTAGACCAGGGTCCAGGCATGGTGCTGTATGCCTGTAATCCCAGCACTGGAGAGGCTGAAAGCAGAAGGATCTCCACAAGTTCAAGTGGAGAAAATAATAATAATAATAATAATAATAATAATAATAATAATAATAGTCTGTTTTACCATAGTGATTTAAAAATTAAATTTAAAAATTAAATAATAAAATCAAGGAAAATAAAGATTAAATAAGTTCCTAATGCATAAATCTTCATAAAAGATATTGATGGTTTGGCCTCACCTTTCTTCACAGAGATTCAAATGTGGCAGGCGTGAGTGGACCTTATGCAGCCACGGTTGCTAAAATATTTAATGTGCAGGGCAGTAGGCACTGTTCTAAGTGCTCAAGAGATGGTTTCAGGACTAAATTAATGACTCCCTACACTTCCACCTCAAGTCTTGGACTTCACTGGCAACAAGATCTGCACACCCTTCAAGGCTTCCCACAGCCAGATCCATGTGTAGCTCAGCCGCTCTGCCTTCAGCCTGAGATGACCCAGAACCAGATCTGACAGGAAAGACCTGGCACTTCCCTCTGCAGGGCCCTGCTCTCCTCTGTTTGCCTTGCTCCTGTGTCCTGGCTCTCTTGCACTGCTTGGGTGCAAATCGACCTTTCTCCTGAAGGCTGCAGGAAAGTGAGGATGATTAGAGACCCCCAGGGGCTGGAAGGCCAAGGACCACCCCAGAGGCACAAGCTATAGACCTGCATGTGAATACCTGGCCTGTGGCTCTCCCCTGATCAGACCCTTTGGCTGGGGCCTCCAGCCCTGGTTCTCCATGCTTAAGGCCCCTAGGGCCCACATCCCTTCTAGAGCTAGACCTCTAGATTAGAATCCCTGCCTTAGATGGGGGCTTCTTCCTACTTGCCACATGGCATTGGCTATCATTAATACCTATTTTAATGCCATGCCTGGATAGCATCAAGCTACCATTTCCCACCAATGAAAAACTCTTAGCCAAAAGAGCTCCAAAATGTTGTCAAACGGTACCTGGGCATTTGTCATTTTTTTAATACTACCCATATTTTATCTGTCTTTTTCACCACATATAGAAGAGGTTGCATTTATTGTGCTATGATTTATAAAAATACATGCACAAGGAAGAACGATTCTTGGGCCTAAGGACACCTTTTCTGGTGACCTGTGCACAAATCCTTGCAGCAGGAGCCCTGCAGGAGAAAGTCCTCTGCCCCTCAGAGCAAGCTGTAGACCCCAGGGAAGGAGCAGTGAGCCCCACTGCTTAATTTCCTGCATGTGGCACAAGAGCACCACTTGGGCACACACCTGGGAAACCAGTGCCTCACATGGCACATGCTGGGCACTCTCTCCTCTGTCTACTACACCTGGCTAAGAGCAAAATGAGGCCCCTTGCCACTTCTCAGTATGAATCCCTGCAAGGATCCATTTGTCCTCATTGCCATAGGAACATCTGCTCTATTTCTTTGAAGTTGTGCTTGTGTTAGGCTGGATCCCGGGGATAGAAGGAATTAAGCAGTGTTCACATGAACAGATAGTCATGTAGCAAGCAGCCAGCTTGACTTACACTTGCACTGTCAGATGCTTTAAGGTTGTTTTACCTAAGGTATTACTGTAATGATCATTTGTTTTGTAGTGAAGCCCTCATAATTCAGTCACCACAGGAAGTAGGTAAACTGGAAGAACCTTGAATCTACATGATGCTGACGTCTACACTTCTGCTTCAGCACTGGTGCTGAGGCCTCAGTTACCCTGACTGCACCTCGGGCCACACACTCAGGAGAAACCAGAACAGACATCCTGGCCCATTCATTCAGGTGGACGATGCACACAACTTCACTGGATACTTTCATAGAGCAGTGAAGACTGGGTGAAGCTGTCTCAGTGCATGAGCTGTTTGCAGGAAGCTACTGCAAAGCCACTAATTGTTTCTTCTCTCCTCCATAAAGCCACCCGTGTGAAAGAAAAGAAGCCTTCTCATCCCATGTAAAGGAAGGGAGGAACCCTAGCTCTGTTAGATTAAACTCAGCTCATTATAAGTGCTTTAGAGTTATTACTAAGCACCATGAAGGGCAGGGGGGGGTCAAGTCACTTACCACTTGCTGCAGTGACAGGCATGTGAGCTGCTCCATGACTGTGATGGAGATGCTTATGCTCAAGTCATCCTGAGTTGCAGAGCCACCAGCAGCTGACCTCAGCTTTCAGGGCCAGGAAGCAGAACGGCTCACTCTGTCCACCCCTGCCCAGCCTCCTAGGCCTGGCCACTTGGGCACTCAGGAGACAGCACCTCCAGCAAGGACCTCATAAGGACGACAAGCTCTGGTGTCCCTGAGACACAAATGAGCACCAAATTCAATCACTGGAGACCTCATTTTACATAGCAAAGGGTGGCAGCCAGTGCAACTGGAGCCTGGTGAGGTTGCATAGCCAGCTTACATTTGGTAATACCAGTCACTTAAACTGGGTCCTGTGAAGAGCATAGAATGTCTATGGCACTGCCTGGCCTGGTAAATGCTGGATGAATGAATGAATGAATGTTATTAAGATCACAAAGCATGATCCCTACACCAGTATTTTTCAAAGCATGGTCCTAGGCAAGTAGCATCAGGTTTAGCTGAGAATTTGTAGCAATGCAAACCTTCCACATACTACTCTGGCCCATCCCCCAGGCTCACTGAGCTGGCAACTAAATCTGGATGTGGTGGCTCACATTTGTAATCCCAGGGCTGGGGAGGCTGAAAACAGGAGGATCACTATGAGTCTGAGCTTCATAGTGAGACCCTGTACCAAGCACATTAAAAAGAAAAATTTTTAAAATGCAAACCTTCAACCCATACTTCAGAGCTACAGAATTAGAACCCCTGGTGGGAAAACTTGGATCTGTACTAACAAGATTCTCCAGGATCCAAAGTTCAGAAGTGCTGAGGGTAAAGCTCAGCAGCACAGCACTTGCCTGGCAAGCGTGAGGTCCTCAGTTCAATTCCTGGTACCAAAACAAACAAACAAAAAAGCTGAGAAGCATTGCCCTGGATGTAAATCCCCAAAAGGAATGGAGCAGGCCAAAAGAATGGCATGGCGATGTGGAAAGAGCGAAGTTAGCTATGAGAAGACTCACAGTCTTGAGATTATCTAGAGCTGTTGCACCCATCTCCCTGCTTCCTGACAGCTCTGCTTCCTTCCAACCATCTCAG
This sequence comes from Ctenomys sociabilis, assembly GCA_004027165.1. NCBI lineage: Eukaryota > Metazoa > Chordata > Mammalia > Rodentia > Ctenomyidae > Ctenomys > Ctenomys sociabilis. Next base: position 163,710 of record PVKA01000078.1, read on the forward strand.
GCACTGGGATGTTGAACACAGAATGTTATCACCTGATGCCCTCCCTGCCACCTAGCCTCAAATTCAAGATGTCTTCCCAAAGCAAGGTCCTAGTAGGCAGATCCTGTGAAAAGAAGGGATCTGAGGAAGATGTTGTCTACAGTTGGTGGGGTGAGGATGAGGGGGCTTACTGCTGGGTGTGGATGTGCAGGTGATAACAAAGGAAACCTACCAGGAGGGAGCCATCCTGCATAGGCTTCCACCAGCTCCACACCTATGGAAATTCCAGTGATAGTAAAGTCCCACCGAGAAGCCTGGAAGGAGTTTGGCAATAAAAGAAGAAAAGATATAAAGGAGTAGAGCCCAGAAGAAAATAAAAAATTTTCATAAGCATTAACATACTACTTTACTAAATATAACCCACAAAAATTACTTTTCCACAGGAAATGACCAATACTTAAGAAGGTACTTTAGCCTGCATTTCTTTGGAGACTGAAGCCTCCATCCTTGATGGAGGTCATCATCAGCTAGGGGAAAACTCCTTGCTTGTTCATGCACTAACTGCTTACAGCTTAGCGATGAATGCCTGGGGACTAGAGCTTGCAACAGCAAATGTACGTCTAACTCAGTGGAGCTGAAACACCCTTATGTGTTACATGTAGCGCACTTCACACCATGAGCTGTAGAGAGCGAGGAGCTCCTCCCCGTGTGCTTCTCTCCATCTCTCCGGAAGACGATAGTGAGGGCTGAGTGCTTCCTGAAGAGACCATAAATTGATAATAGTATCTGTTAAAGTTAAAATTCAGTGGATAAAGTGTTAGACCCTGAATCCAGTAAGACACTTTATTTTAAACTATGTAGATGCTGACATTTGGAGAAATCACATCATAGTTCTCTGAAGGCATCGGAGAGTCAACTACATGAAGCACCAAATATCCATGATCCTGAGAAAGGGAAGACTGCAAGAGGCATTCATTTTCACCTTGAAGTGTCTTTTTGTTTGTTTGTTTGTTTGGTTGGAGTTTTTTGTTTGTTTGTTTTTGGTGGAACCGGTTATTGAACTCAGGCCCTTGTGCTTGCCAGGCAAGTGCTTATTCTACTTAGCCATCTTCCCGGCCCCTCACCTTGATGTTTTCAGGAGGGTATTTTCCAAACTGTGCTAAAGGTGCAAAAAGGTAAAGAAGATACCAGTTGTGTGAAAGGTCTAAAGGGAGAAGCTGTCAGCTGGGGATGCCGAAGGTCCTGATTTTTAATGAGCAAACCATTATAAAGCAGAGGGTCATGACAGCACCCTAAAATCTGCTTTTCCCTTAACACAGTCATCAGCTCTGGGATGTGCGTGTGCAGCATGGGCCTCCAGAAAATGTAGTAGAAAACAGCAAACATAACTAACGTGAAGCGATCTCAGTAGCTGAGTGATGCTCTATAATTAGAGATTAGAATTCAATATTGAAGGAATTTGCAAAACCCAGAGACTTGGGGAAAGGCACATCCTAAAATTAATGATCGCACACTGTAATTGGCATAACGGAGGGTTTAGGCCATAGCTCAGTGGGAAAGCAGTCGCCAAGCATGGGGGAGGCCAAGGGTTCCACCCCCAGGAAACTCAGAAAATAAAGGCAGTGACCATGATGATGATGACAGGAACAACAACGATAACGATAACAATGGATCAGGCAGATCAAATCTTCAAACCACGTACTGCCAGACCTAGAGCGCAAAAGCACAGCACCTACCTGGCAAAGCTAACTTCCTGAGTTTGATTCCCACTACAGAAAAGCAACAACAACAACAAAAGATACCTAAATAAAATTAAGAAAAAAGAAACAAGTATGGACTAAAGGAGATCATTCACTACAATTCTTCATAATTGAAAGCTTAAATGTAAAATATTTTATGGAAACAAATATCTGAACAATTACCAAGTATAAATTGAAAATTATAAAATGCACTAAAAATAACAAAAACCAATGACCACAATAAAGAAAAAGAAAAGCAAAATGAAACAATAGCTATACTAATCACCAGGTGTTCCAAGAGGCAACCTCTTTGCTCATGACTATAGCCTGAGCCCAGGCCTACAAACATGGTGTTCCATATAAGTTTGCAAGACCTCCTGTGCTATGTATCACTTCCTGTGTCAGAGTATCACTTCCTGTGTCTGCACATCATTTCTTTTGCCTACCCACACAACTCAACTTCACATAAACTTCTGGGAACTGGACTACTAGGGTCCCTGGCTCCTAGAATCTCTTAGTAGAAAAGCCTATTTTTACGTATGCTTTCTATACAAGCTGTGATTTTTTTCCTTGTGTATGATGAAGGTGGTCAACTGGCAGTGGTCATTTCTGTAAAGGCAACTGAAAATGTCACATCAAAAGATACCTGACCATTAGTCCTATATTTATATAAAATAAATTTACTTCAAGTTGCATGAAATATGAAAACTCTAACCCAGCTCTTCCAGTCATAAAAACCTGGATTATATATTAGAGCACAAAGAAGAATGGTTGCCAACATTTGAAATGCGAGGATATTTATTTATTTATTTATTTATTTATTTATTTATTTATTTATTTATTTATGGCAGAACCAGGGATTGAACTCAGGCCCTTGCGTTACCAGGGAAGTGCTTATTCCACCGAGCCATCTCCCTGGCCCTAAAATGCAAAGATTTTTAACTGACATAGGTATTTGTACTCGAAATAAGCCTTAGTTATTACTGTCTCATTGCTGAAAAAATACCTCACACCTCAAGTAAAAGGGGAAAAGGTTTACTGAGCTCAGGTTGTAGAGGTTTCATTCCATAGTAGGCTGGCTCTAAGGCAGGTTGGCAGATGGCAGAGGGGCTTCACAAAGGAGAAACTTCATGGTGGGCAGAAGGTAACAAAACAAGAAGAGATGACCACAGCTCTCTCTGTCTGTCATGTCTTATTCAGGGTACTTAGAAGGGGTTGTGCCCACATCCTTAATCCTATACCCCTGACCTTAAGCTTTGCACTATGAATTGATCCCACTGTCACACATTCTAGATCCAGCCACCTCTGACAAAGCCCCACTTATGACTGCATGAGACTTTAGAGGATGTCTAGACACAAGCCATAATAGAATAAGTGTGCAAAGTTCAGAGAGTACAGAACAGAATTTGTTGAGTCAAGATGAAGTGGAGACAACAAGGCCATAAAAAAATGACCTTCGAAATGTTAAGTTAATCCACTGATGGATGCATAATTTGATTAGAGGTTACAGAAGTTTCGGAGGTGGGGCCTAGTAGGAGGAAGTGAGTTATGGACACCTGATCTGGACTATGTCTTATCCCTGGCCCTGCCTCTCTCTCACCCTCTGTCTTTTGCTGTCCTTGTCCCTGGCCCTTTCTGTCCCCTTTCCCTCCCTTCTGTCTTCACCCTCCTTGGCTTCCAAAAAAATGAGAAACTATCCTCTACCCTGCACTTCCACCTTGAGGTTTTTGCCATTCAAATGACCTAACAGCAGTGTAAGCAGCCAAGCACACACCAAGACCTCTGAAATCATAACCCCAAATTTATCTTTCCATATTAAACTGTGTCTATGGGCTATTTTGTCATGGTGACAGAAGACTGAACATCACAAACACAAGGAAGAAAGCTACAGTGAAGGTGAACAGAGGTTGAAGGGAAGCAGCTGCAAGCCATCTATGCCCTGAGGGCCAGAGCCACTGGAAGCTGAGGAAGGGTTATTTCTTTCCAGATACTTCCCCGAGAGCACAGCCCCACTGCTGTATTTAGTTCAGATTTTTCAACACCACACATCTGATGGAATAAATTCTCATTCTTTTAAACCATTTGGTTTTTAGGGCTTTGGTATAATGGCTCCAGGAAATTGGTATATGTGGAGCCAACCACTGATTAAACCACCACCTATTGTATTTTAGGACTGACATCATGTGCCTAACAAGGTGAAAGCTTTAAACAAATTTTAGAAATAAGTATTTGGCCATATGCAAATTTTCCCTACACTGCAGATAATGCTGGAGAAGCTTTGGCTTAAACCTAATCATCAGAAGAAGACTGAAAATAGCCCAACCATACACACATGGGGAAAATCGAGTCACGGCGGATCTGACAGTTATATGATTTAATGGACTCTGTTTAAGTGAAAGAATACAACATTAAATGTTAAAGTGAATACTTATGAAGGACAGTAAAGCAATATACAAATGTTTAAAGGTTGAAAATTACCATAAACAAAACCAATTCAAAATCTTGGTAAGGTGTTAACACTATCAATCAACTGCCTACAACAGCTCTATGTTCATGCTGTTTTGGGCCATATGTTCTTTGATAGTCCTTTATGTGATAATATTTTTAATAGTTTGTCCAAAGAGGATAGAAAATTATCTAGACTTAAATATATTTTATTGAAATCTATTATCCAATTTTTTGAAGATCAAAAATTTCTTTTTACTTTTACCACGTACTTGTCGAATTTCCCTACTATTAAACCCCGGCAGTTTATGCTGAAGGCTGTTTCTTGGTTGGTGCTATGCCTTCTGAGAATGCCTGCTCTTTGAGATGGCTGAGTGTGCCTGTGCCCAAAACAGACAGACAGATTCACACACACACACACACACACACACACACACACACACACACACACACACACATCTCCTATAGCAGCTGGTGCAGTTCACCGAGGTGTCACCTCTTTTCATTATCATTTCCTTGTGATATTAAATAGTCACAAACTTTGTGTTTGGCCCTGGCAGGGATGAGTGTGAGGAGTGGTTCATTCACATCTTTCACTTTGAGTCTCACAAGAAGATCCAGATATTTGACTGTTTCTTCCAGGAGGTCCTTAAGGTGCAGTTTAATGACAGTGCAGAAACACCCACTCCCAGCATAGGGACACCACCAGGCCTTAAAGAGTGACCTTCAAAATTGTATAGCCCAATGGCTACTGTACACTGGAAGACGTCCACACAGCCCTTTGTGTGTAGTGCCGTGGAGCAGCACCTGAATTTGAGCTTCTTCCCTTTTACATAAAGCCTGGCCAGTGAGTGGCCCTCATTGTCAGGAGTCGGCAACTGAGGGAGGCCGTACAAGTGGAAGCTGAACAGCAAGGATATCGGTACAGCAAGGTGAGACGTGTGTGTTGGATGGACGTCTGGTCATTACACGTAACCAGGAGTGAGGAAACCAACTCAGGCTTGCACAGAAGTCTGTTTTGTCAGTTACGGTCCTAACAGCATCCAGAGCCAGAGCAAGGTCACACACAGCTCAGCGAGCTCTGCCCGTTTGCTGGCTTTGTGCTTATTCAAAGAGGACTTCAAGTTCAGGCTGGTTTTTCCCTTGACAGACACCGGGTGCTTCCTCTGTGGTGTGGAGCTGCCAAGGTGCAGATGTGCTATACGCACACCAGGTACCATTCCTGAGACTGATGCAGAAGTCTCACCGTGAGCAACATAGAGTTCCTACTTGGTTACCTGTTCACTGCTAAAGCAATAAACTGCTAGAAATGCTCTTGACTGGGCCTGGAGCTGGCTGTGTGGACATTCTGACACAAACCCTTAATCTCCTGCCTGCACACAATGGGAAAGACTACAGTGGCTTTGGAGCAGGCACACAAAATATCTAATTATGGCAGATTTTCCTAATACCCCACAAAGCTGCGCAATCCTGAGAGAAAGAGGTGATACTGATTTATGTCTGTATCATCAGGTTTTCTTTCGTAGCATAATATCAGCATCCAGCAGTCAGCTAGCTGAATGAAAAACCAAATACAAAAATAATTGATTCTTCTCACAAAATGTGTTTGTTGCTAACCATTCTTGTCTTTCTTAAAGCATCCTACAAGGGTGGTAATGTTTGCATAACACTACCTACTGAACCTGTAGTTCAGCCCCACCTTGCATGTTTAAGACTTTATCTGTTACTGCCTGGTCCCTCACTTGATTTTAACACAGCACTGATTATTTTTACAGTTTCCATTAACACAGACTTCAGTTGCTGTCCTGTTTTCTCCTTGAGCAGTGAAGCAGTTGCCATGGAAACAGAATCCAGTGTGCCTCTCTATAGCCCTCACATCAATGCAATTTGATGAGACAAAGTAACACTCTACCTCCTACCTGTACTTTCCCAGTTTGAAGATCTATTACCACAAAAGGAATGTGACTCATCTGATGGATCACAGGCTGGAAAGCTTGTCCAGGGAGGTATATCAGTGCTCTTATGTAGAAGTGATCCCTCAAGGAGAGTGGGAGGAAGGCATGAGTGCTTGAGCTGACTAGGGATGCAGTCACAAGGTACTTCATGGAAGATTGGAGAAACTTTCCTTTTCATCGACACCAACACCAGCAAGTGAGGAGTGAGGGCCCTTTCTTAGAGAACATACTGTGGAAGTGAGGCCTTTTCCTCAGGCCCCACTGTGCGCTGGGATTGAGATCTCTAGGACGGGCAGGGAGAACAGGGCATGATTTCCTCGGCTGTAGGGTAGGCAGCCTGGGAGAATCTCAGCAGACAGCTGCTGTTTCTGTGCCCTTAGCTTCTACTGCACTCTAGCTGCTGGGGCCAAGGACACAGTGCAGCTGAGGCCCCCTGTGGGAAGCTCAGCGTCAACCGCATGTGAATAGAAAGGAGTCAGAGTTTTCCATCGTCTCCACTGAGACTTTTTATTTTATTTTTTTTTTATTTTTATTTTTTTTTTTTGTCTTTTTTGAGACAGGGTCTCACTATGCAGTTCAGGCTGTCCTTAAGCTCACTTTGTAGCTCAGGCTGGTCTCGAACTCACAACAATCCTCCTGCCTCAGCCTCCCGAGTGCTGGGATTACAGGCGTGCGCCACCACGCCCGGCTCTCCACTGAGACTTTTTAGAACTGGCTCACTAGAGCATTGTATCATGGACTAGGCTTTGAACTTGTTCTTAGAACACCCATGACATGGGTGTGGACTCTCACATTCTGGAGACAGTGAGCTGATGGAAGAGACTAAAACCTTATCAGCATGACAGGGTGCTGCATGATGGCTGCATGTGCTGAGAGTGAATTTCTAGTGTGTTTTTAAAGGTGTGCACAGAGTGAAGGAGAGACTTGAGGGTTGCAGCCATTGAACTCAGGGCCTGGTCAGAGAGAACCAAGGGTAGGCAAACTGTTCTGACAATGGGGCTACTGAGCAAGGAGGGAAGAGACAGCTGTAGGGCCAACTGCACAAGCAGACATCCAAAGCATGGGGACCTGTGCAGAGCTGGGGCGGAGAACAGGACACCAGCACCAAGCACTCATGACATGGGTGTGGACTCTCACATTCTGGAGACAGTGAGCTGATGGAAGAGACTAAAACCAGAAAGATGCATGTAGAGACTGGAAAAAGGTCATACCAGGCAAAGGGAGATTCAAATTTGGGCCAGACTATAAAACAGCAAGCCAGTTCCCATCCAGGAGATTTTTCTTAGAGCAGTATTTTGAACTGAGTAAGCAAAAATCTTGTTTTATTTTAATTATCTGTTTGGCTTGTAATTGCACGTGTGTGTGTGTGTGAGAGAGAGAGTGTGTGTATAAGTGTGTGTGTGAGTGTGTATGTGAGTGTGTGTGTGTGTGTATGTGTGCACACGCACACGCACCTGAGTGCGTGCCTGCAAGGGTTGGGAAGCAGAGCTCCACATGCTAGGCAAACGCTCTACTGAGCCACACCCAGGGCTGCATTTTCAGGATGACACTTCACCAACCTGTTCTTGGCCTCTGCCTTCTGGGTCCCTGAATAAGAAGGGAAGCTAACTGGGAGCTCGATCCAGGCTGTCTCCTTGTGTCCTCTTTGCTCTCATCCAGGCACAACCAGCTCTTCGTTGGAAACTTCCGGTCATTGAGGGTGGCCGCGTCATCATCTTCTAGAAGAGAAGCACATCACTGATAATAACAGAATTGTCCCACCTACCACCAGGTTTGTAGCTATTTTGTTCTGTCAAAACATGCATAAGCTCCCCGATGCAGAACACTTCCACCAAACGCCAGACCACAGTTGGCCGGATCCGAGGGCTCGCGCATGTTCCAGGTTTCCGCCTCTCTGCAGATCCCTTCAGAGCTATTTTCTTGCTGTCTTCGCGCCAGGTCTATTTCCAGGAGGCTGGGCACAGCTCTTGTTCCCACTTGTTTAGATAAAATTCCCACACTGCACCCACACTTCCCGGCCCCTCTTTTTCGATCTGTAGAACTTGAGCCACACCTTCTTCTGCTAGCCTTGCCTGTGTCCTTTCTCCCCTTCTTTCCTGTTCTTGCTTCAGCTGCTGTCCTGCACCCCTTCCCCACTGCATTGTAGAATGCTAAGCGCTCACAACGACCTGAGAGAGGGAGCCACAAAGAAGATGACTCAGGAGAGCTCAGTGCCGGGCCAAGGCGTGGTGCAATATTGGAAGAGTTTTGGCTTTTACTTTTAAGAAACAGGCGAGCCATCGGATTCTAGCTGAGGAGCACACAAGGTCTCAGAGTGCCCTCTGCTGGTTACATTAGGAACAGACCTCGAAAGGGGAATGACTGAGAACCTCCATGGCGGGTCGTCCCATTAATCAGACAAAACGATGGAGGTCTGAAGCAGATGGGCCAGAGCAGAAGGAGGTTGGACCCAGAAACATGCTGGAAGCCAAAGGAAAAGCACTTCCTCAAAGCATGGAGGGTACCTCAAGAAAGGAGGGCAGCCAGACTGACTCTAAGGTTTGTGTGGTAGTTAATCTTGCCAACTTGATTGATTTTAAAGATGTCTAGTAGATTAGTAAAGGACACCTCTGTATGTGGGTGTGACCTTGGGGTGTGACCCTGGGGACCAGCTCTGGTTCCTGGCTCCTTGGCCTTGGTCCTTCCCCTGCACTCTGCTTCCCAAGTGCACTGAAGTGCACAGCCTTCTCCCAGCAGCCCCCGCTGCCTTGGTCAGCTCACCAGGCATAGGAGCCTCTGAAAGCATGAGCCCAAACAACCCTTCCTTCCTTTACATTGTAGCAGTTGGCAACTAAGTCCCACCATGATAAATGTGACTAATACAATCTAAGCAACTATTAGTCTTTCTTGAACCCCATTCTAGGAAATTATTATCGTACAGGGTGTTACTCTAACCACTTTACCCATCACGGGTAATTTAATCTTCTCCACAGCCCAAGAGACAGATCCTTTCAGTATGTCCATTTTGCAGATGAGGATGTGGATGCCAGAGGACGTGGGCCGGTTCCCCGTGAGTTGGGAGCCACTGAAGGAGCTGGAGCGCAGCAGGAGCAGCGTTGGCAGCTTGCTTTGGGGCTGCAGTGATCACCTTCCTCCTAAGGCTCAGTCCACCTTCTCTCCCGGTGAGGCTGGGTCAGTGTCCACTGCTTCTCTGCTGCTTATGCCTGCTGCCCCAGCTGGCAGATGTATTGCCACAGCTTGGTCATGGCATGCAAAAAAAAAAAAAAAAAAAGTTAATAAACACTCTTCCAGGAGCAAAAGAAAGCATGCGACCTTTGCTGACTTCTTTGCCATACACACTCACACCACACCCCGCTTCAAACAAGCCACATCATTTTGTTGAGTGTGGAGTTGGGAGGACACGTGCCTTCTCCACTGTGGTGCATGGCGGACTGGACTCTTTCCAGTATCACGAAATCGTGTGCCAGTGCACATCTAGCAAGACCGCCAAGCATGAAGCAAGATTTATGGCTCGAAACAGAGGAAAAATGATTTAGGCTTCAACCAAGTTTGAATTCTAGATGACTCAGTATAAATAGAAATATAGATGAGAAAGCAAGAATAGACAGGCTGAATTCCAAGATGCGGGGTAACAGAGGCTGCACATCAAGAGAACAATAAGATGCTTGAATAAACCCAGCCTAAATTCTGATGCAAAGGAAGTGCAGGCAGAGACAGAGGCATCAGATAGGTCCAGGGTCAGGCAGGAGGGAAGAAGCCGCAGCACTTTTCCTCAGGAACCATGAGCACAGTGTCTGCCACAGGGCCACTTCTCCAAACAGCTGCTTCTGAAGCCCTGGAGACAATTGAAACATGTGTGTGATGTGGAGTGCAGGCTTTGTCCAGGAAATGTGTGCTTCTTAGAAATGACCTTACTTGATACAGGTTAGGAACCTGGTAAACAATGCAGAAGGGACACTGGGATCAACGTGCCCCTAGTAAAGGGCATCTAATTATGAGAGAACACTTAGGGTTAGGGCAGATACGGGCAGCAATAACACAAAGAGGCAGTTCGCGGGCGAGAATAGGAACACTTAGTCAACACGATGGCACTGTGCCCAGCCCCAAGACTAGCTGAGTCTAATGACAGAGTGCCTGCGAAAATACTATTGTGGGAAATAGTGAGAGCATTTTCCTTTTACAGAAGGGTGAAAGACAGTAAATAAGAATGACTTAAAGTGAGAAAATAGAGTAAATGTGTCATTCAAGAGGATGAGACATGAACAAGGGCTGTGACAATAGGAATGGAATACTGAGGAGGGACAGGTACAGAGAGGACCCAGGTACAGCTGGAACTGTCCTGGTGGAGTATCTCACTGAGTACAGAAAGGAAGGAATAAGTAAACATTGAAAATAATTTTCACATGCTTGGATATAGAGGAGGTGGGATGAGGAGAAACTGAGGCAGATTCCCACATTCCTAACTAGGGTGACTCGGCAAGAGTGTCACTCAGGAGACAGGAATCTAAGCAGAAGAAAATGATTTGGGATGGTGCGTATTCATCATGACTCTTGATAGTAAGAAAGAGAAAACAACCCTCTTGGCATAGGCAGAAAATGACTTTAATTGCTGCATGAAATGGAAGAAAAAAACTAAAGAAAATAACCTCAAGCTATAGGAAAGAGGTGGTTATGATGCCACCTCCCCAGACTGTAACACAATGTCCTTTCTAGAAATGGTGTCCTTTCCTCTTCTGTTTTGAACATAGGTTTATTTGGTGAAGACACAGATACAGAAGTCAGATGTTACTTGGATCTGGCCAAAGTACCAGGCAGCGTGACTGGTTCCAAGAGGCCATGTGATGCTAGCTGCACCAATCAGGAGCCTTCGGTAGACTTTCATCAAAGTTAGCACAGACTTTCTTCGGAGACTGTTTGTGCTTGAAGTTACCACTGGAGAAGGGGAGGAGGCAAGCTTCTGATCTTCCTCAGCACCCTAAAAATGCCTCATATTGTGAAGTCTCATAGAAACAAATCTAGAAGAGAAACAAGTAAAAGAGGAAATGGATCAAAAGAGAAAATTTGCTGTTCAGTAAATGTCAGTTGTAGGCAGAAATAGAGGCTTAGTAACCTGAGCTATTGCTCTTTTCTTTTTTAAAAACTTTTCTTTATTTATTTATTCATTCATTTGGTACAAATCTCAGCTCAAGCTCACAGGGACCCTCCTGTCTCAGCTTCCCCACCACCATGCCTAGCTTTTGTGGCCAGCTTGGTGCAGATCCAGCACGGCATCCAGTACTGGGAATCAAACCCAAATCGTCGTGCTTGCAAGAAAGGCGCTTAAACTGCTGAGCTATCACTCTGGCCCCCAAGCTATTTCTTAGATTATGTTAGCTACATTGATGTTCTTCCCAACCATATTAGAAACTACACATGATCTTATCCAAAAGGCCTGGAAGTAATCCATATTTGAAACTAAATATGATTTTCTCCCTTTCTCAGGATGTTGGTTTCATTCCTATGCACTGAAGGCTCCTCATCCATATTACTGGGTGTGTGGCTACCAGCAGCTACTGGGCTTCCTTGGCACAGGCCCTGGGCCCAAGGGGCAGCAGCTTCCGCCGCTGTGCTCCCAAGTTCAAATAGTGTGAGGTGAGGTTTTCTTTTTTTTGTTAATTGGCCTCCTCTGGATCATTGGGTTATGAGTAGGGTTTTGAAAGAGTCAGCCTAGGCAGGCCTGGGCCGGTGCCCCAAGCAAAGCAAATGGGGCCAGAGAACAGGCTTATGCAAGAGAATGGCAGTGCTCAAGGTGGCCATGAAGGGGGGGGGGTGGGTAATGCTGAAAATAATGAAACTTCTGTTCCAGGTGAAGCTCAAGCTCGGCAACAGGTATCATAGGAATGGTGCAGGCATTTTTGTTTGTTTCTTTTTAATGTTTTTCTTCAGTTTTGATTTATTCTTGCTACTGAGGATTCAACCAGGGGCTTTTGCAGTCTGCTATATTTGCTAAAAAAATCTTTTTTTTTTTTTTTAATTTTGAAACAGGTTTTAAGTCAGTACCCTCCCCAGACTGGGTTCAGCCTCAGATCCTTCCTCTATCAGCTCCCCTGAGTGCTAGGATTGCAGCCTACAGCACCCTGTCCAGCCTTTATTCTAGATATGTGAGATTTGAGAGCCAAGTTGAGTGGGAGTAAAGGAGGCCAAGGAAATGTGACTGGATGAGGTACTCAAGTTCATAGCAAGCTATACATTTAATTTTGATAAGCATCAGGGTAGATATTGTGAACCAAGAAAAGGGGTTTTTGAACCCCAGGCACAGCTCTTTGAGAACGGAAATCCCTGACTGATCCCATCTCCTCTGAGAAGGGCACAAGATGGAGCCCACAGGTTAGCCAGGTCTTGGCAACTGCAGCTGTGGAGTTTCCGTTAGGAGGAGAAGAATGTTCACTAGCTTTAGGTTATATTTCAGTTTTCTGAGGCTGGATTATAGGAAATCAACCTGGAAAAGCCAAAATTAAGTCAGGAATAAAAGGAAGAGTCTTCCAGGTACTCTACTGAGATGGTTTTCTAGAAGCTGCATGAATGAAGGACTTCGGAGAGAAGGAAGAAGTGAACAATGATTGGTGCTACTAAAGAGCCCCATGTGTAATGGCAGAGTACAGCCACAGGGTCCAGCACAGCAGCTGTCATCAGAGCAACAGTTTCCACGGCATGATCAGAGCAAAAGGCACGAGTTCAAATTTAGCCATGAATGCCAGCGGTAAAGGCAGAAATTGGCTGAGATATTCTCCTGCGAGCTGCAGGATCCATAAGACAACACCAGCGTGGTGGGGCTCTGATTCATGCTTGTGCACAAGGCTCTACCCACTGCACCCTCCCTGCATACAAAGGGATATAATTGGAGACTGCATGGTGAGTGATATGAAAAGCAGTATTTTTTCTTTTCTTTTTTGTGGCTGGCTCAGCCCACCCTTGGGGCAGGGCTGGCAAAGCATGTGGTGCCAGGGATTGAACTTCAGTTCCTGAGCTTGCCTAAGCAGGCGCTGTAGAACACTGAGCTAACTCACCAGCCCCCCAACATTCTTGAAATCAAAGACAGAAAATAATTATGAATATGTGCTTTTCTTTCTCATTGAATGTGTAATAGATTAGCAGCCAAAGGGTTTTTCTTTTCTCCTTGACAACAGGATCATGCAAAGGTCATTGACAATGGCCACCACCTGAAAGCGGCCCTGGAACCCTCTTTCCCGCTCTCACTTTTGACTATGTTGTTGACTTACTAGTAAGAAAACAACGAAAGAGCCAAAGAGCATGAGTGCAGGTCCCCCAGCCCATCCCTCGCGGGACATGCCTGTCTTCTGCACACTGGCAGGTGCCTCCCTCTGTGCTGGCCCCAGTCACCCATTCCCTTCCATTCTGTGGAGCCGGCCTCTCCCCGGCATCCCCGTCCTGGAGCACGGAACCAGGGAAGAGTTGCGTGAGGATCAGAGCCCTGCAGAGGAGGTGTGTGTGACTCGGGGGCCAGATGCCACCTTAGACTTCGTCCTCTAGGAGAGAAAGGTGAGGTGGTGCGGCGGGGGCCAAAGAGGACCGGGATCTCCCCTGGTGCTACGCATGGGTCAGCGTTTTCTCAACTCGCCCTGTCCTTGGAGGACAAGTCCGCTACCGGGACACCAGCTGCTCCATAGAACCTGCAGGAAGGACGGAACATTCAGCACTCCTTCGTGCCATGACATCTGGGTTGCTGCGCTTGCTGCACAGCATCAGGTGACCAGTCCATATCCTGTGGCCAAAATACCCCAGCGGCTCCCCACTTTCCACAAAAGCCTGCTGAAGGCCTGCCAGCAGCCCCCTCCGTGACCGCTGCACCCATCTTCTGCACTCTCCTCCCGCGTCAGCTCAGCTGTCGTGACTCTTGGCCTTCCCCAGCTACGTGCAGGGCCTCTCCCTGGCCCTTCATCCCTACCCTTCCTTCCTTCAGCTTCAGGATCATATACCCCTGCTTACCCTCCCAAACTCCTCTCTCTCTCTCTTTTTCTCTTTCCCTCCCTGTAGCATGAATCATTTCTAGGGTGCCGTCTGTGTCATTCATTATCTGGCTTCGCACTTCAGGTTCTAGGGTAAGTTGCTCTGGACTTTTCATCTATGCCCAATGCCTAGACAGTCAGTGTCTGTCTGGTTTAGAGTAGGACCCATTAGGATTTGCAATTTGTGTGTGTGTGTGTGTGTGTGTGTGTGTGTGTGTGTGTGTTGGAACTGGGGATTGAACTCAGGCCCTTGCGCTTGCCAGGGAAGCACTTATTCCACTGAGCCATCTCCCCAGCCTTGGGATGTGCAAAATTAATACTTCATAGTAAGAATGGAAGGATTCCTAATTTAATAGTACTTTATAAAATACTCCCAACTATCCACCTGCACTGTTCTTGTTTCTGAAATCTAATTCTGGAAGAACATTTTCTGTCATGAAAAACTGTCTCATGAAAATAGCAGTAAAATGAGAAGCTGAGGGAAGTGACTGCTCGTCTTCTGGGCTTGATGCACTCAGCTTAAGGTGGAGAGGCACCCAGTGGGCTCCAGGCTTGCACCTTCTCTCTTGTTTCATCTTGACTTCCTTCCCTTCCCGCTTTATTCTGTTATTCCCATGATGTCATTATATGTTTTTATTCCACACTATCAATGACAATACAGTCAAGTAGATTATAAGTAAATAGAGAAAAGTAAATACCGTTAGTGTCTGCTTAAGCTTGTAAATAGATGGTTTAACTC
>PVKA01000078.1:178672-241533 GCA_004027165.1 Ctenomys sociabilis
TTTTTTTTTTTTTTTTTTTTTTTTTTTTTTTTTTTTTTTTTTTTTTTTTTTTTTTTTTTTTTTTTTTTTTTTTTTTTTTTTTTTTTTTTTTTTTTTTTTTTTTTTTTTTTTTTTTTTTTTTTTTTTTTTTTTTTTTTTTTTTTTTTTTTTTTTTTTTTTTTTTTTTTTTTTTTTTTTTTGTATTTTAGGGAAGGGTCTACAGGGTGTTCAGAGTCTCACTACTAGATCAGATTCATAATGATCCTTCTGCTTACAGCCTCCCAAGTGTTAGAATTACAGGCGTGCACCACCGTACCCAGTCTCAATTGCCATCTCGGCGTGCTCTGGGGGCGGGGCTGGCACAGCAGGCCCTGGCCCCTGCACCTGCTTGCAGGTGCTTTAATCCTCTGAGCTATTTGGCTGGCCTTAAAAATGTTTGAAACTCTATTTTTTTTTATTTTTTCACTGAGATAGGGCCTCACTATGTATGTAGTTCAGGCTGCCTTTTTGTTTGTTTTTTGTGGTACTGGGGACTGAACTTGGTACTTTGTTCTTACCAGGCAGACAGTTATGCCACTGAGCTATATCCCCAGCCCTTTAATATTATCTTTGATTTGCCTTATTATACTTAGAGAAATTAAATTAAATGGACCTTTAATTTTTTGTGCAATTTTAAACTTTGTAAGGTAATAATGCTATTGTTTAATAATTAACTCTTATTATAAAATGCATAGTTTGGGCCAGGGAGATAGCTTAGTATAGTAAGCAACTGCCTGACAAGAGCAAGGTCCTGCACTCAGTCCCCAGGGAAATCACAGATATTTGCTGAGTTTTGCTTATTTGTTTTGAGACAAGATCTTGCTGTGCAGTCCAGGCTGGGCTCATGAATCACAGTCTTACTGCCTCTGCTTCCCGAGTTCTAGAATCATAGGCATCAGTCACTGTGCCCAATTTAGTAAGATATTTTGTGAGCAAAATATGCTTTTAGTAATGGTAGGAACAATCATTTCAACATAGCTTAATCAATTCCCAGGAACATAGCATATTTTCCTAATTCGAACTTGTTCTTAGACAATTTTGTAGCTTCTATGCCCTAGTAAAACTCTTCTTGAAAATTTTATGTTAAATTAAGATGGCAAAGTTAACCAGTTTGGTTTTTATTAATGATTTTGCCTACCTACTAGAAATACATAACTACAATGACCCAGAGATAAAATTATCAGATTATCATCCCAAAGTCTGGAAGGAAAGTTCACCTCCCTGGTGGAGTCAGAGGTGCTGGCCAGCCGCAAGGAGGATGCTATGAAGAGCTTGCCTGCAGGAGCTGAAACAGCAGCAGAGCTGTTGTGCTCAAGCTGGATGGGTCTCCTGTGTTCAGCAGTGGGACCATGAAACCTGCAGTGGACAGAAGAGGGGTTTCTAGCTGCTAGATGCTCTTCAACCATCAAAAATGGCTCCCCTGCCCACGGGTGTATGACACCCACCGGGCCACTAGATCATCTCATTGCCATACCTCCCAACCAAGAACACGGATCAGATTGTGACAAAATCTGAATAGGAAAATAAAGACCATCTTCCAGGAGGAAATAACATACCCTTGCAGATAATTACCAATTTTAGTGAAAATAGACAGGCTATCAGCTGGTGGGAACAATGAAGCAGGAAATGGGTCACAGGTGTGAAGGCAGGACAAAGCTGGTGGCTAGAGCAGTCAAGCTCCCTCAGAACTGATACAAACATCTTGCCTAGTCACTGTCAGCTGTTAGTTGCTAGGTAACCTTGTGTCTGGTGATACTAACTTTGTAAGTGCATAAATGAATCCCCCTCTTGTTGTTGTTTAGATACTTTGCCCATTAGGAAAAGAGGCCTCCACCTGACTCAGCTCCTGTCTCTTGTCTACCTTTTCCTCACCTCTGCCTCCATTCCTTTTTCAGGGTATACTTAGAGCCAAGGAGACCCCGAAACCAGAAGAATGTAAGACCAAAACTGTTGTTTTCACAAAGTGGGAGAAAAAAAAAAGCTACTTAGGAGATGTAAGTAGCTAGTAAAACAAAAGCAGCCACTACACCAGTGTACTCACTTGCACTGATTGCTATGCACAACAAGACCACACAGGAAGCTGCATCCTGGGGAGCAGCAGATGCCCAGGCCATCTCCTGGCTTTCCCATCCTCAGGGGTCAGCAGCTGCAGAGACTGCATCTCACCTGTGCCCAGCAGATGGGGGGGGGCGGGGAGAAGGCAGAGCAGGAACAGGGGCAGAGGCAGGTGGGGAAAAGCAGTTAGGATCAAAGGGCAGCTGCCTAGCAAAACTGGAGTTTTTTCCTTCCCATGTTAAGTTTACTGTAGAGGAATTGACAGAGAGAGAGAGGAGAAAATTGTGTATTAAATGTATTACTTCTTTTTTACATGAAGGGTAAAGGAAGAGTCAAAATGTTCAAACACTAAAATATATAATCACACAATCCAATGAATCAGCAGGTTTTTTCTACCTTTAATTTGTAATTTCTCATTGTACAGAAAGATACACAAAATAGGAAGTAAAATCACTTAGTCTGAAAATTATTCAACAGCTGGGAGAGGATGGTAAGTTGCTTAGATTTTTGAACCTCCCTTATCCATGTACCTCAGAAGGTTATGAGATAGTAAATAGGTAGTCAGAGATTAAATGTGGAAAACTGTGTTTGATCCTAGAGTAAAAACACAAATACTTTTTTAAAGTGCATTTCTCATAAATACTTCTTTTTATATCTAATGAATGTTTAAAATGACAATTCAATAACTCATTTAAGTAAACATGGAAATTCTCCTATATAAATATTAGAAGATAAATGACATAGATTTTTAAATTAACCAGGATGAAAAACATTTTAACTATAGTAAGCTAGTTTACAATGATTTGCAGAGTATTTTTTTAAAAAAACTTGTGTTTATAGAAACAGATCTATCAGAGGCAGCTCATCCTATGCATGGTTACCGTATTATTAACAATTCACCTTTGGGAGTTACATGTGCTATGATTGGTATATTAGTTACTTTTCACATTGCTGAGACAAAATGTTCAACACCCACAAGTTAAAGGAGGAAAGATTTATTTCAGCTCAGTCTGTACAGGCTTCAGATGTAGTTAGTTGACTCCAAGGTAGGAAGACACAGTACCGGGGCATCACAGAGCAGAAGCAGATGCAGGCCACAACAATTGATAAACCAATATCAATACGTTATTAAGACCTGAATTTGTATTACAGTGTACTGTTTACCTGGTATACTCCTATATGTGCTGACAAGCGTAGAAAGTCTTGAATGTAGTCTGTAGGGAAACGCGTTCTGCTATGGCTGGAAGAAATACTATGTGATTATTCCATCAGATCTAGATGACAGCAATGCTGTTTTGTTTACTAGCTACCTGCTTGCAGTTTTTTAATTAATCAATTACAGAGAGAAAAATACTGAAAATAATGTCAACCACCCCTCTTTTAGTTGGATATTTTTGCCTTCCTATCTTAGTTACTCTTCTCTTGTTGCTGGGACAAATGCCCGACACCCAAAATAAAGGAAGGAAAGGTTTATTTAGGTCACAGTTACTGGAGGTTTTTTTTAGTCCATACTCTGCTGGCTCGAAGGCAGAATGGCAGAGAGCATCAGCTCATGGCGGCCAACAATGCAACAGAGAGCAATCACTAAAGAAAGTCTGTTTCTCTTTCTCTTACAGTACATTCAGGCTCTCTGCCCCAGACTGGGGGAAGTACTCACACCCATAATCCCAGCAGTACTAAAACCCATAATCCCAGCCTTGGATCACACATAATCCCAGTGCATCATGGGTTAATCACAAACTCTAGAAGTCCCCCCCTCATGGCTACATGAGGTTTTGGGGGGACAACTAGAAACAAACCATAACACTGCCATAGGTGGACATTCTTAGCATGATGAGTTGCAAATACAGAGCTGTCATGACTTCTTAGAAAGCTGAATCTTTCATTAGTATATAGTATCCTTCTCTATCTTTGACAAGCTTCTTGTCTGAAGCCTGCTTTGTTTGACATGAAAGTGCCCACTCCTGAAAGCAGTGCAGGAATTCATGTAACTTAGGCACAAGCAAAAACTAGCCAACATATTGTTATTATTATCACTTAGTCATTATTATTAAATGAGTTAAAATTAAAAGATAAAAATTATCTATATTTATTTGTAGTATTTTTCCTTCTTATTTATCTTAGATTCATACCTGTATCATTTTTCTTCTTCCTAAACAGTTTATCTGAACATTTCTTCTAAGACAAACCTACTGACGACAAATTCTCCCAGCTTTTGCTGGCCTGGGAAATGTTCTTTTATCCTTCACTTCTAGAATATCATTATACTAGATCCTGGAACGGTAGCTTCATGGGTTTTTTTTTCCAACATACTAAATATTTTACTCCATTCATTTGTTTTCTGAGAAAAGTGGTATAATTCTTACCCCCAGTTCTCTGTAGATAAAATGTAGCTTTTATTCATATTTTTTGACTCATTGTCTGCAACTTGAGTGCAACAGCTCACATGCAGTCTTTATTTGTATTTGTCATGATTCATGTTCTCTGAGCTTTCTAGATCTATGGTCTGGTATTCATTATTTTAGGAAATTTTCAGCCACTATCACTTTCAATAACTTTTCTTTCTTTGTTCCTTTTTTTTAGTCTGGCCTTCCCATCACTTTCACCTAATGCCTTTTCTTTCGGCTGGCTCCGACTGCCTTAAGGGTGGGTCTGGGTAAGGCCTGGGGAGTGGGGGATCAAACTGTGGTACCCTGAGCCTGGTCACACTTACATAAGCAGGCACTTAAACAGCTGAGCTAACCGTCAGGCCCTCTGGCCTTTTCTAATTGTCTTTCACTTCCTGGACATTTTGTTCCTTTTAAAAATTCTATTTCTTTTTACATTTAAGCTCAGGAAGTTTCTATGGACAAATCGTTAAGCTCACAAGTTCTTTGTCCTGTGTCCAAAATGTCCTTCATGTCTGTGGCAGGCAGAATTTTTATTGTGACTCTTAGCAGTTCTCAGGTGTTACGTAAACTACACACCCCCACCTGTATGCAGTCCACTCTTTCAAACAGCTCTCATATTAATCACAGGGGTTTTAAATGTCCAGAGGAACAATTCCAAACTTCTTGCCACACCCAGCTGATGCTGGGTCTGAGGGTCGCCATGACTTTCTACATGTATTTCTGCTTTCTTGCTGTGTGGCACACCTTATCATTGTTTCTTGAAAGCTAATCATGGTTATCAGACACTAAGAAATGAAGCAAATGGACTTTTAGCTTTTATGTCTAGGTGGGTGCAAGTGAGTCTGCTTTAATGTCTGCTCCAGCAGCAGCACATCTCCTCCACCCCCATCACTAGAGCAAGACAGTGCCCAGCCTGAATGAGGAAAGGCCTGTTTGTTTCCCAAGTTCAGAGGGCTCCATCCATGGCCAGTCAGGAAAGAAACCTACTCGCCTCATGGAGGCCAGGAAGCAGCCAGAGCAGAGCTGGAGATGAGAGCAGATTTACATTATATCCCCAGGGACTTAGTCCTTTTTGCCAGACCCCACCTTTAAAGGTGAGACTTTGATGGATATTTTAGACCCAAATTGACATATAGGTATACATTTCAGTTTTCTCTGATGTCGTTTCTGTGGTTCCCCTATGGTCTTTGGGTTTTCTTAGAAATTTTTCCTTACATAGAGGCTGCTTACTCATGCTCTTGTGGTTGTAATCCACTGCTGTTACACTACAGTACCAGCCATGTGGTCACAAGTACTGGAGAGTGGGTATACTCTAGTCATTTAGAATTCCTGGGTTATGAATGTACGGTTGACTTGAGAAGTTTAATAGTTCAAGTGACTCAGCAGGGAGTCAGGGTTTTTACTTTACTTTTACTAAACTGGAGGAAGACTCTCCTGCTCCTCCTCTTGGTCCAATAAATCTATATTTGCAATTCCAGAAATACGTTTTTGGAATTCCATCAAGTTAATTCTAACCTACCACTCCCAGGGCAACCCATGACAAAACTAAGGACACTAAAGTATATTCATAATTATGGGGAGCCCAAGGGCCCTAAGTTCAGCCATGGAGATGGCTTTCTGGAACAAAAGGGCTGACATAGGATCAAACCCGGGTTTCACTCAGTCATGAAGGAGAAGTGACCTGAGGATGAATGACTAAGAATTGCAGGAAGTAGGTGAACACTGTGAGCTGGGCTGGGTAGGAGGGGATATGCAGAGAGAAGGATATGCAGAAAAAGTAAGCTTCAGGCCGGGAGATGTTCTCAGTAGAATAAGTGCTTCCCTGGCAAGCATAAGGGCCTGATTTCAATCCCTGGATCCACAAAAAAAAGAAAGAAAGAAGAAGGAAAGAAAGAAAGAAAGAAAGAAAGAAAGAAAGAAAGAAAGAAAGAAAGAAAAGAAAAGAAAAGAAAAGAAAAGAAAAGAAAAGAAAAGAAAAGAAAAGAAAAGAAAAGAAAAGAAAAGAAAAGAAAAGAAAAGAAAAGAAAATGTAATCTGCATTATACTATTGAGAGTGTATCTAATGTTTTGGGGTCTGGTGCTTCAGCTGTGATGTGTAATCTTTCAAGCCCCAGGAAGTCATAGCCTCTATCTCAAGGCTTGATCCAAACCAGTAGCATGTAACACTGGCTCTTCATGCTGTCTCAGCCTGGCTTATATTTCAAACACTATCACCAGCACCTCAGCTAGAACACTATGCATGGCTTAAAGCCAGTGGAAGGGATAAGGAAAAGTCCTAGCCAGCTCTGTACACATCAATACAGGAAATAGGGTCAAACTCTGCCAAAATGGAGAAGACAACTCTTCTTCAAGGAGAGCTGCTCGCGTAGTCCTCCGTAGAAAACCTTCTAGTCCTATATGAGAGGAGGGGTGGACATCGTGTGAGCTCTGCATCCCACCCCAGTGTAGCCTGCTTAGCATATTTGGAGGGGAGAGAGGCAGCTGCCACTGCTGCTCCCTCTGCTCTTGGCTGTTTTCAGCTGCCATGAACTGCTGCCCCCTGCCCTGTGCCACTCTGCCTTAGAGCCAGCCAATTATGGATTGAGGCCTCTGCTAACTGTGAGATAAATGAAACTTTCCTTCCTTAATTTTAGGTGTTGGGTATTTTGTCCCAGCAATGAATGAAAAGTAACTGAGCCAATGACCTTCAGAAGCAGCTCCACTAACTCACATTTACTTGCTGCTTCCACCACATCTTTACTCAGGATCAGAATTTCAGGGAATGTTGTGTTTGATTCATTCTTCTTTAGACCACTAAAGTCTTCTCTGTTTCTTCAGTAAGTCTCTTTTGCCTTCTAATTCTTGATCCTCCCTATATTTCTTCTTAGCATATTAATTGCATGCTAATGGGTTTATTGTGATTCTCCCATCAACATGCATTGATGAAATCCAACTACCCTTTTTCCACCCTCTTTTCCTTCCTGCACCTTTCTCAATCTCTAGAAATTACTATCCACATATGAAAGAGAATACAAGCTACTTTTCACTCTGTTTGGCTTATTGCACTTGATATAATCTCCTCCAATTTTACTCACCTTGCCACAATGTAACAGGCTTTCGTTCTTAGCTATAGCAGAATGGTACCCACTAGGCATGTATGTCACAGTTCCCTTATCCATTCGTTGTTGATGTTCCCTAGGCTGATTGCACAACTTGGCAACTGTGAACAGTGCTGCAGTAAATGTGAACACGTGGGGGTTCTTTGGTTTACTGACTTCATTTTCCTTAGACAGATAACCAAGAGTGAGGCAGCTGGATTTGCAGGCAGTCCTCTTCTTAGTCTTTCGAGGAGCATCCGTACTGTTTTCCACTGTTGCTGTTTAGTTACTTTCTCTTTGCTGGACCAAAACACCAATGAAAGGAGAAAAGGTTTATTTTAGCTCATGATGTTTAAAGGGTTCCACTCACAGTCATGGGCTCCAAGGCAAGATGATGTCACGGGGCGTAGCAATCCACGCTGTGGCAGGCAGGAAAGCAAGACACAGAAAATGTTCCATTCCCTTCTCATTCCATTCAAGCCACTAGCCTGATGGTTAGTGTCGCCCATCCCGAGTGGGCCTCCCTACTGTCCACACCCAGAACTGTGCCAAGCCAATCAACAGGCTAAGCCAGAACAATTTACCTAAATGCAGTTCAAGCGCCCTTGACCCAGCCTCAGCTCTAGATCCAGGAAGTTTTGGGCGGGGACCTGAATCCAACCCGGAAGATTGCCTGTCCTGGCTTATATCTCCAGCAGAGCTCCAACATTGTTTTCCCATAGCTTTCTATCCAGGATGAGAGCAATATTATTGCAGATTTTATTTGTTATTTACTGATAGGGAACTATCTTCAGCATTTTTTTTTTTTAATAAAAACCAACTCAAAACAGACAAAATACCTAAATGTAAGACTGGAAGCTCTCAAATGATTAGAGGAAAATGTAGAGGAAATTCTGGGAGTTACCGGAATAGGAAGTGATTTTCTAGACATCTCCTCAGAAGAACAGGAAATAAAAAGCAAAACTTGCCTAGGGGAATTACATCAGATTAACGGACAGATAAACAGAATGCAGTCAAAAATATGGAAGAAAATATTTTTTATTTATATTTTTGAAAAATATTTCACTTTTCATCTGACACAGTTAATATCCAGAATATATAAAGTCCTCAATTTTATCTGTTATAAGCTAGTAATAGTCCAGTTTAGAAATAGATAAAGTGATCTGAACATACACTTCTGAAAAGAAGAACTGCAAATGGAGAAGCACTTTCAACTTCTTCCGTGAGCTTTTCTTTGCCTCCACCACTCTGCTAGCTGCTTCGGGCCTTGGTTCCCTGTTTGCTGCCTCTTGGCCTTCTCAGAGCTTCCTTACTCTTGTCAGCTACTTCTAGCTTGTGACTTAAAGCAATGGGAAGCAGGCCCTTCCCTCGCAGGCTGAGGGCCAGAGTCTGTAGGATGGGTTACTCCTTGGCTTCTGTGTCCCCGGGAAGACAGGTCAGCAGGAGAGTGGCGCAGTCAGCACACGGGCTTCGGTCGGTTACACGTCCTGTCCCATGGAGCTGGGTTCCGTAGAGATCCCAGTACTAATGTCGGAGAGCACAGGTCGTCACAGCACATGTGACAATGCTGGGAAAGTTGGAAACATGGCGAGAACTGACAAACCGGATTGGGCACACAAAGTGAGCACACGTTTGGGAGAATGGCACCAACAGATTCGCTCCACGTGGGTCACAAACGTTCAAGGTGGAGCAACACAACTGTACCTACGGAGTACAGGCAAGCCGTAGAGCAGAGCGCTACCCAAATGAGCAGGCATGCGCAGCAAAGGGAGCCCGTTTGTTCAATATCTAAACATCTAGCAGAATCGCTGAGTCCTTGTTTCCCTGCAGTGACAAGGTCTTGCTTGCTTCCTTAACTAAAGGAAAGCGACACTGCCCTTCTGCCTGCCATCAGAAAGCAGTTTATGAGCATGAGTCATACCGAGAGAACAACTTCCTTCTAGGAAGTCTTGCCTTTCAGTAGTCCTCACTATCCTCCCCTCCCCCTCCTCTTTTTCTTCCCCTCCCCCTCCTCCTCCTCTCCCTCTCCCCCTTCCTCTGCCTCCTCTCTCCTCCCCTTCTTCTTCCTCTCTCTCTCCCCTTCCTCTCCCCTTCCTCCTCCTGAAACTGGTGATCTCAGTGAAAGGCTACTTCTGCTAAGAGGCCTTCCTCAGACTTGGAGGAGCACAGAGCTCTTCTCCTGTCCCAGCTTGTGTCCTTGGCCATCCTGGCATGAACCTAACACAGCACAGCCTCTCTGCAGGCACTTATGAGATTGAAAAGCTTGCTGACCAACAGGACTTTCTGCACGGAGAGCAAGGGTCCCAGCTGGCACACTGCCCGAAAGGCCCTGGGCATGTCAATTGCTGAACTGGTTATTCTCACTCAATTGCTGCTTCCTAATTTCCATTCAAACGCTGCCAGGAGCTATGCACTGAACAGTAGAGGAACAGGATAACTTGCTTCAAATTTTCGGTAACCCTTTGCTCGGAGCCTCCTACAGATGGGAAAGTTCGCTGAGTGCGATCTTGGGACAGCTCTCACGCCTACACAGTATCAGGGCCTCCTGGAAAGTGGCTCTACAGAAGCAATTCCTGAGTTACACCCCAGGGATTCCAGTATGGAGAAAAGGAAGTGGGGAGGTGGAAGGGGGAGAAGGAAAAGGGCAGAGACAGGAGAGAGAGGAGGAAGGAAGAAGGACAGGAGGGAGGGAAAAAGAGAGCCAGAGAGGCTGGCAAAAAGGAAGAAGAAGGGAAGGAAAGGGAGGAGGGAGGAGAACGCAGCAGGCGCAGAGGGCAGGGCACCCCCACCTCGCGACACCTACGGCCTGCTCACAGTCCCGGGAAGCACCCCAGCCCCGCCCACCCCTGGCCTTCCCGGCGCTGCCGGCGTCCTCCTCCCCTAGGTGCAGTGGTGTAGTCGCGGGCCCAGCGGAGGCTGCGGGCGGCCTGGCCAGCGCGGTGAGTACCTGGGCCTCGGCCCCGCGCCTGCGCTGCAGCTAAAGAGCCTGTGGAGGCTCAGCGCGAGCGGCACGGCCTGCGGGGGACCGATCAAACTGAAACCGAAATCCGCCACAGTGGGCCCCGGAGTCCGGGCCTGGTGCTCCAGAGAGAGCTAGGGCGGCTGGGGTTTAAAATACCAGGGAAAACATTCGCTGAAGCGTGATGCAAAAGTAGTAAAACTTAAAGACGACCGAATGCAGT
Organism: Ctenomys sociabilis; assembly: GCA_004027165.1. Taxonomy (NCBI): domain Eukaryota; kingdom Metazoa; phylum Chordata; class Mammalia; order Rodentia; family Ctenomyidae; genus Ctenomys; species Ctenomys sociabilis. The sequence continues at coordinate 189,395 of PVKA01000078.1, forward strand.
TTCATAAAATTGCAGCGGGCCCTTCAAGTAAAAGCAAAGAGGATGTTTGGTTTTACTCAAAAGTAGTTTGAAATAAGTTTTGAATGTTTTTGTCATAAAAATGGTACACATTTTAGCAGGTCCATATATTTAACCAGATTTAAACATTACACAATGTATGCATCTTTCAAAACATTTTTTACTCTCACTAGTAGCATTGCTAAATGTTTTTATGTACCAGATAGAAAAAGAAATTTAATCACATTTTTAAAAGAATAATAAAGAAATTTCAATAGTTTGAAGCCTAAGTTTGAGCTTTAAAATATGCAAAAGAAAATTACTCAAGTGATATAGCACTTTTTTCCACAAAAGTTTAATTTATTTAGAAGTAAACTGTAACCTAGGTGGTGCGCTATTGCTAGTATAACCTCAAAGTATATCTCATATTGTTTGAGCGACCCCCGGCCCCCTGAAGAAGCCTCCTGTCAACAGGTGACTGCCCTGCTGTGCATGCTCAAGTGGCTCCTGAACTCTGCCCTCGCAGCGCAGGCTTTCACCCAGGGGGCAGGCTTTCACTCACGGGAACGCAGGCCTCTGGGAGGCTCCGAGGTAAAAGGTTTGCCACTATTGAAGGTCAGGCCTTCCTTTTGGTTCCATATTCTTACACTGGTTTGGTTTGCTTTTCCTTAATTTTAAGTAAAACGGGAAAACTTCAGATTTCTTAGCTCACACCTGCTGGTGGGGTTGTGTCGAGCGATAGCATCCCTCATGTTTCTGGTTGTCTCTTGGCCCTTAGCCCTTTGGAATCTCTGCTAGCTCGGCCTGGCAGCTCCGTCTTCCTGACCCTTAACCTCAGGCCCTGAGCAAGAGCTTCTGCTGTGCTAAGTGTCCTGGGAGGGAGCACAGCGCTGTGACTTCCACTGAATAGGGGACATGAGGGGGTTGCCCAGGAATCTGCCCAGGGTCTTTTATAGGCCAGAACAGTGTATTGAGGTGCATCTAAGGTGGTAACATGGGAACTCGCACATGAGGTGGGATAAAACTTGATCAGTCAGTAAGACTACAAGCACAGTTGCTCAGGTACACTTCATTAAATCAAGAACCAAATGGGGAAGCAAGTCATGTAGCAAGCTGCACGAGTACAGAGCAGGGCCTGCCCTGTAGGATTGGGTTAGTGACCCTTCCTGGCTTTTTCAAGGTGATTATCAGTCCTAGAGGCTTATCTTTAGAGAGGTCCGTACCTGTTTGATCTTTGATCTTTAGGTCTGGTCCACAGCAGGAATCTTATCTTTGGTGCTGTCTCCTTCCGGGGCCTAGCCCTGTTTGACTGCCTATAATATTTCTATCTAACTTGGCTGGATCCAGCAGTACTACTAATTTCCATTAGTTCATTAAAAGGAGTAGTTGTGCTAATATTGTTTGATCAGTCTTGCATGCCTATATCTGGTAATCTGAGCAACTACTTTGAAGATAACAATATGCAATATAATAACAAATGTTAGTTTCACATCATTTTGTTTTGAAATTCTATATTTTAATTATTTTATTTACTCTCTTCAGAACAAAAAAAAAATAATAATAAATTTGGAGGAAAGAGACTGGATCATCCTGAATTATATTCCAGAGAGCTTATCCCAAATGGTCAATGTGCAAAGCAGGAATCCAAATGGCTTTGGAGAATGACTATGGTAAAATTACTCTGCGCAGGTGCTTTGCTCTGCTGTAGCTTGTGCAGCCAGAAAGGTGAGCCCTAGCCACCAGACTTTTGCAAATGTTATCTTATTAAAACCTCTGATTCGTTGTCATTTGGGGACTGGGTCCTTTTCTTCCTAGAGGAATCAGGACTTTTCGATCAGTGCCACAGTGCTGTCAGCTGGGAAAGCTCTGCAGTCTGCTGGGCACTGTGTCCTGGCTTCTGGCCTCACTGGGCACCTGAAGGCATGATGACTGAGGACCTGAACTTTTTCCTTTACTTGCTTTAGTTAATTTTACTGAAAACTTAGCCATTGTCAGGCTCCTGGTTGCACTGCAGAGACAGGAAATCAGCTGCCTCCCTCTGGTCCCGCTGGCAAACAGCATCAAGCTCTGCTGACATTCGAACATCTTCTGTTGGGTCAGCGTTTATGAAGTCACAATGCTGCCAGAGCCAGCAACTATTTGTCTCTGTGCTGAGGATCAAACCTAGAGCCTGGTGCACACCACCAAGCTACCCTCTTAGCCAAGATTCATGAACTATTTCATATCCACTACAGGGACCATGCTGGTGAAAGGAAAAAGGAAAGGGCTTTCACCTCTAGGGGATTTTGAGGATGCAGCCCCAGCCCAACCTATTTATGTGCTTAAGCTCATGTGTGAATTGTAAGAAAAGCTTTTGCTTGTAAAACACATAATAATTCTGAAAGACAAGGAGAGCTTTGGCATTTGATCATTACCATACACAGTGGAAATAAACAGGATTCTAACCCCAAAATCTTTTCACTGAACCCATCCACCTCCACTGGAGAATTTTCCTGTAATGTAACAAAAATTGGATCCAGATCTTGGAAGAAGTTAGATTTCCAAGGTCTGAAGAAAAAGCTATTTTTTTATAATTGTATGTTAGTGATTTTAAAAGTCTGCTGGTAGAATAAATGAACATAATATGTAAGTGCATAGTGCTGCCATCTGGAAGGGAAATGGTAGTATACTTATGATTAAATGGATGTTGTGCACTAACACAATCGCTCACACATTCACTGCTTCTCAGATTGTATCCTTTTTGTTGCAGAAGATCCGGAAGTAAGCCAGAGCTCTTTTGGACAGCTCTGGAACCATGGGCAGCAATGCAACAGACCTGGAAGCCGGATATATCTCCTCCTTCGTAGCGATACTTTTGTTTGGCTCAAATTTTGTGCCACTTAAAAAATATGATACTGGTGATGGTAATTATTTTTCCTTCTGTACCAACCTACAATTAATTCTAAGAGTCTTCTGTTTTTTAGAGTGATGGGCATAAAAATAAATTTTGGTGATTAGGGCCTAGTGAATAGGGCTCAGTGTTCATCAGCATTTGCTGAAACCCTACCTGAGAGCCAGGCCTCAGAGGCAACCCCGAAGTTCATACTTCGAGGGAAAACCAGGGTGATATGTCAGAAAGCCTTCATTTCCACATCTGCTATGTTTGCAAAAGAAATAACTTGCAGGTAGTTCTGCTAATGACACTTGTCTTGAAAACACCAACTGCTGCCTTGTAAAGTGATGTGAGAAACACCTGAATTCTGTGCTTGCCTATGTGAAGCACAAAAAACACTAGATGGACACAGAATACTGCCCACAGATTATGTGTGATTAGACCCAAAGTGCATATTAATGTGCACACACTCACACTCATACATGCGTGTGAACACACACACACACCCAGCCTTTCCCTCGGTTCCCCACATGTGCGAGGCATCCACCTACCCACATCTGGTATCAGATCCTCAATCTACCCACTTCATAAAACTCCACAAACTCAACCCCTGGTGCTTGTCCTGAAGCAAACCTCAGGCCTTTCTCAAGCAAAGTGCTGTATTTACTGCAGCATTCAGAAATTTCCATGTGCTATCATTTTTATTAGGTCACTGCTCTTTAAAAGGTATATTACTGATCAGTATTTCAGTGTTTCTCAAACCTCATCTTCCCTATAAACATTGTGGGGGTTTTTTGCATAGTTTTGCATTGTGTGTTGATTTTTAGAAATGTGTGTATAGCACAGCAAAACTGACTGTGAGGTGACTTTTAAAAAACAAAAGAGTTATTTTATTCATCTATCCTCCATATCAAAGCCAGATGGAACTGATGCTATATTGGTGAATATATACTGGGAGTTAAGTTCTTGTTGCTGTTGGCTTTTTGTTACTAAGGTCTTCCTGCTGCTTAAACAATTGAATGGCCAATCATTTTCTTCTAGAGGCTTCCTTCTGTTTTCCTTTGGATTTGGGACAGGAAGGGAAGCTATGACAGAAACAACAAAGGGGATAGAAGATGTGTCTTCCAAGACTTTACAGTCAGTTTTCTGCTGTGAATGAGCCAGCCTCCCTCCCTGTTTGCCTCCATCCCTCTCTCCCTCTCCCTCCCTCCCTCCCTCCTTTCCTTCTTTCCTTGTATTGGACCTGAGACACAGGGCCTGGGATACAGCACACCTACCACTGAGCTCCACCCATGGTCCCAAGCAAATCTCATCAGCTCTTTCCTTGGCAGTCTGTAAAATGAAAACTACATATGTAAAATTAAGTTCTTTCTTGTCTCTGTAATGCTTTTTTTTCTTAGAGGTTAGGAAGTTTTTTCCTCTGTACTATGACAGTAAGTCGCAATAGCTAAAAATCTCCCAAACATACAGTCAGAGACAATATGTCCAGCTATAACTGTCTAACTGTCTCAGGGTTTCTTTCAATATCAACTACTTTATCATTGTGATCTGTAAGGCTTCCCTGGTGCAGGAGCCTTGGAAAGGTACAGATTCCTCTCAGGTCCTCAGTGTTCCTCAGATAGCTGGTGACGATCAGCCCCTAGAGCTTGGAAAGTGCAGCCCTGCTGTGGGACACATGGCTCCCTGCAGACCGAGAACCCAGCTGTGTGAGACCTGCACTGGACCCTGGCTGTATCTGCATCCAGCTGTGCAGAGCTGGCATAAACAATCTGCAAAAGTTTTAGTCATTTGTGTTCTTGTGTAGTTCCTGATGCTTCTCGTGCATGTAAGTGAGTGTGTGTGTGGGTGTGTGTGTGTACACGCACACGCATGTGCACCAAGTGTGACATCTCAATGGAATTCTAGACTAGGTTTTTCCAACATGGACAGAAAATTCTGAATTTTCCTGATGTTGTTGTAGGCAACTGACTTAGATAGAAACACTTATGGTCAGACAGGGCTGGGCCTTCAAGGAGACAGTGCTGAAGACAAGAGGATTGCAGCTGTGGAGACCCAGACACCTCCTTCTGCGGTGGGCCAGACCTCAAGACAAAAGAGGGAAAAAAAGGGGCTGGCCAAATAGCTCTGTGGATTAAAACACTCACAAGCAGGCCCAGGGGCCAGGGATTCCATCCCCAGGCCTGCATGCTGGCCCTGCCCCAGGGACACGCTAAGATGGCGATTGAACCTGCGTATGGTGGTGCGCTCCTATAATCCCAGCTGATGGGAGGTTTTAAACAGGTGGATCACTACAAGTCCTATCTAGTAGTGAGACCACGAACATCTTGTGGTACTTCCCTAAAAACAAGAAAAAAAGAAAAGTTTAAAAAGACAAAACAAGTCAACAAACACAGCCACATACTTCCCTAAGGATGGGCATCAGGGATTGATATTATAAACAGGTATCAATAGCCTTGAAAGAACCTAAAAGAGTCACTAATCCAACCCCCAACAGGAAGAGATCTTGCTCTGTACTCTTGCCCACTCGCTAGGTGACTTGTTTCCCCATTTGATCTGAGTTTAATCAATTGTACCTTAGCAATTCTGCTTGTAATCTTACTGATTAACCACAGTTTTGTCCACCTCATGCCAACCTTGCAAGTTCCCATGGTTTCCACCTTGGGCCCACCTACCTCACCTCATGGTGTTGCTCAATAAAAATCCCTGGGAAAGGGAGACCCTTGGCAACGCACTTGGTCTGCTTCTGTCTGTCTCTTGTAAATGTATTCTGCTCTTAAGTTCTGTTGTTCCCTGGGTGATAGTTATAAGGACAGTTTTCTGACTCTCAGATTCATTTGCTGTATCTTTGAGGTACGGTTAGCTACTATCGAGAGTAATTCCCAGAAGAAAGTGTGCAGAGGGCCTAGGGCAAAACTTCCACAAACTGCGGCCATTCCCCAGTAACCCTTCCACCATAGTCTTAAGCACAGATTTACTGAGAGCCACTTGAACCCTGACACCGAGTTCTCTTGTTTCCAGGAATGTTTCTTCAGTGGGTGCTTTGCGCTGCCATTTGGCTAGTTGCCTTAGTGGTCAACCTGATACTCCACTGCCCCAGGTTTTGGCCTTTTGCAATGCTTGGAGGCTGCATTTGGGCAACAGGTAAGGGGTGATCTAACTTTCTATGTAATCATTTCATGTAAGCTCAGCATAACTCTGATTCACAAAAAGGAATAGCATTCAGCAGTTCTGCAGACTTCTTTGCCATAGACTGTAAAATTAACTGTTTTGTTTCTTCCTGGCACATCCCACCTATTTTTGTAATTTTCTAATTTGTTTCTTTCAATGATTTCTAAGTTCCTGATAGAAAATTATTATGGTCAAAATATTTCAACATTTCTTTTGAATGTATGCTATTTTACATGTTCTGGCCCTTATTTCCCCAGCAAGTATTATTTATTAAATAGTAATGTCTATCCTTGATATTTTTAGGCTATACACTCAGAAGTAATTGACACATATATAAAGTCATTTCAAAGGCAGTGATATCAGAAAAATAACCCCCCAAAAAATCTTTCTGCTATTGCTTTCGTGTGCCTGAAATTACAGGACTAGAGTTTATATATTTTTTTGACCAAACAGAAATGGTTTTCTTTGTCAGACAAATTTACTCCTGAAGAGCTTTTTTCTTTTTAACAAGGACTCAAGGATCTTTATAAAGTTTTGTTAAAAACAGATAACTTTTAAGATGCTAAAAGAATTTGTTATTTTAGCCCTTGATTTGAGGGAATAACATACAGTAAAGTTTAAATGGTTCATGAGTTAATGGCTGAAAGAGGTAACATTTACATTTCTGAAATCACACCTTTATGCTTCATGACCTCCTCTGGTCTGTGTTTGTCATGCCTGCTAGGAGCAGAGCAGAGTATAATGCGAGAGGAGAAGAGCCAACCCATCCTCTGGATTCTGCAGTGTTTGTTTTCTTCTTCGGTAATAGGCACTGAAGCTGGGCCTATACCCGCAAATGCTTTCTAATTTTTTTTTTTCAATTTTGTGACAAACTTGCAAATTTGATGAGTTGCGAAGATTAGGCTCAATCTTGTCATTCATCTGCCTTGACCTTTCAAAGTGTTAGGATTATAGGCATGCACAAGTGCTCCTGGCTCTGGCAGAAGGTTCCACCAGGAGCCAGTGGGGGAAGAGCCCCACTTAAGGGATGGTCCCTCTCTGGATGCCCTAGGTTGCAGAGCAAGGGGAGGTGCCAGTATTGTAGGGACTTTGTTGTAGGTGATAAGAAGGGTGTTGTTATTGACAGGGTTGAGGACTGGAGGGAAGACCTGCCAAGAAGGGAGATGATGAATCCTCTTGGGACCTTCTGCATCTGAAGGTCCTGGAGGTTCCCTCCATGGAGGACATCCACCTACAGTTCTCTGGCAGCAGCAGGCAGCCTGTCACTGAAACTCCAGGAGGTTCAGGCAGGAGCTGCAGGCCTGGGAGACCCTGCCTGTGGGTGACAGATGAAAATAGGTCACTTTCCCAAAGAAGAATGAGCAAACAAGCAGAGGAGGTGCTCCAGGGCCACTCCCTAGAGCACCTCCCTATTGTGACAATAGAAGGCGGGATGAGAAGGGGCCCTCTGCGCAGAGCTAGAGGAGATGGGGGAGCAAGTGGGAAGCTTTGCAGGTCCAGAGAAGAAGGCTCGCACAAGGGGCTTACTGACCAGGCTGCTGCTGTGGGGCAAGGAACTGCGGAACAACAACAGCAATAACAGCAGCAGCAAAGATAAAACCAATCATGAGCCGGACTTGGGGACATAAACCTGTACTCCCAGCTGGCTACTCAGGAGCTGAGCCAGGAGGATGGCTTGTGCCCAGGAGGTAGCCGTCCTGGCCAATGTAGTTAGGACCATCTCGAAACAACAAGAACGACAATAACAACTTTGGCATTAATGCCCCCGCTTGCGTCTAGGGATGTCACTCTCCTTTCACCATCCGTAGCTTCTGTGACAAGTCCGGCAACAGCGACCTACATCTTACTAGGAGTCAAAGCATAAGTTTGATGCCAAAAACGTTTATCTTATTTTAAAAATGGGGATCTCCACAAAAACTTGTCCAAATCTCATGAGATTCAGTTAGTTTCAGAATATACATCCTTTCCGTACTGGAAATAATCCTTCTTCCATATATATCCTATCTACAGGGAATGTCGCTGTCATCCCAATCATCAAAACCATTGGCTTGGGCCTTGGAATCCTAATCTGGGGATCCTTTAATGCCCTGACTGGCTGGGCAAGCTCGAGGTAACACAGTCACCCTTTCAATTAAATCTCTCATGACTAAAGCATGACAAGTACTAAGGGTTAGGCTAGCTGCAAAGAATAATAGCTCTTAGTCTCACAGAGATTATACATCAAATGGTAAAATGCACATATAGAACGTGACATCTTTAATTATTCCTTGTCTTAAACTCTTCCTAAGTATCCTAAGTATTTTATCAAGAGATAGCAAAAAAACCAACTCAAAACAAAAACTGATTTAGAGAATTATATCCAGGAAACACTGCAAGAGGAAAAAAAGGCAGCGATGTTGATTTTTCCCATCTATTGTGTTTTCTGGGCACATTACATACATTAATCTTATCTCATTTGCACAACTATATGTGTGTGTGTGTGTGTGTGTGTGTGTGTGTGTGTATATATGTATGCATACTGTCTTGTAAGGAAGCTGTACTCAAAGGTCAGTTTCCAGAGGTTTCTCACAGGCATTTGGGACTCCAACCCAGTTTTCCATTCTAAAGTACCCAATCGACCTCCCTGCTCACTCGCATCTGAAGCCCAGTCTCCTCACTGCAGTTGCAGTTCTGTCAGAGCACAGCTTGCCCATCCTTTGGTATTGGCTGTGGCTACTCTCCCCTACCCTGCAGAGCTGAGTACTCACAAGATGACGTCAGGCTCACAGAGCCCCACATACTGTCCACTCCTGTGAAGGAAAAGTTTGCCACCCCAGTGCTAGAATTATGCTGCCCACTAGAGTAGCCACAAACCACAGGAGGCCATTGATATTGAAACGAAATTCATTAAAATGTCACAACATGAAGCATGGACTCCTCAGTACTTGCTGTGTTCCGAATGCTCAGCAGCCGAACCTGCATGGAGGCCACCTGTCCTAGTGACTTTCTCATTGCTCCGTCACAATATCCAAGACCCCACTTCCCAGGAGGAGAGGCTTCCTCTGGGTCACAGTTTCAGATTTCAGTCTGTAGCTGGGTGGCTGCAGAAACAGTCATGGCAGGTTTGGCAGGAAGAAGCAGGCACAAGGCACAAGAGTTAGCCTCCCTGTCCCATTTTATTCCATTCAGGCTAAATGCCTTTTGTGGTTGGTGCCAGCCATCCCCAGGGTGGGTCTTCCATCTTCAGTAAATCCATCGTGCACACCCAGAACTATGCTAGACTGATCAGTGGACTGCTCTGGGATCACACCTGTGATTCAGCCACTCCCAAAAGTCCTACCAGGTGAGGTCTGGGGGCATTTTAGATCTAAACCATAACAGTGCCCCATAATAGGTACAGATTGAGGACAGCCTGGTCACCATGAATGGGTCTCTCGGGCTGTGTGCCCTCAGCCAGCTTGAAGGTCAACACCCGAGCCACGTTTGGGAGATGAGTAGCTCAGATGGTGTTGCCCTTACCCCACTTCGGGTGCTTCCATTAGCCTTAAAAGCACCATGGCTCCTGCAGTGAATTGACTTTAGCTCCTCTGCCTGCTTTCCCCTCTTCTCTTCTGTTGGGCAACCCTGAATTTCACAAATGCTATCTGCTGGTGCCTCTTCCCTCGCATTCTCTTCCCTCGCTCCAGGGTGGTTCTTGGTGATGTTTTGTAGTGATGGTGACAATGTCAAAGCAGGAAGAGAATTCACTCATTGCCGAAGAATAGGAACTTTAGCCAAGGAATTTCTAGGGCATGTTTCAAATGGTCAAGTGTGTATAGCTCAGTAGCAGAGCAGTTGTTTGGCATGTGTGAGGCCCTGAATTTGATTCCCAGAACCACAACAAATAAATAAAGTTGCAGCCAATTATTTAGTATTCCACTCATCATTTTAACTATAATTTTCTTCCTCCTTTAGTTTCAATAGAAGAGAGACACTTACAATTAAATACTCTGCTACATGCTAACCACCCTGTTTATAACAATCTCTACAATAAGTACAACTATTTCTCCATTTATAATATGGAAATTTGAGCCACATTTATGTGACTTATCCAAGGTTACAGTTACTATCTGTGAACCTTAGGATTTGAACCAGGAAATACAGTCCCAGGTCCATGACCTTATATATTGTAGCACGACATTTTAGCAATACCAAATCTGATGAGACTGAATTCCTAGGTTTGGCTGGTTTGGAATCCATGCTGAGGAAGTATCAAAGCCCATGCTGAACTATGTCGGAGCCGGGCTCTCAGTGACAAGGTAAGCCATCATCTTAATGTTTTAGCTATTCTGCTAAACTAAACTTAGAGTGCTTTAAATAAATCCCGAGGTCATTACATTTTTTTTTTTCTAAACTTGCATTTTATTTCTGTCTGAGTTTCCCTTGGATTCTTAATTCAGAAGGATAGGCCACTTTTACAGGACAAAATATCCAGTCTGGACAGGAGGCCCTGCTTTAGCTCTCAGAAGCCCTGAGACACTGGAAAAATCACCTACCTGCTTTGAACGTCTGTGCCTTTGCATTCATGTAGTCGGTCCACTGCTGGGTTAGCCTGAGCAGGTGTGGAAGTATTCTGGCCCACAAACTGATGCTACTCTGGTTTCCTGCCAGCCCTGGAGCAGCCTCTGTTCTGCTTTCTTCCCGTGTTACAGCCATTCTTCCTGCCCTTCCTGTCCTGCTTCTTATTTAAAAAGGAGACCTTCCGGGGTCATCACTGCTTTGTCCTTGATGGATTGCTGAGTGCTGTAGCCCAGTGGCCACGCTTTTGCTGCCTGCAGCGCTGGTCAGTCTAGCTCACGTTGCTTTGTCCCTCTTCACAGTTCCATGCACAGAGATTTAGCTCACCACACATCGTAGTGAATTCAGCATGATGCTTTTCTTCTTGCCTTCTGGCTTGGAGCTGCCCATCTTGTACCCTGAGGGAAGCACCTTAGCACTGCTCTGGGGCAGGGCCCCTTTGCCAGCATTGCCGCTGCTGCCCTTCAGCACCAGTCATGAGTCAGTATTAGGGTCCCCTGAACCCAGCATTGCTGTAGCAGGAAGCAGAACTGAGATCCAAGGAGACTGCTCGGGGACCCATTGGGGTCCTCACGCACAGCCCAGAAGCACACACTCACACTCACACACACACACACACACACACTCACTCACATACACACTCACACACTCACTCTCACATACACACACACTCACACACACACACACACACACACTCACACACTCACTCACTCACACACACACTCACATACACACTCACTCACTCACACACACACTCACACACACACTAACACACTCACACACACACTCACACTCACACTCGCACACTCACTCACACACACACACACACACTCACACACTCACACACACACTCACACACACTGTGAGGATTCACATGCAAAGCCCAGCAACAGGAATAACGTGAGATTTCAGCACAGCATAATGCGCAATGTTTCATTTCACTTCACATTTTCAGATTATGTTCACCATAGATTAGTGAAATCATAGATTCGTGAACGTCATGCTAGGGGTTTATTCCTGTATTCACCCTGTTAAAGCTTACACTTCCTGTTACCTGACCCCTCTGCCAATTTGAAGACACAGCTCTTTTCTTATTTTAGGGGAGGGTCTACAGGGTGTTCAGGGTCTCACTATTAGTTCGGACTTGTAGTGATCTGCCTGTTTACAGCCTCCCAAGAACTAGGACTATAAGCGTGTGCCACCACACCCAGTCTCAATTGCCATCTCAGCGTGCCCCAGGCATGGGGCCAGCACAGCAGGCCAGAACCCCAGCCTCTGCACCTGCTTGCAGGTGCTTTAATCCACTGAGCTATTTGGCCAGTCTGACACAAGCTCTTTTAAATCCCTGTTTTTGGATGTATCCATGGGCAGCTGTCCACGCCATGGGAGTGAGAATGGAAACAACTGATTTTGTGGTGATGTTGGGTCAATAAAACTATAAAGGGACTAGATCACCTCAGTTCAGGACCCCGTCCTCTCAGGACTCCATTGGTAACCCTGTCAGTCAGGGCCTTCCATAATGAACAGCCCTGCCTGGAAACATCTTAGTACCTTTCTATTCTTCATGAAAGAGCAGTATATTCCCTTCCTTGGAATGATGGCTTTTCCCCAGGGGCTTTCAGGAATAATCTCCTTGTCACGAAATATTGCCATAGAGAATAGTCCCAGAGCAACTGGAGCAAAAAAAAAATAACATAGATTATTCTAAAAGAGTAGATTCTTGACAATGTTTGGTTAGAGGCAATTTTATGTATATTAAGCAATTTCACATTGAATTCTAGCTTTGTGTTCACTTTCCAAAATTGTAATGCATCATGCCTTAGCTTGACTTAATGGTAATTTAAAGCCAGTTCCTGAAGTTCATGAAGCCTTGTTTTCTCCATATTTCATCTTCTTTTGGAAATAATACATTCTGTAAAATGACAGATCAGTTATTCATGTTCTATCTCTTATTCCCTTGGGATCTTAAGCAGATCAATTTATTTCTTCAACTTATGATTTCCTCATCTGTAAAAAGGAGAATAATAAGAAAACCATCTAGGTATAAAATATTTTAAGGAGTGAATAAAGTAACAAATATTAGTGATTTGTATGATGCTTGGAATATACTCAGTGTTCTTTATCACAGGTAGTTTTCACTATGATTATTGTTTTTGTTAACAAGTGTGCCAGTTAACTTTATGTCACTGTAACTGAGGGCACCAGCTTTTAATGAGAAAGGGATTTTTTTGTGCATGAATAGGAGTTTTCTTCCATGACTATTTAGTTCTGCTCAGGGGTTGTGGTGAGGGGACCAGAGGACTGAGAAAAGCTGGTCAGCTCATGATAGAAAGGAGAGAGAATGCAGGGGGCAGAGTCCTGACCATGTTTCTGGGGTGCCAGGCCTCATGCCCCCCCCCCAAGCCTTCACCCTAGCTGGCTTCCACTGCTCAGTTTGTCTGAGGACCTGTACCACTGGTTCTGGAGTTGGGGGCCGGAAGAGTGGCTTCCAGCTGTGAGTCTCCTCTGGGAAGGCTCTCAGCCATTTGTCATCTCTTTACTGTCACTTGGTCCAATTTTTCTGAGTGGAATCAATTGACCCAACATTTGGGTCAATGTAAAGAGAGTTGGGGTGTGGCTGTAGGGATTTAGGGCATTGCTCTTATCATTGTTGGATCTTCAGCAGAGCCAATCTTTAAAGAATTTATTAGATAATTTCTACACGAGGCCATTCTCCCTCCATGATATACAAGGCATCAGTCAGTCATATAACCAAAAACTGCACTGCACATGGCAGAGGATTAGCACAGGGTACTGTGGACCCAGTGGAGAGGCACCCAGAGCCCCAGTACCTGCATTACAGCTGCACATAGGAATCATTGTCTTTGTCTTGAGCAAGTGCTGCTACCCAAACTTCTGGTGGTGCTGCCAGGCCAGAAGGGCTCTACGGTCTTTTAATGTTTAGCACAGACCTCCTTTCAACAGAGCCTCACTGCCAGTGGAGTTTGGGGAACAGTTTTCAATCTTCTAGGTTGTAGTTTAGGAGAAACTGTGTAGAGGGGTGTGGTGGGCAGCTTTGCCACTGCTGGTACAAAACACCCACACTGTCCTGCCTCACTTGCTCTTAGGAGTGATGGTTCACCTGTGGCTACATCATTACATTGGTAGGATTTCTCACTGCTGGACACAACTTAGTGGGAGTGAGGTCTAACCTGGCTCTCAGCTTCAGCAGCTTCTGTTCATGGTAGGCTTGCTTCAGGGTAGCCCCATCGTGGCAGATGGATGCAGCAGAGGGAAGCGCCTCAGGTAGGGGTGTCTGCAGAGAGCAGAGAGTGAGGAAAGACCCAGGAAGGAGGGAGAAGGGGCCAGACAGAGCCCTCTTCCCGGCTCCTCATGCCCCATGCAGCTATGAACCCAAGAAGGAGGTCAGCGTCCTCACTGCTCCACAACCCCTCTAGGAGCCTCTTAGTGCAGTCAAGATGACACCAAGATTGACCAGAACATGGCAGAATGAAGTTGATACCGAGAAGCAGCACCCACGGCATGGTCTGAAACATCGCTGTACTGAGAATCCAGGAGCTAGAGTGCATGCAGAAGCCGGATGTCTCCTTCAATTCAAAACAATGAACAGTGGTGGGATGTAGCTCTGTGGTGGGGTGTTTTCCTGGAATGGGGAGTCCTGAGTTCCATCCTCAGCATGAAATCATAAGAAAAGTACACTTTAGGTCATCCTGTGAGCCTGGGCTCCACAGCACTTCATTTGCTCTCTCTGGTGCATTGCTTACTCCCCCAGCTTCTGCTCTTCCTGTGTAGCCTGAGGAAGCTTGTTTCTTGCCCTTAAGTTACCTTTGCTCAGGTCCACAGACTGTGCCTGGTGGTGGAGCAGCCTGGGGGCCACTCTGTGGATGCCGTGGCTTCCTTCTCCTCCAATCTGGGAGGCAACCCACACAGGACCTGGCAGGCACACTCTGCAAATGCTCCGCAACACGAGGGCTTCTGTTTCTCTCCCAGCCCTTCACACGCAGCGTTGCTGGGTTCTTCCCTGCACCCGGCTCCTCTCTGTGTTCCCTCTTCCCACCTAAGAAATCAGCCACACTCATTCAAGTCAAATGCATCAGCCAGCTTTCATGTTTCCCCTTTCAGCTCTACCCTTAACTTAAGCTGTAACATGTTCATGCTGCACATTTTGAGGACGGTTTCTTCCTTTGGCCCTGCCTTGCTCCTCACCCTGCATCTCACCTACCTGTGTAGTTACGAAACTCTTTTTTGGCTACCTCTTTTCATTCTTTCCTCCTCTGAGTGCTCTTTGTGCCGCCTGATTCCTTTCCCCCTGACCTGTGCTCTCACTGGCCCAGGATTTTTGCCACATCAGACCAGAAGCCCCTCCTTCCATCCTTCCTCCGTGATTCTGACCTCTCTCCTTTGTGAGATCTCCCATCCCATGATGTGTAAAATGCCCCTACTTAGAATGAGCCTCCTTTAAACTGTCATAGCTCATTTCTTCTGTTGAAGTTCTCGGAGCCTACTTTCCATCACTCAGTCTTCTTTATTTCTAAGCTGTGAAATATTGCAAGAGAAGATCCTGGAGTTTCTATGGACAGCATCTTTCCCACTTTCAATTTCAATCATTGCTGCCCACTGCCCCTTGACCCCATGGAGCCGAGATTCTCCTTCCTGACTGTCCCCAGGCCTGGCATCCATCTGTCACGCAGGCTAGAACAACCTGGCAGTCACAGCAGCTTTCTCACGCTCAGCACCCATCTGACCGTTAGATTTTAGCGTGTGGTGAGACTGCTGAGACTGTGTGTCCGGTGCCGCTTAGGTTTCTTTCCAGCTCTGTGAGGAGAGTACATCTCTGATTACTTTTAGAAGAAAAATGCATTGCTCAGAAATGTTAAATAATTTTCTGGAGCATCACAGAGTTATTTAGGAAAAGTTCAAGGTCAACGTAGTCATCAATTATTTCTAGCATAATTTTACAGTGCTAAGAAATACACAGGTAATAGTCCTGAAGTTCAGGACTTTATTAGTTTTGAGAAGAAAATACAGTTACAATGTCTAGACATAGCCTTGCAAATTCAGTAATACAAACACACACACATACATGTTTATTTATATGGATTTATATGACTAAATTTTCTGTTAATTTCTTTGAAGACCCTGAAAGACACATAACACAGCAAGTCCCAAGCTTATGAATATCTGAGCTGCAAACTTTCACAGATGGGCTGTGTAAACTCATCTTAGACTCAAGCAGGGGAAGCCTGCTGGGAATGCTCATTAAGCACGCAGCACACCCACAAGTGGGAGGCTTGTCCTGTGGTTCTTAGCATCTTTTGAGGTGGAAAATCCTTAGGGAAAAGCATCCCGAGGAATTTCGGTGCGCGGCGCTAGTGTGGAGAGGCCCTCCCCAGGACTGCAGAAGTGCCCAGCGAGGGAGCCGGCACTGCTCTCCTCACACCGCTGTGGAGTCAGCGCCTCCCTAGCTCATACAAAAGAGCAGCAGGTGCAGTGTGTCTGGGTAGGAACAGTTAAAAAGCAAGAAAGGGTGCTCATCAGAGGCTGGGAAGGGAGGAAGGAGGGACGTGGGCCAGGAAGGGGTCGGGAATCCACATCCACCTCAGAATCAATCTGACATGAGCTGGGTGGTGCGCAATGTAATTGAGTAAACTGGCTGATGATAGTGCAGAAAGCATTAAAAGGGAAAGGTAAACTTTGTACAGGAGGAATGTGGAACATCCCAGTTTTAAAAGCAAGTGATACCATCAAAGAGCTACCTAAGAAATTTTATATTTGAGCATATAACATATACCAGTTCTGTGCTTCTCCACTTACTTATTCTATTTCTTCCATTCTTTTTCTGTATTTTAGGGAAGGGTCTACAGGGTGTTCAGGGTCTCGTTATTAGATCCAACTTGTAGTGATCCACCTATTTATAGTTTCCCAGGAGCTAGGATTACAGGCATGCATCACCATGCCCATCTCAATTTCGGTCTCAGAGCATGCTGGGGGGGAGCAGGGCCAGCACGGGGATTGAACCTCTGGCCCCTGTGCCTGCTTGCAGGGGCTTTAATTCACTGAGATATTTGGCTGGCCTATTTCTTCAATTTTTAGATGACAAAAAACAGCCAATAGGTGCTCTGAAAGCTTATTTTAACTTGTCTTCCTTTGTAGCACAAGGGTGCAACTCAGCTGTCCTGCATCCTGAGAAGACACTATCACTGAGTTACATCCTCGGCCCCTGATTTAAATTTTTATTCATGAAGATATATTTAAAAAGTATTTTAAATGAATGTGAAAAGTAGTCCAAATATTCTTTGGTTAGTTTAGTATTTTAACATATTTTCATATATGCGCATGATTGAAGTATCGATAGTAAGTGAAGCATTTGCCCTAGAGTCTCCCGACCTGGTTAGACAGTGCGCCATGAGAGATGGCAAAGGAAGACAGTCAGTACGGCTGAGTGTGTGTACTTGCTGCTTAAAACATACCCTGGAGATCTTTCAGTATCAGACCATAGAAGGCATCCTCATTCCTTTGCTGTGGCTGCATATTATTCCACTGTGTGTGTCATCCGCTCACCCGAGTGTAGCTGCACCGGTGATAGAGGACATAGAGCAGAATTTGCACAAGCAGCAGTGGCCACGCCGGGAGCTACACACTTTTGCCCTGGTGTCAGCATTGCATAAGAATGCCTGACCTGTGCTTTGCTTGTGTGGCTGAGGGCACTGCTAACCTTTGGGGATCCAGCAGTGTAATCAGTGAGGACAGTCACATCAGTGAAGTTCTTGCTGATATTTCCTGTACAGCGTTCTAAGTTACAAAGAGTTCTAAGGTGTAAAAGCGAGCATGGAGTGATTCATTGAAATAAGGAAATGGGAGAAACACAGAGTGTGCCCCAAACTCATGGTGCGAGCTGTGCGCCCTCAGTCTTGGCAGTTTTCCCCAGAAATCCCTGCAATATCAGGGAAGCCTCAAACATCCTCCACAATGATTAGTTTTGAGGTGGCAGGGAAAGACTTGCCAGTAGCCGATCCTAGAGCATTATTCTCCCTGCTATTGATCGGCTGCTGCCCTGTAACCCTTCTCTGGCGGGTGCGGGGGCGTCCTGCATCATAGCAGTTGCCGTTCCACATGTGGCTAGGGCCAGTGTCTCTGTTTTTTGTAGAGCCCTAAGTTGTGTCACAGTGCCCTGCATTTGTATGGCTTTATTAGTAGCGTATTTTATTGAATGAAAATAAATTAAATTACATAATTACAGGGGCTGTAGTGGATGAAGAGTTTAAACTATGAAAATAGATACATTTATAGGCATTCTGACTGTATCTGAAATTCGAGGTATTTTGCATTTTGTGGATGCTCTAAGAATGAGATCCTGCGGACATCAGGGATTCATGGTACCTGATTCACTAGAAAGCTTTAGATCAGCTTTTAGCTTGGAGGTATGAAGAATGCAGAGACATGTCCAAGGGAAGCCCAGTTCTGGGCAGTGGCCCACCTGCATGGGGCACAGCCGGAGGCTCTCTGCTCACTCAGGCCTGAGGGGCTGAGCTGTATTGTTTCTTAAACATCAGGCATCTAAAGCTTAATCAGGGCTGTGATAAAGGTGCTACCCTGTGTTCTCTCTGCAGTGCCTTCATATTTTTGTTCATCAAAAGTGAAATACCACGTAACACGTGTGCCACGGATACTACACCTTTAATGGCCGAGCATGTGAGTATTGCTGTCAGGAACAACTTGATCTGAAACAAAAGACGGGAAAAGGAAAATGAATAAATTTGAGAAAGGGGGTGACCTTTCTGGGCACTCATGGCTGCATGAACCATCTTAATGTAGTTATTATGACGAGGCCTACGTAGCAATCACCTTTACCACAGGAAACCTGGCCCACCAGCCACACACAGGAGTGTATTTGTATTGGAAATAGGTCCCTAACGAGGTGGGTGTGTACAACCTGTTAGGGAATTTGTGCCTTCATACAGCAGGGCAGCCCTGAATTCCACTGGGCAATGCGCGCACTTCAGAGAGGTGCAGGGTGGTTGTGAGGTAGACAGGAGGGAAGAAAGAGATGGAGAGATCCAGTGAGTGGGCGTGAGGCTGAGGAAAAGCAGGAATTACATGTGAGTTCTTCTTCATTCTCCTTTGGGCCACCATCCTATTTTGCTTAAAGGTAATCATGGAGGTAGGGGACGAGGTCACTGTTTTGACCCTGAAGGATGTAAATCAGTTGGATTTGCAAATCTGAGTTACTTAGGAGCCACCTGGGAGACAACTGCAGTAGCACAAATGGTGACAGCTGCATACATACACCTGGGACCCAGTGGAGCTAACTGTCACAGTTCTGGCCTCACTGCCACCAGGAGTGGCCGTTCCTTGCTAGCCCTCCCCACTTCCTCCTCTGTCAAATGACATGGCTAAAACCTCTGTTCTTCAGACACCAAAGCCAATGGGTGTTTGCCCAAGGGTCAGAGAGAATAGGTTGGTGAGTCCATAGGCACCTTAGCTGGAGGAAGGTCTCCCACAGGCACCCTAGCTGGGGGAAGGTCTCCCATAGTCACCCTAGCTGGGGGAAGTTCTCAGAAGCTTCTAAGGCCAAAGAACCATTCTCGGCTCCTTTCCTACTTTCATCATCCAGACAGTTTCTACCCAGCCACACTTCATACAAAGGAGCAAAGCCATGCAGTAAATATGAACACAGCTTGGGGAAGGGTGCACAGTCACTGACCAAATATTTCTAGGTAAGATGGAAAAATAAGAGCGAAGTGTAAGGCCAAGAAAGTCCAGCAGCAAGCAGGAGTACCAAAACGCCATCCAGGGCTTGGAGCAGATTTAGTTACATCAGCAGGCCCTGTCGGGGAATGCTCCCAGAATATCAGGCCTGATCCGTGGTGGGTTGAGGCTCTTCTACGATGCATGAGCAAGAGGTACAGAGGAGGTGCAAAGGCGAGACAGAAGGCCCGGCCGGCCATTCTTCTGGTCAGCTGGCAGCGTGTGCTCCTGACTTACCAGGTAGATGAATGATCGTTAGCTCATGAGGCTTGGGACAGTGGGACAGTCAGGCAGCCCCTACGTGCAGCTCTGTGTCTGTGGTCACAGGTGTCAAGGAAGTCATTGCACATCCAAGAAGCAGTTACAGAGCAAGGCACTTTCAAAAGAAAAAAATTTTAAAAGAACGATTTCTCTTGTACAGTTTCTCCTTTCAAAGGAACTAATCTTGAAGATGCATGGGCTGCAGGATTCACAGGCATACAGCCTTCTGTCATGAGGTCCTTCCAGCGAGGAAGGAAGACTGGGCTGAGCACAGAGTGGAGAATGCACATCTAGTTTTTCATCTCTTACAAGAATGGAAGAGGCACTATAACATCAGGCCTTTCAGCTGAAAAGCAGAAGTAGCTACCTTCAAGCCCAGAAAGATTGTGAATTTGCTCATACTTTTTCAGACTTATATTAGACTGGTCTTAAAACAAAGCTAGAGGTGCCAGGGAGATGGCTCAGTGGAATAAGTGCTTCCCTGGCAAGCTCAAGGGTCTGAGTTCAATCCCCAATTCTGCCAAACAAACAAACAAACAAACAAACAAACAAAAAGAAAACCAAAGCTAGAAACATTTCTTTTGTAAAAATCATTGTAACGTGAGGATTGATTTTGGCATTGCATGCTAGGAAAATCTGAGGTTTCCTTAGATCAAAAGCTTTTAGAAGACTGGGGAGACAGCTCAGTGGACTAAAGTGCCTTCTTAGGCAAGCTTACGCAAGTTCAGGGACCAGGGTTTGCTCCGTGGCACCACATGCCGTGCATGCCCAGCCCCTAGGGCAAACTGAGCTGGCCACAAAAAATAAAAAAATAAAGGTTTTAGAGACTATTGAGATATGCAAGTGATCCACAAGAGTTAGTGAGCTTTGACAAGGCTATCAAAGTAGCCACATATTAAACTGAGAAAAGTATAAATGGAGAATTGGCCAACTTCTGGCTGTTCCAGGGAAGCAAGACCGAATCAGAAACCCTGCAGATAGAGTGTGTCACATTGCCCAGGGGATCTGTTTGTATTTTAAAGCAAGATGGGGAGAGGAAAGGAAGCCACCAGAACCCCCCCAGCCCTGGTGCCGTCACCCACTCAGCGCTGTGTGTGTTGGTTTGTGCCAATCTTCCTGCAGGCGATCAACGCACCTGGGGAACCTGGAGCTGGCCCTACCTGGGTGGAGAGACTCTCGGCCACACACCGTCGCCTTCTGTAAGCTGAGGACCCTTCTGCTCTTTGGCTACACTTTGGCTTTAGGCAAAACAGGGCTGACTGGAGTGTGGTGATCTTCATCTGAGTTCCAGAAGAAAATAATACTAAGGATCCTGCTGTCTAGCTCTATGGGCAAGGCTTCCTTCACTCCCTGGCAGCCTTGGGGTACAGAGAGGGGTATTTAAACTCAGCTGATCTCATTAGCAGGAAGCCACCTCAGGATCAGGAGTCAACGAGCAGATGACCAAAGCAAGGTCCGAGCCACAGTGAAGGAGGGGCAGAGGAGGTGGCCGCCGTGCAAGGAGCAGTCACGGCAAAGGGCTGCACACGTTCGTCTCCACTCGGAGTCTGTCCTAAGGACTCGGGCTGAGCATCAGCCCCTTTATTTGGGGTTATAGATCTTTTTTTTTATTGCCAAATTAATTTAAAAACATTTAATAGTATATACATTGCATTTTATATTCAAGAATGTTTTATTTTTTAAGACAGCATTTCACTGTGCAGTTCAGGCTGGCCTTGAACTCACTGTGTAGTTCCGACAGGCCCTATGTTTTTCCTTGGCTACTACAAAGGGAATAAAAAAGGTTTATAGGCTTGATGAAAAAAAAAGGCATCAGCACACAAAATTCAAAATAGTCTCAGCTGGGCTCAGTGTTGCAGGCTTGCAGTCCCAGCGCTGGGGATGCTGAGGCAGGAGGATCCGTGCAAGGATCCTGCTAGGTATGTGGTCTCCCGCAGGCCTACCTCCCTAACCTCAAGCTTTTCTTCCTTCTGATCTGATCCACTACCTCCACAGTGGGCAAAGAGCAGCACAGTAAATATTTGACTTAATTAAATAAGTGAAGGAAGGGGCACCCTATAAATAAATAAATAAACAAGCAAGCTTTGCAGAACATAAATGCACTAATGTTTTTGTTTTAGAATTCAACGGTTCTTTCAAGCAAAGCATATTTTTCTCAAATAGTTCCAAACTTTATTTTTTGCAAAACAACTCTGTTAATGAAGTATTGTTAAGTAGAGGATATTTAATGTCTATTACTGAGCTGCCCTGGCCTGTGTGTTGCTAAGGAGACTTGGAAATCTTTCTCCCCCATGTGGGGACTTTCTGGGGGGGCCAGAAAACACTACCAAGGCTACCACATGAGTATGGCAGACTTGGATGAAACTAATTAAATTACAACTCTTGTGGCAGGGGAGATAACCCAACAGTCTAAGTGTCTACCAGGCAAGCACAAGCACCCAGAGACGACCCAGGTTCACTCCCCAGTACTACATGCCATGCCAGCCTGAGGCTCTAAGCCAGCCACTAAAACTGGGCTTGGTAGCACATGCCTGTAATCCCAGAGCTGGGGTAGCTGAGACAGGAGGATCACTATAAGTCCAAGCTTTATGCAAGACCATGCACCAAATACATAAATAAATAAGTAAATAAATGCTTAAAAACTTACAATTCTTAGTTGAGAGGCATTTGAATCAACAAGAATTTCTTGGTATTGCAGGGAAGTATGATCAGCTCCCCATATAATCGCTGGAAACACTGACTCCATGCAGCCCCACGGCTGGGGACTGCGCTCCACTCCAGGGCTTTAGATGAATCATTTCCTTCTGGTAAAGAAAGAAATGCTGAGCTGGGCACAGAGTACAGGTCCTGCATGTGTGAAGCCCTGGGTCTGAGCTCCAGCACGTGTATGCACAATAGCCAGATCATTTTATTAAATCAGCACTTCCCTCAGTCACTGTGGTCAACAAATGCATATATGTCAGTGGTTATTGTGAGCAAAAATGAATATAATATGTAATCCTACTTCTGTGCTGGATATTTTATTTTTTATTGATTTTATTGAGAAACAAATAGCAATGAGACAGTTTCAAAACTGATTAGTAGGAAAGTTTCAATAATTAGTACATTACATTTGTTGTCTTCATAATGGTTATTCATACTACAAGATGCAGACATGATATACTGTCCAAACACTATTAGTACAAATCTTTCTTCTCACTGAATTAAGAGAAAGTAGCTGAATATCTATTCTAACTATTTTGTATGTACAGAAGCAAAATGGTCCTTCATTTATATCTCTCTTTTTGTTTTGTCAGAGATGGGTATTCCATTGCCATTTAAATATTGTAGGTGCATGAATTCAGCAAAACATTCCAATATAGTCCAGTAGTCCATAAAAGTAGTGGGTTTTCCATAGGACTGGCAATGTCAGAAGTTGTTGACTTGAGCCTTTTACAGCTCAGCATATTAATATGGCTTTACTTTTCATAATTTGTTTTTATACTTTTCTGCTGGATTGTTAAGACTAAGATAAAGCAAGACCTATATAATAAGAAATGTAGCTTTTCTATCTGCTAGTCAGTCAAGTCCCCTCAGCATTTATCCTTAAACCCTGTACCACAGTTTGTAGGTCCTTTGTCAGCGTTAGCCATGTGGATGAGTCACAGCCATTGCTTGACCAATCTGCTCTCTGTGAAAGCCTGAGAGAATGTTTTCCTTCCATGTGACTCTCCTTAGTGTGCTGGATATTTTAGTGTATTTTCAAAAGAAGGGGCCTGGGGAGCTAGCTCAGTGGAATAAGCACTTCCATGACAAGTGCAGGGGCCTTGTCAGCCAAAAAAAGAAAAAAAAGTCCTTCGGTTCCCAAAACCTCTGAGAACCAAGCTTGTTATGTAAATTGAGCACTCTGATGGTAGCAGCACTCTTTTCCGATTGCATGTGATATGCCTGGCCATAATCCACTCTACCCTGGGCAAATCACCACCTCCAAAATCAGGTGGGGCACACGGCTTGTCTGCTGGTCCTAGTGCTGCCTGGCACTGCAGGAGCTTTTCATGACTGATCCACAGAGCTGGAAAAAGGTGGGCGACTTTCTGCTGACTTGATGCCACTTGCGTGCCACTGGGAAGTGCCTGCTCTATTTGTGTGCGGCCCAAAGCACTGCGAGGCGCTCAGGATCACCATGTTGTATTTTTGTTTGAAAAGGGGCTGCAGCCTCGCAGTGCTGTCCGGGACGCTCTATGGCTCTACGTTTGTGCCCGTCATGTACATCAAGGACCACAGCAGGAGAAATGACAGCGTGTACGCAGGGGCAAGCCAGTATGGTGAGCTCAAGCTGCTGTTTTACTTTATTAGCAAGCTTACTAACATCTGCTTTTCTAAGAATGTAAAGAGTTGAAGCGGAGTATCAATGTGCAAATCTAATCCTTGGCATTTGTAAGTGCCACATGAAGAATACAGGGAAGACTAAAAGTAATAACTATTTTTTGCATGATCTTTAATGTACAAATAGAATCAGCCAGGGAGGATTCATGTCAATTATTGGGATCTTAGCCATTCTGGTTTGCAGAGTTCCAATGAGATATGAAGAATATTTTCCAGCGAGATCATTTCTGTGAAAGGATGTTTCTAAACCTTTTTTGAAAAGGTTCACTCATTATGAATGAAATTGCCAATAAAGTACAATTCCAGATCAGAAGGTACCGCAAATGAATATATCCTGCGTTCAGCAAGAGGGAAATTTGGAGACAAAGCTGTAGAGAAAGGGTGACAAGGAGGGTGAGGCTGAGACGTGGCGTCTGCTTCTGGAGCGCAGACATCGTGGAGGTGATACCACGGGGCCCTCCTCTTTCTTTTCAGCATCCTGCGCTTCCTGGAAAGGTGTGTCCACTGCTGTCTTTCTTCTAAGAGTTTATGAAAATGCTTTCTTATTTTTATTCCATTATTTTAAATGATAAAGTTAATAAAAATAGGAAAAATTTTTAAAAGGAAGAAAAGGAGAGCCAGGGATGAGTCTGAGATCTCTGATCTAGCACACTTGCTTGAAAGGGGCCCTAGAGGGCTGGCCAAATAGCTCAGCAGATTAAAGCACCTGCAAACAGACGCAGGACCGGGGGACTGATCCTTAGGCCTGCGGTGCCAGCCCTTCCCCGGGCTTGGGAGGCTGTAAACAGGAGAATTACTATGAGTCCAATCTAGCAGTGACACTCTGAACACCCTGTAGACCCTTCTTCAAAATTAAAAAAAAAAAAAAGAACAGAAAGGTGCTGTGAATGTGGGCCTTGCAGGTTTTTGTAGACACACAGGCAACTGGGATACAGCAAATAGAAGGTACACGTACCTGACTGCTCAGGAGCAAAGTTGCTGTCAGTACTGGGCTATAATAAACATTATCTTCAGTGATCTTTTCAGGGAGTAGAACAAGTTCTTAGGAGCATTTCTTACCACAGTTCTGATTGTAATCTGACAGGAGCACTCTTTTTTTTAAGCTTTAAAGAAACAAAACAAAAAAACAACTTCTATTTCTTTGGTACAGAGTCTCGCTAAGCAGTGGGATTCATAGTGATCCTCTTATCTCAGCCCCCTCATCCCCCAGCACTGGGATTAGAGGCAGAGTTCTGCAGCATGGTATGTGGTACAGGGGATAGAACTCTGGTTCCTTGTGCTTACCACGCAGGGGCTTAGACCACCAACCTATCTCCCCAGCCCATGATGAGAGCACTCTTTATTCCAGTGTATTCAAGAATAATTCTGGAGGGCATAGGATTTATTTTACTTCTTTAGCAAACACGGATGTTCTAAGCTATGTTGTAAGCACCCCAAACATACTAACTTGTAGTCACCAGTGCCTTTACCATCCTTGCTTTCCAGATGAACAAACTGAGTCAGGGGGACATCTGGTACTTTGCCCAAGCCCAAAAGTGAGTCAGAAGCAGACAGAGGTCTTGCAGAAGGTAGTCTGTGCTAATCCCTGCGTTCTGTTGTCCTTTGTGGCCACCTGTAGATGGGTAGAGTGCTTCTCTAGGGCTCAGAAGTAAAGTTCATGTTTTAGAGGAATATGGATTTCCTGGCCTGCAAGTGTTCACTCATAAACATGCCCACTCACGTCTCTCAAAACCTTGACTGACAGAAGCTTCATGTCTGATTTGGTCCCCACTGTTATGCACAGTGAACTCCCACATGGCCAGAGTACCACCTGCTCCAAGTGTCACTGGAATCAGGGCTTCTTGGAGATGGGCCACTTTCCTGGGCTGTTGACTCTCCTCCTCTTAGACCTCAGTTTTCAGTAAATACCTCAATCAAACCCTCTGAGCCACAACTTCCTAACCGGTCTTTCCCCGTAACTATCACCACTTCAGAGGCGCTGCCTTCCAGAAGGGTCTATGTGCCCTATGCAATGGGTACCTTATCGTTTTATGCCCACTGCAGCCCACCTGGGCATTTGCTGATGTTGCCATGGTCATTGGTAAAAGTAGGTCTGAACATGTGTTTCTGAAGCAAGGCATTGTATACTTGGCTTTTCATTTAGCTTTTCAAAGATGATCACAAAAGCTAGCTTTCTATATTTGATTACGGTAAGTCATTTACTTGATGTTTCTAGGTTTTGAATCTGTTCATTCAAATTCTATGCAAATTGCATGTGGAAAGCTAAGATCATTCAAGTTTTTTTTTTTTAACTTTTATGCTTACTTTTTGTAAGTTTATTTTCTTGGGATGATTGATTGAAAAGATGTTTGAGGTTTTTTTAACCTATATTTTCAGACTTAGACTATGTTTTTGCGCACTTCAGTGGTATCTTTCTTACGAGCACAGTCTACTTTGTGGTGTACTGCATAGCCATGAAAAACAACCCTAAACTCTATCCCGAGGCAGTGTTGCCAGGTAAGAGCATTTGCTAGAAAATAGTATTACTATGTGGGTGTATTGTTTCTCTATGCCATTAGCTTGAATGAATTGTCTTCTGGGAGCCAAGCCATTGTGTGTGTGTGTGTGTGTGTGTGTGTGTGTATGTGTGTGTGTGTGTATGTGTGTGTGTGTATGTGTGTGTGTGTATGTGTGTGTGTGTATATGTGTGTGTGTGTGTATACACGTTTTCTTAATTGCTTTAGCTTAGTTCATTAACATATACGGAGCACTTAAAAACTGTGGAACTAGCCATGAAAGGCTGGCCACTGCAGTAGGCTGCACAGTGCACTGAATTGTGACTCGAAGGTCTTCATGCTGAGTCAGCCTCTTCTGCAGCAATCACTAGCCTTTGCTGTTTCCTATTCACCTTCTAGGGATTCATATTAGCAATGACTTGAATTTATAGAAATTCTTTTTCTTTTCTTTTTTTTTTTTTTTTTTTTTTTTTTTTTTTTTTTTTTTTTTTTTTTTTTTTTTTTTGTCTTTTTGAGACAGGGTCTCACCATGCAGTTCAGGCTGGCCTTAAACTCACTTTGTAGTTTAGGCTGGTCTTGAACTCACAACAATCCTCCTGCCTCAGCCTCCCAAGCACTGGGATTACAGGCATGCGCCACCACGCCTGGCTCTAGAAAATCTTTCTAAAGTGTCCGCAAATAAGAATCTGTAGTCACTCAGAAGAAGTTTCCTGAAAAAGCATGGAGAGATTGTAACAGAACTCAAGGAAAGTGGATTAAAGCACATGCTTTTGACCTTAACCCATGTGGCATTAAACCTGATGAAATCAGTTAAAATAATATAACAATTTCTCATTTGGAATTTACTATAATTCAGTTTTTGAATAGAAATCCACAGATAAATTTTTATAAAAATAAAATAAAGCATAATTTAGAGATTTGTTTTAAATGCCAGAGTGACTGAAGCTAGCATGCTACCATCTAGAAAATAGTAAGATATTTCCCAAGTCCCTCAAGTGCTGTGAAAAATTGAGCTGGCATTTTTGCCTAGATGCCAGGACCCTTCCCACTCAGTTCCTGCACCATTCTGCACTCCCTTGGCCTGTGTCTACGATTAGTGGGCGCACTGAGATGGCAATCAAAACTGGGCGTGATGGCGTGAGCCTGTAATCCCAGCTCTTGGAGGTTGCAAACAGACAGATCACTACAAATTTGGCCTAGTAGTGAGACCTTGAACACCCTGTAGACCCTTCCCTAAAATACAAAAATAAACAAACAAACAAAAACATAGCTTTAAAAACATTCAAGGCCAGAGATAATATCACTTAGTGGTTCAGCGCCTGCCTGGCAAATGCAAGGTCCTGACTTCGATTCACAAATCCACACTGGTGTGGTGTGGACAGGAACACGTTTGCCATGCACATGGTTTCCCCACCAGAGCATGCCTCACGTGGGTGCGTCTGCTTTCAGGGCTCCTCTCCGGAGTGCTGTGGGCCATCGCCACCTGCTGCTGGTTCCTGGCCAACCACTCGCTCAGCGCCGTGGTCAGCTTCCCTATCATCACTGCTGTAAGTGCTGAGGTGTTTCTCTGAGTTTATGCTTTGCACATGTGAATCTCACTTTTCTTCAGCAGTCTTACTGAGGCACTAAAGACTGTAGAGGAATTTGCTTGATTGGAAGTGCGATGTAAAGTTGGATGTAAGTGGCCAGGTGCCAGTCTCCAAAGTGCTGCAGGGCAGGCATACTGCCTTCTGGGGGGTTTGTCAAGGATTGATCTTCAGCATGCTTGCAGGTTTGGCCCACTGCATTAGTCAGTGGCCCACTAAAGTGATGAAATACCTGTAGTGAAGCAGGAAACTTAAGAGAGGAGGGTTCACCTGGTTCAGATTTGGAGTCAGATGACTCCAAGGCAGAATCCTGATAGCAGCAAGGATAAGGGGTAGGGGGAAGGGAGAAGGAGAGAAGAGGGGGTGGAGGAGGGCAAGAGGAAAGAGGGAGGAGGGGGGGAGTGCAGAGCAGCCGGGGGGAGACGTACCTGCGTGGGTCTCCATTGGTTACTTTCTCCATTTAGGCCCCACTTCCCCTAGTTCCCATCAACCCTGGACAGTGGGTTCAATCTTTAACTTCAGTGCATGAATCCCCTGGTGCCCCCACCCCCTTTGGTCTGATTTCTGACGATTGTTGCACCGCTGACAGGTCTTCCATCCCAGGTCAAATCTATCAATAATTGATTTAAAAGCAAGAAAGAAAGGGAGGGAGAAGTTGGGGAGGGAGAGAGGGAGGAAGAGTGCAAGAAGAGAGGTAAGGGGAGGGAAGAGTGTGGAGGGAGGGAAAGCAGAAGGGAAGGGTGGGAGAAAGAAGCTAGAAGGGGTGGGGGAGGAAAGGAGAGGGGACAGAGCCCATCTAACAGAGGCAAGGACCTGCCACCTCTGCTCCAGGTCACCTGTGAATTCGAAAAGCCACATCAGCTGGCCCAGAATGTTTAACTTCTTGAACTAGGATCAAGCCCACCTTGTTCGGGCCATTTGTACCCACGTAGGTAAGAAAGGGCACATCCTAGTTGCCCAGATGGTGGTGGCTCTCTGGCAGGCGTGGTCCCTGCCTCCTCTGCTTTCATTGAGGCCACCGTCCTCCACAGGCTGGCATGCGCCTGTGTCACTCAGCACAGCACTGCCTCCCATGCCCTCATCCCTGCTTGCAGCAGCTCTCAGGCCACGTCTAAGCCAGAGCTCGGGAAGCCTTCAAGCCACACCCAGCAGGGTGACGTAAGTTGCCTGTCATCCCAGCACTATGGGAGGCTGGGACAGGAGAATCATTAGCTTAAGGCCAGTCTGCACTACCTGGTGAGACCTTATCTCAAAAGATGCGAATCGTTTGGCAGTATCAGCAGTGGCACCTGGTGTACTGTCTTCTACCTCATTCTTGAAAAGGAAATGGGTTTTGCAGTAGTAAAGTGGGTAGAAATTTTTGGTGAGTGAGGTTACACCATGGGTATTATACGCCCTCTTCGGATTTCTCCCAGCCTAAGTCGGCGTAGTGGACCCAACGTGTCCCATTTGATTTGGAATTTTAGACTCAGGACTTTGCAGCCCTGACAAGGAGTCCCTCTGACCTCCTCCTCTTCAGGCCCTTAGTATTGAGTCCACAGATGCTGAAGAAAATAGTGAAGGATCTGGGTCGCTTTGCTTCTGTGCCTGGAGAGGAGTCCAAGTCTGGAGTCCCTGCTGCTTAGGCTATTCGGAGTTGTGCTGGAGCAAAAGCACAGCCTCCTGCAAGGCCCCAAGGGTGCAGCAAGTGGTGCGGACAGCTAAAGATGGAGGAGCCAGTGCAGCTCCCCAGGGGGGCCACCCCGGCCTGTGTGGCTCCCCACAGGGGCCACCCCAGCCCAAGCCTGGTTTCCTCCTCCTGAGCTTAAAAGAAATTACATCAAAGCCAAATAGATTTGAGTTTCAAAACTTGCAGAATCATTTCTTTTCTTACCATCTCATTTCCTTTGTCCTGCTTTATTTCATTCTTTTCTTTACAGCCTGTACAAACTCCTTTTGTGCTTTTTTACTTACTTTTTTAATCTTATAACTACTCTTTTGCATTCATGTTTACTTGTAGCACTGAAATTATAAACAAACATAGTACTATAATTGTCACACTTAAAAATTATTTGTAAAATATGTGATTCTGCAGCTACACATTATTTTTCAGGCCCAAATATAAGCTAAAATTTCTTTAGCTATGAAATTATTTAATGCTAATAACAGTTACAAGTTTGTCCAAATGCTTTATCTTAATAATTCCATCTAGTATTCGAAAAATTAAATCAATACAAAACAGAAGCTTTCTGCATAGTAAAATTGCAAAATCACACTTTCCGAGAAAGTATTCTGCAGCATGAGCACTATACAACGTCCATGAAATAGTAGCAATAAAAACCATGAAGAAGAAAATGAGAAAAGTGTTCATGCTGTACACAATGTTACCTGAGATTTAGCTTAATGGGGAGTTGGGGTTGAAAATGCAGGTAGTTTTCCATGAAAATATTTATGTATAAGTATAAGAAAATGTTCAGTTTAATGGAACTTTTTGTTTTTATTTTAGGGTCCAGGATTGATAGCTGCATTGTGGGGTGTCTTCATTTTTAAGGAAATCCGGGTATGTATCAGAAAGGACAAATTTAGAAACCAGGCATTCATCCAGGTGAGAAGAGAATTTTTTTTTTTTTTTTGTCTTTTTTGAGACAGGGTCTCACTATGCAATTCAGGCTGGCCTTAAGCTCACTTTGTAGCTCAGGCTGGTCTCGAACTCACAACAATCCTCCTGCCTCAGCCTCCCCAGTGCTGGGATTACAGGCATGTGCCACCACGCCCGGCTCGAGAAGAGAATTTAGAGGTATGTGTCTGTTGTTTTCTGAACACTGCGTGTGATTCCTAGTTCCAGGGCAGGCAGCAGGAAAGGACCTGACAGCTCCATGACCGGAATGACCTAATGCCTAACTGCAAAGAAAGTACTAGAGTTATTCTCATTACTGTGACATGTAAGGGCTCCTTCCACCCACACATAGAAAGACAAGCAACTAGCCCAATGAAGTCCCAATGCGAGAGAGTCCCGTTGCATCCTACATTGTGTGACGCAATAGGATGTTAAATAGGATGAAAGGTTGTGTTTTAGCCCAGGGCTTCAAATAACCCCAAGACAAGTGGAACTTGAGACACTGCTTTGTATCAGAGCCCATGACTCTCAAAAACCCCTGCATCAAATTAAAAACTTTGCAAGAAAACACTGGGTCTACTTGGCACTCTTTTTCCATTGAGATGATGCGAATTAGAAATTGCTGTCCGGTAGTTTCAGGAAACATGAACGTTCTATTCAAAATATTTGAGAACTTTTTCTATTTCCTCTGTGCCTGCAGAAAAATTACTTCGTTGAAGATTATATGTTAATAAAACTTTGTAGTTTTTATTAAAGACAGTACAACATAAAGACCATGTGTTTTGGTTTCATAGGTGATGTTTACTCTCTAACTATGTAGCATCATAAGCTCCTAAGAAGGCCTGACATTGAGAATCACCGGGAACCATGAACTCAAGGCATTTTCAGCTGATCTCTAAAAGGCATGCAACTTCCGCAGGGCGTGGTGCACAGCTGCAATTCTAGCCCTGCGGAGGATGGCCGTGAGCTCAGCCTGGACTACACAGCACAACCCTGTCTAAATAAATAAATGTATTCAATTTTCATTCTAAAGCATATCAATAAATTTAAATTTTTGAACTTAAAAAGCTCAAGTTAACAATAGAAGATCCTCAGAATACATAAGTTTTTAGCAACGTTAAACTATAAAATGAATTTTTATTTTTTAAATTTTATTTATTGATTTGTATTTAAGAGAAGGGTCCACAGGGTATTCAAGGTGTCACTGCTAGATCAGACTCAGTGATCTACCTGTTTATAGCCTCCCAAGAGCTGGGATTACAGGGCTGGGAAGATAACTCAGTAGAATAAGTGCTGACAAGCACAAGGTCCTGAGTTTGATCCCTGGTGCCACAAAAGCAAAAAAAAAAAAAAAAAAAAAAAATGCTGAGATTACAGGCACACACCGTATTGCCCAGCTGCAACTGCCAGCTCAGCATGCCCCAAGGGCAGGGCCGGCATGGCAGGGACAGGGATGGAACCCTAGTCCCTGTGCCTGCTTGCAGACTTTAATCCACTGATCTGTTTGGCTGGCCCAAATTTTTACTTTTTAAATATTCAGGAACAACTCAAAATTTTGGAGATACAAAAGCTTCTTTCATGCACATTTTCCATTTATTTAAGCTGAAGTTTCTCTCTCTCTCTCTCTTTCTCCAGGGTCTCACTAAGCAAGTCAGACTCGTAGTGCTCCTACTGTTTTCAGCCTGCCTAGCACAGGGATTACAGGCATGTGCCACTATGTCCAGACTCTCGGGCCAGCTCAGTGGGCTGGGGGCAAAAGCCAGAGTGGCCAGCATAGCATGCAGTGTCAGGGATTGAACCTGGGTCCCTGCACTTGCCTAAGCAGACACTTAGCCTGCTGAGCTACTAACGATATCTTTTGGAAGCTGTTTCATTCACACAAACCATAAAAAATGACTTTTAAAATCAATGTGCCATTGATTTATGTATGTGTGTCTCAAATTCCATTTGTCTTGGGGTTATTTAAACCTCATGTTAGAACAAAACCTTTTTTCTTGTTTATCATCCTACAGCATACAATGTAATATATAACACACAATATATGTATAAAAGTATTGAACTCAAGGACAAACCAGCAAACACAGAGCTTTGCTGAAACAGAAGTTCTCAATAAGTTAGAAGTCAAAGATTGTTCTATCAATATAATTTTTTTATGGCTTTAGCTAGTTTGGCAACAGATAACTAAGAAGCAAAAGAGACAGCTATAGGGAGCATGTGTGCATTTCCAGGTTGCCAGGCCTGACTGTGGTGTCCCTGGGGTGCACCGAGACTGCTCCTGGAGCCAGCCCACTCCATCCCTGGCTACAGCCTCCCCTGATCTTTGCACAGAGGTGGGAAAGGGAAGGCCTGGGCCAGGTGGGGAGAGGTTCCGTGTCCTCCAGGTGTGCAGCAGAATGTGGGGGCCCCTGCCAGGCTTTCCTCTTCATCCCCTTGTTCTCCAGAACCCTGAGCAATTCTGCATGACTTAGAATTAAATCATTGCTTTTCTTCTTTTTTCTCTTTGTGAAAAAAAAGTTGCAAATAATTTGACCAGTAGACAGACAGACCACTCATCTCAAGCAAGGCTTTAACAGCCCAAAGGAAAACAGGATTGATTACCTGTAGAGGTATGGTGTGGTCTCAGGTGGTGGGAGTCTCTCTGTCCTGAACAGGGATATAACCTACCGGCAGTGTCTCAGTGGGGTCACCTGGAGCCATCATATGAAAAATGACCACAGGAGCTAAGGCATTGACCAGGAAAAGATGCCTTTGGGGATCTAAGATATCATTTTTCAATGTTTGAGGGTTCATCTATTGAGAGAGTGATGAACATTGATTGAACAGTGGCTCCAGAGCTAGGTTGCATATGTGGGAAATATTTCTGTCTAACCCTGGAAGATGTTTCTTTATTAATCCAAAGAGGGCCTGGGCTGCCTAGGGAGAACACTCAGTGTTTCCCAGCCCTTGCACAGCTGAGAATGTCTGGCATCTGTTTCTTTTTCCCCTTCTGGTGTAGCTGTCCAGACCATGGGCCCCTCCGATCACTTGCCATCTGGCAGAAGAGAGCAGGCTTCACAGCTTGCAAGCCTGATCTTCCCACATGAAGGAGCCAGTGAGTTCGTGGCTCCACTAAGGCTTGGAGAAACAGAATCCCAAAGCACAGCCAGGCCGGTTGGGCTCAGGCCTCAGGTGGATCCCACCTTCTCTTCCTGTTTGTTTGGGTCACTAGACTGCAGAGCTGTGTCTCCCACCAACCCAGCCTTCCCTTCAGACAAGCTCTTACCAGGGTAGCCTTGAACTCCAGATCCTCCCACCTCAACCCCAGGGAAGCTGGGGTTGCAGGCACCATGGGCTATTGAGTTTACTTTTCTGTTCAGCCCCTTTCTGCTGCCCTCATCTCTTACTGCTCCAGGTGCCCTGTCCTTTCTGTCCTGGGAAGCATCTTGCCTTTCCAGCAAAGGCTTTGTGCATGGAATTCCTCCTACCCAGAATCTACCCACATCCTCATTGCACTAGGCAAGTGGTTGATAGTTGAAGCTAAAAGCTCAACTGTCCATTTTCCAAGCAGCAAAATGGGGCCTGTGGCACATTATCAAATAACCATGCACTTGCTTAGTAAGCACTCCTGGAGCTAGGCTGTTCTCTGATAGCCTGATTTGTCACTGTCTCCTGTGGTTTCTGTAATCAGCTGCATCACACAGTGCTGATGCTCACTGCATTCCCCAAATGGGGAAGCCAGAAATACTGGTGGGCTGGAGGAGAATTTGGATAATCGCTATGACGATGTCATTGCCCATAAGCACCCCAGGTGGCCAGAGCAGAGGGCTAGTACAGGAGTGGATTACCAAGCCTGGCATGGTAATCCAGTGATCCTGAGTGAATCTGTGTCTTACCCATTTGATTCAGGCTTTGTATCACAGCACCATTACTATTGTTATTCTTACTGCTATTATTATCTTGTTATTTTTCAGGGTCTGCGAAACTACTTCCTGTTGATCCTTGCTTTTGGAATCATCTTGGCCGGAGCACTGTGCACCGCTTTCTCCAAAGTCTGACCAGGAGATGGCAGCATGGCCCACGCCCTCCTCCACCCGACCGAGCAGGAGTCAACAGGATCCCTGCCTACTGGGTAAAAATTGTCTGTTCCCCACCAATGTGAGAATAAAGTCAAACTAGGTTTCTGTGAATTTTAAAAATGAGTCGTTCTGATGGACAGTGCACAGCTGTGTTGGGGTGACTCAGACTCTGTGTTGTGGCATTGGAGGTGTGGCTTTGTTGCCGTTTGGTTGGTTGGTGCTACATTGTGTCCTCACACTGGATAGCTGGTGCTGTGAGCTACAAGGCAGTGTGGAGCTCAGGCAAGTAAGTCACCACCCACGTGTCTAACTTATTAAACAAGAAGAACCAGAAATGAATGCCTTGCTGGAGGATGGGCGGCTTGCCTTATGGAACTGAATCTCAGTGTTCCCTGGATCCTTTGCAAGAGAAGAAAAATGTTAGGGTTGGTGCCTGTGTGTTGAAAAGGCCACTCATTATTTAAGCTAAGACCTAGTTTTACTTCAAAGTAATTTTGCTCAACACAGTAGTATCACCCATCCTAGCTCAAAATTCTTTTGATTATCTGCAGATAACACTTACACTCAGAGGAGAAGCCGGTCTCCGGCACCGAGACTATGTGCAGTATCTGATGTGCGCTCACGCACACCCCCGCCCCACTACTCCACACCTCGATGTGTGTGCATTGCTTTAAGCTCAGGGGAAAATCTCCTTCGCTAGGTTCTGGCTTACAAGGGACACTTTGAAGGCACCAACCCTCTCTCGAATGTATGATTATTGTTTTCTGAAATATATTTATCAAAAATAATTTCATCTGGAGGTCTTCCTGCTGTTTCTGTTTTAACTGGCGGCCTCCCGTAGGCAAAGGAAAATGACAGACACACTGGTTTCAGTTCTTTAAGGAAAGGGAAACAGAACTCCTCACATGGTGGCAGACTCTTCACGTGGCGGAACTCAGGTGCAGACCTCAAATTCACCACATAACAAGCTTTATCGTGCTGTGTAAGAGAAACCAGTGGCGCTTGCCCAGATCCTGGACTCTGAAGCCAGCCTGTGGGGTTCAAATCTCCAGTGTGCTGCATTGCAATTGCCTGAGCAGACCAGCTCCTGATGCTTCTGTAGCACAGTCCTCAGCTGTGAAGGGGGTAGGAACAGCAGCTCTCTCACGCGTCCATGGTGCCATCTGAATTCACCAAAATCTCTAGACGGGTTTGCGAATGGCTGCTACTGGAGAACACTCCAAGGCCGTTGGCTATTTTTCTTATGTGCTCTTCGAGGAGGGCGTGTGTGCAGACTGGAAAGCGCCTTGCAAGAGATTGTTCCCGCGTCACCCTCCTTATGCTGTGTTCCTCCATTCAGAAAAACAACACTGGGGTCCCTATTTAATTATTAACTTAGTAATATAAACATTCGATTGTAACTTTTTATGATCATTTTAATCTTAACCAGAATTGTCATTAAAATATGCTGATAAACTTTGAATAAATTGACATGATACAGACTTGTTTTTTCACTTTTAAATACATTTTAGAATTTTACATTAGGTAAATCTTTCTTTCTTTCTTACCTTCTTTCTTTCATTCTTGTGAAGTTTGCAGTTTTATTTATTATGATGCAGCACAGTGGAGATTTGAATTGAAGGCTGGGATTATGCATATTTGTAATCCCAGCACCACAAAAAAAGAAAATTAAGAAAAGAAAAAGATTCCCAATTAGCTTGCCTGGAGGCATATAATTCCAGCTATTAGGGAGGCTAAGGCAGGAGGATCACAAGTTCGAGCCCAGCCTGGGCAACTAAGTGACTTAGTGAAATACTGTCTCAAAATAAAATAAAATGGACTGGAGAAAAGCTCAGTGCAGCTGGGGATATAGCGCAGTGGCATTAAACACCTGTTTCGCAGTTGCAGGGTCCTGAGTTCGATCCCTGGTACCAAAAAAAAAAAGCTCAGTTCAAGGACCCTGGATTCAGTGACCAGTCTGGGGTGGGAGGGAGAAGTTGCCAGTTTGTATAGAATTAAACTAAGCTAAAGCAACTACAAAAGAGTGAAAAAAAAAAATACTACACACTTTCTGCTACCAGTCAGCATCTGTACTTTTAGTGCACTAGAATAAACAAATGTTTAAAATCATTACCAAACTGCTTACAATTTTACAAAATCTCCACTCTGCTAAGATGTTTAACACCTAGTTCTTTTGAGGTTTTAATTTTCCTTGACTAGCATGACCAGGTTCTTCTGTTTATGCCCGGTTTTTCTCTCGGAGCTTTTTATCGGTCCTCATCTGAAACCTTATTGTATCCCGCTGTGCACACCACCTTGAGTCCAGAGTAGGTACTACACGGAGTACGGGTGGCCCCTCTGCGGAACTCCCTTCTTCATGGAAGGAAGATCTTGCAAGTTTTAGAATTCGTAGTCCAGCATTTCCCACAAGTCACAACATCTTCTGTTGCTGTTGTAGTGACCTATTGGTAAGTGGAGTCATTAGCTACTAAACCTATCCGCATGAATAGTGAAGCAGTAGATCTCTAGGTAGAACTCAAGGTCGTTGAAACACATGATTGGTAATGAATTTTTAGGGGCCAGGTAGATAGCTCAGTAGAATAAGTGCTTGCCTGGTAAGTGTAAGGACCTAAGTTCAATTCTTGGTTCCACCAAAAAAAAGAATTAAATAAATGAATTTTTATACATCTACATATTATGTGAATGCATATTTATGTAAAAATTAGGAGGGTAGATAAAAAATCAAGGGAATTATTGCTTCTTGTGGTGAATGAGATAGACTGCAATGCAGTACAGGTGAAGGATGAGGAAGGAGGCCTGTGTTTGAGACACCAACCAGAAAGCTGGCCATACACACCTGTCACCCCATTGTACCAGAAGGTGAGGCACAACGGTAACAAGTTCAAAGCCAGCCCAGGCAACTTAGCAAAACCATGCCTCAAAACAAGATAAAATAGCCACAACTATGATAACAGTAACAATAACAGTAGCAAAACAAAACCCAACAAAGATAAACATGATTAACACCTGAATTGTTATAATGCACTTTTACATTTTTGTTTTATGTTTCTAATGGATACTTTGATATTTAAAGAACACATTTATATCATTAGGAGTTTCTTTTTTCCAATTTCTCTTACAGTAAACAGAGGTCTGAAAGTATTAGTATTTGTCTTGTTTTTTTCAAGAGAGGACTACTTTCACATGTCTCACTGTGAGACATTTTTATGATCGTGTCCCATTTTAAGTTACTGTTGTCAATTTCTTGCTATGCTTAATTGAAAAATTAAGCTTGGTCATGACTGTGTACAGGGAGAAAGTGTTTCTAGGGTTTCTTACCATCCGTGGTTTGGGGCATCCATTCAGGGTCTCTGAAAGCAATTGTGGACAAGGAAGCTGGCTGTGTTGTAAAATGAAAGAAATGTTTTATCTTCTAGTGTTAACAGAGAAGAGAAAAGCATAAATATCCATTGAATTTTATAAGAATTACTTAGAAGATCAAATGAAATGTTTACCATCAATCTATTTAGGGTCCCTCCAAATAATAATGACTGAATACCACAATACCTCTCTGCGTTGGCCAGGACACCCGAAAGACCAACACTGTCTGGGGCAAAACTACACGAAATTTATTTCATACCATCAAAATCTTATAAGTGAAAGGCAGGCTTATAAATTGTTTAGTTATATGAAGTTATATGAAACTGATGTTTAATTTCTGAAATGCAAACAGACATGGCCACTACCTTCTCAGGAATTATTGAGTAACTCCTGAAGAAAATCCTTTTATTTCAAAATATTTGAGCATTGCAATACCTTCAAATGTATGCACCAGGTAAAATCACTGTGAACCTTGACAGAAGTTGTCCTAGTCATTTTGGGTCTCAAGAACTTCACTGTGCTTAACACACACATGAACAAAGGTAGGTTTTTTTTTTTTTTTTTTTTTTTTTTTTGCATTAAAGAGTGTTGTA
Organism: Ctenomys sociabilis; assembly: GCA_004027165.1. Classification (NCBI taxonomy): domain Eukaryota; kingdom Metazoa; phylum Chordata; class Mammalia; order Rodentia; family Ctenomyidae; genus Ctenomys; species Ctenomys sociabilis. The sequence goes on from PVKA01000078.1 coordinate 228,027, forward strand.
GTCCTCATGTGTTTTGATTTGGTTTGGTTATAGATTAGTGGTGTTCCCAAGAACTCATGTGTTGAAAGGCTGGCCCCCAGCAAGGATTAGGAGAGGTGGGGGTCCCTTACTAGGTGGGCCTGGTGGTCCTCTGCTCATGAGGCTGCAAGCTCTGAAGACTCTTGGTACCATAGTGCATGGAGCACATTGCTGTAAAAGCTGGAGCCTGGCCCCGCCCACTCTCCTTGAACACACTCCTACCATTGCCTTTTGCTGTCTGCCAGAAGGGAATGTAGTTAGCCTGTGTCCCTCATCCTCCAATCTGAGCTATGCTGCCTATAATTTGATCCCTAGGGCTATAAGCTTTGTACCCTTGCTTTATAAGGAGCCTATGCCTGGTATTTTCTTGTAGTACCAAAAGGCTAGCTAATCCAGGGCCCCAAACTTTCTTGCCCATAGTTCTTCCTTCTTGCTCTTCTCTGATGCTGAGGGCGGAAGTCAAGGCCTCATTAAGACTAAGACATAGTCACCATGCCAAGTCTTAGTCACCCCCTCTGTCTTCCCTGGGGGCAGGGCCAGCATGGCATGTGGAGCCAGGGATCAAATCCTCTTCCCTATGTCTGCTAAAGCAGACACTTTAATCTGCAGAGCTATTTGGCTGGTCCTATTAGTTGATTTCTTTAGGACAGCCATTCTTTCTGGGGTGAGATGGCATCACAATGTTGTTTTAATTTTTATTTCTCAGATGAGAAGTGCTGTGGAACATTTTTTCATGCATTTATTTGCCAGTTGCATTTCTTCCTGAGAAGTGTATGTTCATCTCAGATGTTCATTTTTGGGTTGGGTCTTTGATTTGGGGGGACCTAAAAAGTTCTTTACATGTTCTAGATATTAGTCCTTTGTCTGAGTTACACTTAAGATTTCTACCAAAGTTAAGGGTTACTTTTTCACTCTGTTGGTGATTTCTTTGATGGTAGAAATTTTTTGATAAAAAGAGATCCCAGTTGTTGATTCTTCGAAGTATTTCTCATGTACTTTGCTTTTTATTTATGAACTCTCTGCCTACACCTATGTCTTCAAGATTTCCACTTACTTTTTGTTCCAGTAGATTTAGTGACTCTGTTTTAATATTTAGATCTTTAATCTATTTTGACTTTAGTTTAAAGCACGGTGATAGTCCTGGGTCTTGTTTTAGTTTTCATCCTGTAGAAAGCCAGCTTTATAGCACCATTTTTTAAAGAGGTTTTTCTTTCTTCTTGTGAACATATTTGGTCTCTTTGTCAAAAATAAGGTGGATGAGCATGTTTGTAGTTGTGTATTCATCTTCTAATTTGTTCCATTGATCCTCAGGTCTGTTTTTTCTTCCTGTACCATGTTCATTTCCTTTAGGTAGCTTTGTAGTGTAATTTCAAGTTGGGGACTGTAGTGCCTTCTGCCCTGCCATTGTTGGCCAGGATTGTTTTTGATCTTCTAGGTCTTTTCTGGTTCCAAATGAGTATTAGGAATGCTTTCTCTAGATCAGAGAGGTGTTCTTATGGGGTCTTGATAGGGATTGTATTACATTTGCATAACAGTTATGGGAGTATGACCATTTTCACAATGTTCTTCCTATTCAGGAATATCTTTTTATTTTCTGAAATTCTCTTCTGTTTTTTCAGACTATGGTTATTTTCATTGTATAGATCTTTAGTTCCTTTGTTAGATCGATTCCTAAGTGTTTCTTTGTTTTGGATGGTATTGTGAAGGGCATTGTTTCTCTAATTTTTCAGTGATCTTGTTATTTTTGTAAAGGATGCCTTTGATTTTTGAGTATTGACTTCTATTATGCTATGCTACTGAATTTGTTTATCAGTTCTATGTGCTTCTTGGTGGAGTGTTTGGGCTCTTCCGTGTAGAGTATTATATCATCTGCAAATAGTTTAACTTCTTTCTTTCTAATCATTATTCCTTTATTTCTCCCTTATCTAATGTATCTCGCTAATGTTTCCAGAAATATATAGAATATAATTGATGATAGTGGACATCTTTATATTGTACCTGAATTTAGAGTAAAAGCTTTTAGTTTTTCTCCATTTAGAGTGATGGTGGCTGTTGGTTTTTCATAGATAGCTTTTATCAGATTGAGGTATAGGCTATCAATTCCAATTTTCTTTAGTGATTTTATCATGAATGAGTATTGGACTTTGTCAAAAGCTTTTTGTGTATCTATTGAGATGATGGTGTAGCTTGTGTTTTTGATTCTTTTGATGTGGTGTATTACATTTATAGATTTACATATGTCAAACCATCCCTGCATCCTTGGGATTACAATCCCACCTGGCCCTGGTATACAATCTTCCTGATGATTTGCTGTATTCTATCTGCTAATATTTTATTGAGGATTTTTGTATTCATAAGACTGACCTATAGCTCTTTTTCTTTTCTTTTTATTTGATTGGGTCTTTCTCTGGTTTTGCTATCAGTGTAATACTTGCCTCAAGAAATGTGAATTAGAGAGAATTGCTTCCTTTCCCATTTCATTGAGGTGTCTGACAAGTATTGGAATTAAACTTCTCTAAATTTCCTATAGAATTTACCTGTGAACCCATCAGGACATGGGTTTTTCTTTTGCAAAGTTTTATTGGTCATTTTTTGCTCTATTCACTAGACACCTTATTTTGCAATTTCAAATTTAAGAAATGTAAATGAATTACTGATTTACATTAAGTGTAACTTAGAAAAGCAATCATTTTCATAAAGTAAAACTACCCAACAAATTTTATTTTTTAAAATTTGTTTATTATTATTATTAATTTTATTGAGAAACAAATGAGACACTTTCAAAACTGAATAGTAGGACAGTTTTAATAATTAATACATTGCATATTATTGTCTTCATAGTGGTTATTCATAGTACAAGACGCAGACCTGATATCCTGTCAGGATTTTCTTTCTAGGTAAGATTTTGTTTTTTTTTCTTGGAACCGGGGATTGAACTCATGTCATTGTGCTTGCCAATGAAGTGCTTATTCCACTGAGCCATCTCCCCGGCCCCTTCTAGGTAAGATTTTGATTACATTTTCAATTTCATTGACTGATACTGGTTTATTAAGAATTTTTATATCATTATTTCATTTTGGTCATTTGTATGCATTTAGGAATCTCTACATTTTGTCTGTGCTGTCCATATTGTGAGACTAAAGATTTTTGAAGTGGGCATTGATGATTTTCTGAATTTCAACAGTATCTGTAATAATTTCATCATTTTTATTCCTTCTTGCTTGAATTTGAGAGGTTTTTATTTGTTTTTGTTTTTTGATGAGGTTTGCTAAAGGTTTATCAATTTTATTTAATCTTTTAAAAAACTGACTTTTTGATTAACTAATTCTTTCTATTATTTTCTTTGTCTCAATTCCATTAACTTCTGCTCTGATTGTTATAATTTCCTACCTTCTTTGGGGCTTTGGACTTGATTTGCTCTTCTTTTTCTAGAAACTTGACATGTAGCATTGGGGTATTTATTTGTTGTCATTCCATTTTCCTATAGTGTGTGTTCAGCACTATAAATTTTCCTCTGAGAACTGCTATCATTGCATTCCACAAATTCTGGTAAATTGTGCTTGCATTTTAATTGGATCGTAAGTAGTTTTTAATTTCCTGTTTAATTTCATCTGTGTCCCATTGGCTGCTGAGGGGGATGTTATTTAATTGCTTTGTGTTTATGGGGTTTTTGCAGTTTCTTTTGCCATGAATTTCCAGTTTCATTGCAGTACAGTCAGATAATATGCCTGGGATAATGGCAATCTTCTTGTATTTACTTACGCATCATGGGGTAACATGTGATCTATTGTAGACAGTGCCTCTCGCGCAGCTGAGGGGAACGTGCATTCAGATGCTGTTGGCTGGTTCACCCTGCACAAGCCCACTAAGTCCGTTTGTCAAATGTTTGTTTCATTTCTGCTACCTCTTTGTTATTTTTTGTCTAGTTGACTTGGCTCTATGAGACAATGGGGGGGTTAAGCTCTTCCACTAAGATTGTGTTATTGGTTATTTGACTTTTCACGTCCTTTAAAATTTTTTTTATGTAATTGGGTGCTCCTATATTTGGTGCATACATATTTATGACTGTTACCTTGCCCTCTTATAGTTTTCCCTTAACAAGCATGTAGTAACCTTTAAAAAAATATATTTTTTTATTTATTTGGCACAGGGTCTCACTACACAGCTCAGATTCATAGTGTTTCTTCTTTCCCAGCATCCTCAGTGACAGGATTGCAGTGCAGGATTGCAGGATTCCATCATACCTTGCTTCAGGCCTGGCACGGCATGTGGTACCAGGGATTGAACCCAGATCCTTTGCTTGCCATACAGGTGCTTAGACCATGGATCTGTCTTCCAGCGCTGTAGTCACCTTCTTTATCTTGTTTGATCATTCTTCATTTAAAGTTCACTTAATCTGCGAACAGAATAGCAACTCTTCTTTTTTCAAATTCCTTGTGCATGGAGTATTGTTTTCTGTTCTTTGATTTTCAACTTATGAATTTCCTTTTGAGTTAAATGTGTTTCTCATAGATTGAGAAGATAGCTCAGTGGTTAAACACCTGCCTGGCAAGCACAAGGACCTGGGTTAAATCCCTAATACTGTATGCTGTGCTAGCCCTGTAACCCTTGAAGTGCTGTGCCAGCCACTGAAACCAGGCATGGTGGCACATGCCTGTGATTCCAGCACTGGAGAGGCTGAGACAAGAAGATCTTCTATGAGTTCAAACTGCATAAGGAGGCCCTGTATCAAACAAAAAATAAAAGATTTTTTAAAATAGTAAATGTGTTTCTTGTATACAGCATATCGTTGAGTTTTGTTTCTTGATCCACTCCGCTAGTCTACTTCTTTTATTGGTAAATTAAGGCCACTTCCTTTTAGGGTTATAAATGATGCGTATTGGCTTATCTTTGCCATGTTACTTTCCTGCTGTTGGTTTCCTACTTTATGTGTGTTTCTTTACCTTGTTAGGTGCATTCTTTCTGTTGATTTTTGAATTGTGGTCATTTGGATGCCTATCGAGAATATCTTTCAGTATTCTTTGTAGGGTTGATTTAGTGGTCATGAATTTTAGTTGTTTTTTGTCATGGAAGTATTTTACTTCTCCATTTATTTTGAAAGAGAATTTTGAAGGGTGAGTCAATATGGGCTATAAGTTCTTTCCTTTTTGGATTGAAGTACTTTACTCCAAGCTGTTCTTAACTTGATGGTTTGTGTTGAGATATCTGCTATGATTCCAATGGGCTTTCCATTAATTGTGGCCTTTTTTATGTTTTTCCTCTCTAACAGCTTTTAGTATGTTGCTCTTATGCAAAATTTCTGGGATCTTGACTACTATATGCCTGGGGGTAGATTTATTTTGTTTAATGCTATTTGGAGTTCTATATGGCTCACTGACTATATGTCGTATTCTTTCCTTATACATAGGAAGTTTTCTGCTATTATTTCTGCTAATAGTCTTTTTATGTCATATGTGCTGGCTCTTTTTCATTGACACTTATTAGTTTTATGTTGCTCATCTTTGTGTCATCTCATAGCTGTGAAATATTATTTCCTGGTTCCTTGTTGCTTTCAACTGATTTTGTGTGTGTGTGTGTGTGTGTGTGTGTGTGTGTGTGTGTGTAACCAGGGACTAAACTCAGGCCCTTGCACTTGCCCGGGAAGCACTTATTCTACTGAGCCATCTCCCTAGACCCAAGTGATCTTTCTTTTCCTTGTTGCTAGTTGCAATTATGTCTTCAAGGTCTGAAATTCTATCTTCAGTTTTATTGAAATGGTTTTGTCAGCTTTTAATGGAGTTTCTAAGTTCTTGACTATCTCATTGAATATGTTTCATGTATTCTATTTCTTTGCTCTAATGTTTCAATCATTTTTCTCTGTTCCTCTATTTCTATCAATGTCTCCTTTCAATATGCTTAGCAGATCTTTCATTACAGTTATCATTTTTTACCTGAGAGATTATTTCTGATCTGATTTCCTCTGTTCCCACTTGGAGTTGTTTGTTTACTTCAGCTGTGGTCGTTTCAGGGTTTTCAGGTGTGTGACTTGCAATTCTTCTATGCTAATGTTGCTGGGATTTGTTCTGGTTGAGCAGGGCATTTGAAATTGCATTTGGCTCCTTTACTTTGTTATTTTATCTGTAACAATCTCTCAGAAGTGTGGGCCAGGTCTTTAGATCCATCCCAGCAGACCATGCCCCAGAGTTCTACTCACCTCCATGCCAGTCCCTCTAGCAGATACAATTGATTATTTTCCATTGTAGGTATCTCAGGTAACTCTTTCCTCCTCTCTTCCTCTCCCCTCCCTCCTCCTCTCCCTCCCTTTACTTCCCTTTTCTTCTCTTCTTTCTCTTCTCTTTCTCCTCCTCATCCTCATTCTTCCTCTTGTTTTTCTGCCTCCCACCCTCCCTCCCCTCCTTTGCCTTTATTGCCCCAGCTATGCTCTCCACTATTTTTTGCATGGAAATGATAAGGGAGGCAACCTTTTTCTACCAGAGGCCTAGCAGAAAAGCATGCACTATTTTACTATATAGATAATCTTCACTGTATTTTGTTTTTCATAAATGGTCTTTGTTAGACTGAGGCAGTTCTGTTTGTAATTTGCTGAGTTTTGAGTAGTTACTGATTTTTTAAAAGTCATGTTTAAGCATATTTAGAGGCTGTGTTAGCTTCCCACTGCTGGGACACATGCAGCAGCAAGAGAAAAGAAGAAGGGAAGGGAGGAGGTAGGAGGGAAAGGGAAAGGAGCAGAGGGGAGAGGAGAAGAAGGGAAGAGAGAGGAGTGGAGGGGAGGGGAGGGGAGAGAAAGAAAAAGGAGAAAGAGAAAGAGATACTTGAGGTACCTACAGTGTAAATGTGATCATGGCTTATGAACGGCCTTCTAACTGACTGCACGTTGGAGCTCCAGCCCAAGACCTGTAAAAGCAGGGTGTTCAGCCTATATGGAGCAAGGAGTGGATGAAGAAGCCTCTCTGGGCTCTGAGATCAATGACGCCAGATCCGGTGCCTCCTTTTTATACCCTTCCACTCTGGACCTGCAGTCAGGTACTCGGACTGAGACGCCAACGTTGATTTCCTTTTTTAAAGTCTTATTAACCAGCATGCTACCCTCAAAGCAGGGCCCGTTTTCCCGCCTGTTACTCGGTCCATCACATCGCCTCCCATCGGCCTGGGTCACGCTCCCTGCGGAGGTGCTGAGCTCAGAGGTCCACCTTTGAGCTCAGTCTTTAAATCTGCAGTGCCCAGGCCCTTCCCTTGGTCCCAGGGCACGCTCAGCACAGAGTCCCGCATCCCACGGCTCCCAGTGCCTGCCGTGTGGGGGTGGAGGACGCACTGAGGGGCAAGGTCACGGCCTCACCGGGCCAGGCCTCTGCTCCACAGCCGGCTCTTCATGGCTATCGCCTTCCTCTGGTAGACACAGCTCCGAGCAGTCCTTCCCCTCCTTCCTCTTGTCCCCAAAGTCACTCTTCCCACACAGAACACTTCTGTGCCCCTCTATCGTTTCCCCTCACTGACTTATGCTGCAACAAATTCTTCTGTTAAAGCAAGCATGGGAAATTTTTTCCTGAATGAATTAAAATCGTGTGCATTGCGAAGGCCTTATTTGAGATTAAAATCTTGGATCCCCTGTTTAGGTTTTACACTGAAAGAAATAGTTTGGGAAAAGATTAAAAAACATCAAAATTCAGGATGTTTTACAACTTGACAGTCTGTCATCCCACCAGAAGCTCACACCCAGTTAATATAGCATAGAAGGCTCGAGAAGCTAGTGGCTACGGCCTGAAATCCTCATTAATGAACACTGCGAATTAAAGTAACGCCTGCCTTCTCTTCCCCAGCTCAAAGGATGTCCGTGATTATGATGAAAGAATAGCAAATGAAATTGCGTCCTGCTCTCCTCTCTTTCTTTTGGATGCTCAAGGAGCACATTAATAAAAATAAATTCCACCAGCTCCAGGGGGAAATTACCTGAGACACTGTTGAGAATTAACAGCTGGGAGTGGCTGGTCAGATGCAGGCTCTAATTTTCTCCCGAGGGGAGAACTAATGTTCCAAGTAATCTTGGAATTTAAAATAGTAAATTTCTCATATCTGTCATGAACTTTACATTGGATTACATGAAGAAAAAACCACCATGGAATGTCCTTGCTGCCAAAATCGATGAGCTTTGGGTTAGGAGTTTCTAAACCTTGACATTCTGATAATCTGTGTCTCTGTGTTCCTAAACTTTCAATTTTAATATGCATGAAAAAAACATGGTATTAAAAATTCACATTGTGTGGCCAAGGATACAGCGCAGCAGCACAGGCATCTGCCTAGCGAGACAAGGTCCTGAGTGCAATTCACAGTACCAAAAAATAAAATAAATAAAGTAAAATAAAGTTCTCAGTGTGTTTATTAGAGTTTGATTAATCTGAGATACCAAGGATAATATCTCTTCTTGGTTTTGTATGAATTGTAGCACACATGAATACTTGTATCTCAAATCCATGTTTGGAAAGTTGATAATTAAGACTCCTTCATGGAAGAGTCACTAAACTTTAATAACGAGGGGAAAATGTAGTTAGGTCACCTTGTTACACTAAAGGTACCTGGTTTCCTTACCTTTAGTTATTAATATACTCTATGAAATCATTTAAGGGATTAACAGAAATGCATTTTCAAGTGTGACCGCCAGATGGCAGGAGAGGGTTTGTAGAGGTTTACTGCTGATGAGTCATAAAGTCTGCTGTTCTCCGTCTCTCTCCGTCTCCTGTATTTCTCCTGTATCTCTCTTCTGAATGACCATGCCAGTGCCATTACAGCTACGGAGATTTAAAATATAAACTAGAAAACAAAGATTCTGTTTTTATTTCCTGCACTAACAATGTACTTAGCGCAGGAAACTTTTCAGACTGCTTTTCAGACATTGCGTTGTCATTTCCTTATTACTCGGACTTTATAGTTTGTTTTCCCAGAAGTGGAAGAGTCCCTCAATGCACGCGCTTTTAGAGATGTTCAAGCCGCTGGGTGTGCTGTTGCCCTGCAGCAAGCCAGGCAAGGAGTCTCACGTTGGTGCCACCCGGCTCCGGGACGTGGCCCAGTACAGGTTAAGCCGACAGCCACACTTTGGCCCAGGGTCAAAGACTCCTCAGTAAATCACTACCCTGACTGGCCGCAGGTCCCTCTAAGAAGTTCTAATAAGTCTTTGGCTTAATTAAGCTTTTTAGGTCACAGAGACCTGGGACAATTTGCCCCGTTACTTTCAAACACTTTCTCGCAATCAAGAGCTGAGCTGCTCTCCCAGAAGTTTCATTAAGTCAGTCATCTGCTCAGTGACTGCAGACGCCTGGAGCCTTTTTCTTGATGCTTTTTACTGTCACTTGTGACTTGATTGAAAATGATATGGCTCCCGTCCCATTTTCCTGGGTATAGAATGCTAGACAAAGGGCAGGCATTCGCCCTGAGCGGGTGGCAAACGCACCTGGCGTCCAGCATGGATCAGAAAGGCCGAGTGTAGAGTCACCAGGACACAAGCCCTGCTGCAAAGGGCCAAGCTGGATGTGGCCAAATGCCCTCATCATAAGCTCTGCTGTTTTCCCGATTCTTCTTCGCTTCTAGAGAAGAATCCCACACAGTTCCACAGCCTGGATGTCGCCAGAGTGCAGGGCGCGCCTCCTCCAATTCTGATACCTGAAATTCAAAATCAATCTGCATGATAGTGTGTTGACACTACAATTGCCAATTTTAACATGGGAATGAGACATATTTCTTAAGCAGGAAGTAAGAAAACAGTTAAAACTGAATCTCATACATTCAAATGGCTTAGTCCATATCGTACTGGGCAGGCGGAGGACAAAGAGGACCGCGACGCCTCTGCGCGGGAGGGCTTTCCACAGCAGTCTCCCTCTCCATGGCCTGCACTGCCCACCCCCTGCCCCCCGAGCGTGGATCTGTTCTCAGGGGCCCCTGCTCGGATTCTAAGTGCCCAGCCGTTACCTAACTTTGATGCTTTACGAGACTGATTTGTCTCCCCAGATGATGCTCTGTAATTATAATTCAAAAGGAATAAATGCAGTTTTTCTCCACTTTTGCGTGGCTTTCCCGAGCTCTGCAGCCCCAGCTGTCTGATTTAATAGGCATTCCTGGCAGCTTTCCGGAAAGGCTTTGAGAAATTCATCAGGGCCAAAGTGGCCGATACTTAGGCAGCGTCCGTGCCCGTGAGACGCAGGAACACGTCAACAAAAATGCCCCGCTTACTCATTTGTCTGTTTGCTCATGGAGGAACCATTAATGCTTCATTGTCTGATCAGTTTTGCATGCTTGTATCTGCTGATCTAAACAACTGCCTTGAAGATAAGAAAATGCAATATAACAACCACTGTTAATTTCCTATCATCTTGTTTTGAAATTCTGCATATTTTTTTTTCTCATTCTTTATTCTCTTTTTAAAAAGCCCACTGTGTGTATTGCCTGGAGCTCAAAAGCACACTAAAGGAGCGGTCTTTGTGGAGCAAGTCTCTCTCCTGCTCTCTCCTGGTGTCCATCTAAATCCTCTCTGGATGGACATAGATTGTCTGAAACAGTGGGTTTGCCTATCAAGAAAAAAAGTCTGTCTTAAAAACAAAGACCACACATGAAGGTAGAGTCGAGGCCTGGGTGGCAGGGCAGGGTGCCAGGATGTCAGCCTGGTGACCACCAGTTCAGAGTGTCCTGGGACATCAGGAAAGGAAACTGGCAGGTTTGCAGGTTTGAGAGCAGTAAGTCAAAGGCAGAGAGCTCTTCGGTTCCCCAGTTGTAGAAGTTCCGCGGGGAAGATGGCAGTGGCGTGTGGTGGACAATGCCCAGGGGTCTTGAAAGGACAGGCAAAGGGACAGCAACCGGCTCTCTGATATAATCCTGCCTCCTGGGATCCAGTTCCCGCTGTCCTGCCCAGGGCCACATGGACAGAGGCAGGCAGCAGGGTGGCAGCTGGCTCCCAAGTGGCTTCTGCTCTGTTTCAGTGTTTGTGGTCCTGGCGATAGCCACAGGACCTCGGGCACAGCTCCAACCTCTGTCCTCAGCTCTCCGAGCCCTCGAACGCACTTTGCATTTCTCTAGCTCTGCAATCTGTTTCAGATTTCCTTTGTGCTAGCATCGTGGACCTACAAATATTCTCTTAATGTCATTATTCTTTATTTCAGGTCATTCCAGGCTATTCCTGTTTACTTTTTCAATTGAACTTAGAGTAAGTCTTATGAAGTACTGAACAAACAACATAGGGCAGTAGAATGCCTGCTGGTTGACCTTCCGAATTTGTACCTTCTGTGTAGGAGCTACTGATATCTTTAAAATATTATGTTTTCCTGCTTAACAGGCCTCAAAGTTTTTGCAAACTTTTATTATTTTTTCACTATGGGACCACATTTTTTACTATTCTATTATTATTGTCATTTTAAAGCACCAGATCTTGAGTTTTTTTTTTAAATTGATTTTACTATTTATCTAATTGTATATTCCTATTTTAATCACTTTGCTTTGTTTTCTTTTTACTATAGGTCCACATGGAGAAGACTTTGTTGAACGCATTGTTGGTAAGCAAACCAACAAGCTGTTCCATGGAGCTGAAGAGATGACTGAATGAGCACACTCACATCAGAATCAAGAACACTCAAAACATTTACAATTGTGTGCAAAATTGGTCCTTAGCCCTGGACAAGATCAGCTCACCTCCAGGTTGCCTCATTCTCATTGTTAATTTTAGGAATCATCTGCGTGACTCTCAATTTTCTACACTGTCCAAGGATGGAAAATCATTCAAAGACGTTGAAAAGCAGACAGCCCAATACTCAAGCTATCGGTCAGTGCTCATTGGAGACACAGTTGATGTAAGATATGCATTTACAAAGCAGGCACACAAACTACCTGCCGGACCACGTGTGGGAAAGTGTAAAAGGGCCATGTGCGTGCTGGCGCTCCAGAGGACCCAGAAACAGTCAAAGGCCTGGTGCTCACTGTCGGTGGACCCTGAGTCCACATCAGGAGGCAGAGCCAGAAGCCAGGAGGTGGGGGGCAAGGCAGCGCTGCTTGCTGGGGCTCCTCCAAAGAAATAGAAGGAAACTTTCCTCCTTCTTCGTCTTTTTATTCCAAGCAGGATAAAAGCTGACTGGCTGGTGCCACCCACACAAGGGGGGCCATTCCTCTTCAGTCATTGTTGAGTCACAGTCAGAACCACACTAAGCCAATCAGCGGGACGCTCATCACTCAAGCTGACACCCTAGTGAAATACTGCACTCTAGTAAGCTGAAGGTTTGCATTAGTACATTCAATTAATTTTATTTTTCATTTCAAAGTCTGAATATTTTTCTCCCAACATTGTGGCTTATATTCTGTAGTAATAAAAATATCTAGCACAGCTCTTGGTACAACATGACAATTACTTGACGTCAGAAAATTGTGTCTCTGTTTTTCAGTGTGGTAAAATCTCAGAGATTATCTTTGGGGCAAACGCTGCCAGAGAAATGTGTACGGACATCTTCAGTGTTCATAGTTGATACTTTTCACATCTGGATAGGAGAAGCTTCCTGGTAGAAGGGAACCTGCTGCCTTAAACCTACCTCTTTCCCCAGTGCTCCTCTCAGGAAAAAGCCGGAAGTTGAAACACCCATTAACAAACATGCCCACCCTGGTGTCCTTTTCAACACACACACACACAATGTGTGTGTGTCATTATAATATTATTCTTTTATTCTTTTATTAATATTATTAATATTATTCTTTTATTCAACACACACACACAATGTGTGTGTGTCATTATAAAATTATAAAAGAATAATATTTACTGCCTCATTTGTTACTCATGACTTGGTGCCTCATTTACTGCTTCATTTGTTACTCATGACTTGGTGACATGTTTTCCAGTATTGTAATCACTCCTATTCACACACACACACACACACACACACACACACACACAAATTAATAGAGTTTTGGTTCCCACCAAAACTGAAGCAAAAGGTACAGCAATATCCCACATATACACCCTGTCCTGGTGCAGGCAGAGACTGTTTACTGTTTCATCTCCACTAAAACAATACATTTGTTGCAACTAATGACTCTTGTTCAATATACTGCAAAGACCGGAAGTCCAGAGTTGACATTAGTGCTTGCTGTCATGTTGTAAAATTCTGTGTGTTTGGACAGATGGATAACGATAACTGTCCACAACTATGGCATCACCAGGTAGTTTTCTTTTCCCAAACTCTGCAAATTTATCCCCTTTTCCTCCCTTGTTTTGGTATCTACAGATTTTTGTTAATTGTCTCTATTGTTTTTTCTTCTATAGTGTCAAATGGGTTCACACAGATTATAGATTTATCAAATTAACATATTTCCCTTAGTATCTAGGTTGTTTTAGCTTTATATTATGTCTTGAACTCAGTAGAGTTAGTTCTCCAATTTTTGTTCTTTTTCCACACACATTGTGTTGGGTACCCTGGGTCTTTTGTCTCTGTATAGAAATTGTATTGTAATAAGTCTGTAAATGTTCACA
>PVKA01000078.1:241633-282759 GCA_004027165.1 Ctenomys sociabilis
TTTTTTTTTTTTTTTTTTTTTTTTTTTTTTTTTTTTTTTTTTTTTTTTTTTTTTTTGTGGAATCAGGGATTAAACTCAGATACTTGTGCTTGCCAGGCAAGTGCTTATTCTACTGAGCCATGTCCCTGGCCCCTTCATATTCTTTTAATTCTTTTATAATTTCTTTCATCAGAGTTTGTACTTTTCTTCCTATATCTTGTATGTATTTTGTTTAGTTTATACCCAAATCTGGTATTAATAGTATTTGTCCTCTTAATTAATCAGCCAGATACTCATTATGATAGAGCTCTTTAAAGAGCCAACTTTCAGTCGCATTGATTTTTGTCCCTTGATTACTTGAAAGTTTTGTCTTATCAATTAGTCTCCCAAATTAAGCACTCAATTCAATAATTTATCCTATGGTGAGTAATTAGGTTTTTGAGAGGAACTGAATCAATGTAAAATATATGTAGAATTATGTAAAGGGATTTGTTATGTAGACTTGTGAGACCAGAAGCAGAATTATTACAGTGCACATTCTCAGGGTCAGAAGAAGCATCCAAAATGGCTTGACCTACGCTGGGGAACCACAGGATCCCATAGCAGGCAAAGTTCTAAGGCCTAGATTCTCACAGTATCACCAGTGTGAGGCCATGTCTGGAAGCCAGTCTGCACTGGGAAGTTGAAGAAAATGGAGACCAGAATCCAAAGACAATGGGAAGAAATGAACCTTCTCTCCAAAGAGAAAACTTCCTTCTTTTTCTTTTAGTGCTGTCCAACCAACCTATAAGCCTATTGGATGGTGCTACTTCCTGGGTGGGCCTCCCTCCCCCGCCCACCATCCTACCTGTAAGCCTATTGGTTGGCGCTACTTCGTAAGTGATCCTCCCCCCCCACCCAACCGTCCAACCTCTAAGCCTCTTGGTTGGTGCCACCCACCTGGGGTGGGTCTTCCCCTCTCAGTTTGCTGGCCTCTTGTCAGTCAGCCAGAAACATACCCACAACTTTACGGATCTGCAACGCTGTGCTTGTCAAGTTGTGATATATCACAACTAACGATCACATGTCTTTTAGTAAATAGAATTACTTAGGTTTGTTAATTTTTCCAGGAATGTACTTTTAGAACAGTTACGAAAGTTTTGACATCTAGACTTTATAATTTTGTTTTCCAAATATTCTCTATATGTTACAATATTTTTACACAAGAAAAATTAAGGTGCTTAAATTTTTAAGGGTTGAACTTTCTCAATTTTAACTTTTATAATTTCTTTTCATGTGTTGCATGGAATCTGTAGCTCATATAGTTAGGATTTTATCTAATAAACGAATGAGTTCTATTTATGCTTACCCTTATAAATAGTATTTTCGCTTTCCATTCCTTTGTCTTACTTTGGCACTTTTTCATTTTTAAGTTTTTCCTTGTCCTCACATTTTCCCGTACAACTTACATTTTCTGACCCTCTGCCTCTAAGTTTTTAATGTGCTACTTCTGAAGGCAGGAACCAGGGGACGAGAGGGTCACCTCCAGTCTTGGTCGCACAGACGGATCTCACACAGCGCACATTGCTCCCTCCAAGATGCAGAAGTGGGTGGTTCACTCTTCTCACAGGCTTGCCAAGGGTTCTTCTAAATCCCACCAAAGTTTATTTTGCAAAACTTCAAAGTGTTGAAATCTTGTGCAACAAACACCAGCATCCGACCACTGTGGTAGACCGCGAAGAGTAGAAAATTAAATCCAGAAACCTCATCATATAATAACCATTGTCCATATTTCACCCTCTCCATCTCCCCATGTTTCTTGCTCCCTCTCTCTCCCTAAAGTACCTGCAAGCAGATTCGGCTGAGCACGACACCTTGCCTTACACGCTTCACCATTCACCACTTTCCATGAGGACTGTCCCTCTCACAACAATACTTTTAACAGTCCAAGAAACCACACATTGGTCTGAAACTATGATGCACTGTTTGTGGTTGATTTTACACTAGTGGCCCTGGGGATTCTGTCTTGCTGTTCTCCACAGCATCATCAACAGAGGAGCCTTCTGCACACAGACCAGGCATGCATGTGAGTGGCACAGCCCTTCTCAATGGCAGCTTCCACAGAGGGAGCCTGCTGGGACCAGTGAGAAAGGCAGAAGGGAGCCAGGCAGCCACCCCACTAGAGCTGGGAGCAGAGCAGACCAAGGGAGAAAGCTGTGGTTCCTCCCAGCCCACACACCAAGTCTGAGAGACAATACACATATTCTTTTTAAGCCACTGAGTTGGAAAATCTTGTACAAACAAAACAAAACAAAAATCCTGATACGTACTATTTGACTTAGCCAGGTTTTTGGCATGTAGCTCGGGGTGAAGGCCCTGGGTCAGTCCCCAATATCACAAAAATAAAAATAAATACCATGATCTTAAAATGCCCTTTCTAAATGTTTATTCTTGTTTCCCTCCACTAAGCTTGAAGCACTGTAACACTGAGCTCTGTCTTCTGTTCTTTTTATCTTTTAATTTTGAAACCAGTTCTTGCTAAATTGTCCATATGACTGTTGGTCTTGTAATCTTGCTCGGTGCTCCTCAGAGAAGTGGGCACTAGGGGGTATCTGTGCTGTTGTATCTGGCTTTGTTTACATCCTTTTTGATCCACGGTCAGCTCAAGATGTATGTGGAACTCAGTTACCATGTTTAGTTTCTGTTTTATGCCTGTCTTCTTTTCTAATTTTTGGTTGTCTATAATGATATTGATTTATTCATAAATTAATGTATCTTTGTTACCTTACAAAAATATCCTATAATGTTGGATATGTCTGTTTCCCTATGAATAGCTTCAGTTTAGGCATTTTGGCTAGAAAGCAATGTAGGATGTACTATTCCTCAGACTGTATCAGATTCAGACATGCCATTCCAGTTTGTACAATTATTGGTAATATTAAGTTTGATAAATTCATTTAGGTGATCCCTATCAGATTTACGTACTGGTTTTAGATAACAAAAGCTAAATTTCACGTCATGGCTTATATATCCACTGGTGATCTATGCCTCAATAAATTATTATGTCATTAGTTATAGATTTTTTTAATCATATCCTTAATGGTAGGTTCATTACTTAGCTCTCTTGTAAAAATAAACCTGCCCTTCCTTTTCTTCCTTTCCTTTCCCATGGACTCATGGAGCTCTTTCCATGGACACTGAAGCCTGTTGCTGTTCACTGAGTTTGTGCCCAACATATCACATTGTTTTGGATGTTAATCCCTCAGAGTGGGCCATGGCTGCCCCTCCAGCCTCTCTGACTTTGAGCACTCCGTCCTGGTACCATGGCCTCCCTTGTCCTCATGTAAGCCTTCACTCAAGCTTTCCTTCAAAATACTGACTCCTCTTGCTAAGATATTAAAGAAGTAAGAATTACCTAATTCTCCGTTTTGCCGGAGAAGCTATTCTCCACGAGTCATCTCCACTGCTTTCATGCTGTGTTGTAATATCTAAGTAACAACCACGCCCTGGACGCTTCTGAATTCCACTTGCATAGGTGATGGACACTGTTGTATCTGGGTGTGGAGCAGCTCTGGAGTGCTGTGGGGGAGGGGCTGTGTGTGACTGAGGCAAGTCACAGCTTTAGCTCTGGCCCCTTCTTCAGAATCTTTTGGGATGGAGTCACCTGCACCCCTGTCCTAGTGCGCTGTCTCTTTTCATCGTCTGCTGTTTCTTCTTCACCAGAGACAGAGCTCGCTCAAGGAGAAAGCATGCAGCTGGCTGCCTCTCCTTTGATTATTGTTCTGTATCCTTCTGACTTGGCTTAGCAGCCTGCTTTTCTGGATTAAGAATCCAGAAGCAAATAACAGACCAGATGGAATAACATGACATGCGCTCCCCTCTCTTTTTCCCTCCGATGACAAAGGAGAAAACCAAAGCAGCCAGTTCAGCTGCCCCTTTGGCTACTCCTACCCTTTACCCCTTCTTCCTGATAAAGGATTGTTGGTTAAATTCATATAGAAAAAGAATATGAGGAGAAAAGAGCCCTGTAAATAAGAAAATATGATCTTGATTAAAGAGGAAGTAGCTACAATTCTTAAAGATTTATAAAACCCCAAAATGAGTCTCATGAGGACCTGAGATTAGAGACTTTAAGATCATCTCTGTTCCAGCTCCCTCAGCACATGCTTGAGCCTAGAAAATGGAAAGGATCCCGCGTAAACAAAAGCATATTTCTGTTAAAATTTCACTCAGACTTGCGGTGGCAGTGCCTCTCCTAAAGTTGTGTGAGACAACCTCCAATTTTGGCAACACGAAGCATAAGTGATAAAGGGTGCACACAAAAAGTGTTCAGGCACAGTAGAAATGCTGATGACAAAAGTGAGCTTCATTGTGCATAGCCACCTGGAGAGGACCAAGCGGTGGATACGGTGGATACGGAGCTCATGGGTAAGCCTCGCAGCCCCTGCTTTCCACCAGGGCTGCCGCAGTAGAGGACCAGCAGTGCACAGCTGGACATAGGGTTGGCCCAGCCTTGCCTTAGTGCCTTAGCAGAGCTGTGGCAGGAGGCCTCTTGATTTACATGACAAAAAAATAACTTAAGCCAGTTTGAGATAAAGAGATGCTTCTTGATTTTTGCAGGTAGAATGGCGGGCAGCATGTTATTGAGACAGGTCTCATTTCTGAGTGGGTGGGTGCTTCCTTGGGTTGGGTACCTTCTTTTTTATTTCAGGGTGTTTAGAGTCTCACTACTAGATAGGACTTGTAGTGATCTGCCTGTTTACAGCCCCTCAAGAGCTGGGATTATAGGTGTGCACCACCACGCCCAGTCTCAATTGCAGTTTCCGTGCGCGCTGAGGGTGGGGCCAGCACTGCAGGCCAGGGATTGAACCCAGGACCCTGCACCTGCTTGCAGGTGCTTTAATCTTTTAAACTATTTGTCCAGTCCTCCACTTGCTTTCTTGATTGCCTCCACTCTGCTCCCTTAGTTTTCTGTGCCTCTTCCTGAACCCCAGTTGTCTCGCCTCTGTTCTCTTTCTCATGCACAGGGCATCGTCTCATGGGAGTGAAACGCCCCGAGGAGCTGCACCCACCAGGACTGCAGCACACTCCAGTGTGTCCTAAGAGAAGCCTCATCTGCACTGGCTGGGACACAGAAGTCCCAGAGCTGGTCTTCAGCCACACCTTCCTCTGAGGCTGAGATCTGAGCAGAAGAGGAAGAATCCTCCGAGTGGGCATTGGAGAAGTGCCTGTATGTCCTAGGGGATTTGGAAGCATGACCACTAACAAAGAAAACTATCATATCACCCTTCTCAAGATGATTATTAACATGTTTAATCCTACTGCACAAGGTCTAGATGTCATTTTTCATTTACTTTTCCATGTGAATTTTTTACACTGTAAACATGTTCAATTAAAATGTCAGAAAAACAGATACCCTCCCTCCACTGCAGGCCTTCAGAGCCACAAATGGGCTAACCTTTTTCCAGTGAGAAACTCACCTAGATGCCAGTTGTCCTGCATTCATGCTGTGAGGAGTACCTGTACCAAGGCCTGGAAGCCTCCCCTATTATTTTCTGATTGGATTCCACCAGGCAGATCACAATTCAGACCATTTCAAGAGTTTTCTATGTGCTATCAAGCTGCTTATGGATAACTGTATCCACTTCCACGCCCACGAGCACTCACCTCCCTGCACACACATCAGAGATGCGCCCCATCGTTAATTTAGTCTTTGTAATTGGATCAACAAAAGCAAAGCTCGCTTCTGTATTTTCCTTTCTAAAGAGCCTGCACAGGGTCTGTGAGCCCCTTGCTGCTTTCCATGGGCAGTGTTAATGCCATCTGGATGTGCCAGGTCTACAGGGAGCTTTACTCAAAAGGTCCACCAGCTTAACAATGACCTTTTTGAATGTAGCCCATCTGTAATTTGGGGATGTTTATACTAAATGTATGCGAGTGTTAAATGAGAGAGAGAGAGCACAGTAACAAGCCAAGAGGGAGTATCTCAAAAAGCTCAAATGATTTATCCACATGTCCAAGGTGACAAATCCTGCCCTTCTATGACTTTGATGCTGGCAACGTAAGCAAGATGACTGGGGATCACACCTGGTGACCTTTTATTACATTTTTAATTAACAGAAATTCTATTTTAACAGCCACATATGGCTAGTGGTTACCATATTTGGCAACAGGGCTCAAAACAATTTTCCCAGCATAAAGAACAGGTTAGGTAAGGACTGATGGCTGGCAAATGAAATCCATGCATCAGAGTGGAATAAAACAGCATCAATGGAAAAACCCCTAGTGCTAGGCAGTCTTAGTGTGTGTGAACTGTATGCACAAGTGTAATCTGTTATGTTTGATATTTAATTTCATGACTAATCTAAACCTTCACAGGACATGCTGCAGATTACATGCTGAATAGATAGTTATTGGCTGCCTTTTCTAGTGAGATGGATTTATGGTCCTACCATGTTTACTGTAGAGATAAACCTCACAGGGAAGTTTTGATTGGACACTTGAAGTTCTGTTTGCTTTCTGATAGTAGAAGGAACAAGTGCACACTGGACAATTTGAAAGATTAAATGACCACAAAAATATTGAAAGCACAGTTCACACAGCTTCAATACTTACTTTTGTTTAGTCAGTGTATGTGTTGAAAAATATTTGTATTTAGTTATACTGTACAGCATGAGTAGTGTTTCTCATTCATTTTTGTATGAGTATTTCTACACTGTGAAACATGCTACAGAACATATTTAATATATGAGCAGCATTTCACTCTATAAAATTCATTTCACTGTTTGATTGTTTTCTACTGTTGTGGTCTTCTACCGGAGGCATTCATAGGAAGCTGGAGTATTCATTTATAAAGCAGTGCAGACCTTTCAAGAGCACACCACACCCCAGGCCATACCCAAATTCCTTCCTGCTGTTCATGCCCATTGTTCTCAGTAAGTGTGAGGCGTACTGTAGTTACTGTCACTTTCTCCAGCTGTACGTTTTAAAACTGAGGCTTACAGAATGAGCTTGCCCAGGGCCATGCAGTGCATAAGCTTGAGAACTAGCTAGTGTGGCCCCAAGGTTCACATTTTAACCACTTCCTACCATAACCTCTTGCTATGTAGCCAATATAGGCACATGATATCTGTACTTCATGAAATCCAATACATTATTGTCTCAGTTGGATTTAACATAAGTGTTTTATTCACATGTTAGAGCCAACAGGCTAACACAGAGTCCTTCTTGAATAAACTGCCTGTATGAACAGAACAGTCTATTACATCTTCCTCTCAGATACTAATCCCCAAAGCAAAATGTCTTGGTTACTTTTCTCTCAGTGCTGAGACAAAATACTCAACACCAAAAATTGAGAAAGGAAAGGTCTATTTGGCTCACAGTTTGTGAAGGTCCCAGCGTATAATCAGCTGGCTCCAACGCAGGATGGCACACAGCACAGGGGCAACGGCTTCTGGTGGCAGGAGACCGCAAACACAGGAGCAAAGTGGACGAGTGCTCTCTTCTATGTAAGGAGACTGCTCCCTGCTAGGGCAGCTGTAGCACTTAGACCATCGCCTTGCTCTCCTCTCGCACAAGCTGAGGATGTGCACAAAGCGAGGACCCTGCTTGCCTGCTGAGCACTTAGTTACGTTTCTCCAGTTCCCACAGTGAGCAATGTCCTAGAGGTGAGGGCGTGTCCTCTACAGTCCAGGATGTAGAACACAGAGGCTCTCAGTTAAGCTTATATCACAGCTGCTAAAACCACAAAATTTTGTATGAGTACATGTCTGTAATGTTATTGATTAGATTTATGTGGAATTGGAATTGGTCCCTGTACATAATGCAGGTTCATCCTTCTTTATTTTTTTGCCCCATCCTTGTTCTCCACACCCACTCTGGGATTCTTAGGCTTGTGAACTTCCCATTTACACAAGCTCTACTTTCATTATTTTTTCCTTCCTTTTTAAAATCCCTCTTTGTCCTCCTTTCTTCCCCCTGCTTGGATCAATTGTTTCTTCACCGATTTGGAAAATATTTCCCTGCTTTCTTTTTATCTTGAGATAGATAGATAGATAGATAGATAGATAGATAGATAGATAGATAGATAGATAGATAGATAGATAGATGTAGGTGAATAGATGATGGGTAGGTGAATATACACATTTACTTATGAATGACCCAAGTCTATCCTTCTTTATAGTACAGAAGTGCAACATTCTATGTAAATTCCACATTTTCTCTACCAATTAATCTGCTGCTGAATCATAGAGCACTTCCAAGATTTAGCTGTTCCTAGTTGTGCTGCTATAAAAATGTCTACACATACAAAACTGTAATCTGGAGTCTCTGGCTCCCAGCCTGCTAGGGGACAGCTCGGTCAAGTGGAATTTGTACCTTTAGTTTTTCAGAACACTCCACAGGGATTTGCATGCTGGTGGTACTGGTTTACATTCCCACCCTCAGTGCAGCAGTATTCTTTCTCCCCACACCCATGCCAGCCTTTGTTGTTCGATTGCTTTGTTATTTGATTTCGGTCTTTGTTATTTGATGATAGCTCTTCTTCTGAGTCAGATCTCAAAGCTGTATACATTTTCATTTTTCTGATGGCCAGAAATATTGAGCATTTTTTTCATGTACTTATCAATCATTTGTATTTGTTCTTCTAAGAAGTATCTGTTCATTTTGCTTTCCACTTTGTGAAAGTACCAGGATTGGGTACTGTCCTTGAGGTGCCTACTTTTTAGTTCATCAGATATTCTTGATATTCATTCTTTGTCCAAGGAAAGCAACGTGTCCCCTATTCCGTATGCTGTCTCTTCATGTGTTGGCTTTCTTTGCTGTGCAGAAGATTTTTTTAAATTCAGCATGATATCATTTGTTAATTCTTGGTATTATTTCATGTTCAGGTTCTGTTGAGAAAATACTTGCCTATGCCTATGTCTTTAGTTATTTTATCCATTTTATCTCCTAGCAGGTTAAGAGCTTCTACTTAACCATTTAGACTCCTGATTTGTTTTTATTTAGTGTATGGTGAGATACAAGGTTCTGGACTCAATTGTCTGCATTTAATATTCAATTTTCCTAGCACCACCTATTTAAAAGGCTACCTTTCCTCAAGTATATGTTTTGGCACCTTTATCAAAGATTAAGTAGCTGGATTGCTGGGATTATTTGTTTTCTTTGTTCTGCTCCACTGAGCCACATACCCGTTTTTAAGTCAGTACCATATTTAATCATGGTAGCCTTTCAGTATAATGTCAAATCTGGGATTGTGAATCCTGCTGTTTTGTTCTTGTTACCCAGACTTGTTTTCATTATATTGGGTCTCTTCTGGTTTCACGCAGGCATTAGATGTGTTTTCCCTAGATCTGTGAAAAACGCTGTTGGTGTTTGCAATTGGGATTCCATTAAATCTGTAGCTCCATGGTGGAAGCACAGCTATTTGGATTACAATATTTCTGCTTTTTCTGGAAAGGGAAATATATCCATTCTTTTATGTTTCTAATTACCTTATCTAGTGTGATATAATTTTTTTAAAACATAGGGTCAGGGAGATGACTCAGTACCACACACACACACACACACACACACACACACACACACACACACACACAAACGTATTTAATACAGGGACTCACTATTCAGATGGGGCTCATAGCGGTCACCCTATTTTCAGCCTCCCCAGTGCCCATTCTCATTCACAGCTCAGAGCTCCCTGGGGGCGGGGTCAGCAGGACACACCAGGGATCAAACCATGGACTCTGCACTCTGCCTCAGTCAAAATTATATCACAGGGCTTTCCAGATAGCTCAGCGGACTAAAGCACTAATTTTTCTTGATCTTATTGAAAATGTTATTTTTCCCAATTTCTTGGTGTATTCATTAATAGTGTATAAGAGCTCTATTGAGTTTTGTATTTATTTTGTATACTGCTACATGGCTGAATTTGAATATTATTTTTAGTAGTTTTTTGGTGGATATTTCTGGATCTTGAATGTAAGATCATTTCTTTTGCAAATAAAGATACTTAGACTTTCACTTTTCTTGTGCATAGTTCTTTTACTTTTTACACTTGCCTGATTGCTCTGGAAACGTTTTGAGAACTATGTTAAATGGGAGTGGTGAAAACTGACATTCTTTTCGTGTTCCTGGTTTTAAAGTGAAAACTTTCATTTTCTATGCATTAATGCAATGTTAGCAGTAGTTTGGTCTTAAATGGCTTTTTCACAAATTGAGATCAAGTCCTTAAATTTTCTTCAGGGTTTGTATCATGAATGGATACTAAATTTTGTCAAATGATTTTTCTCCATCTATTTCTGCACTCTGTTGACTTTTCTGTATCTATTGCAATGATCGTGTGGCATTTGTCCTTACTTTTGTTTCTGTATTCCGTTACATTTACTGATTTGTGCACGGTGACCATCCTTAAATCTCTAGAATGATGTTTAGTTGAGCCTAGTGCACAACCTTTTCCATGAGTTGTTGCTTTTTCTTTGCCACTATTTTGTTGAGTTTATTTGCATCTATGTTCATCAGAGACATTGACCTGTAATTCTCTTTTTTTATTGTTGTTGCTGGATCTTTGTCTGGTTTGAGATCAGAGCAGCCAGTGCTAGCTTCTGTTTCTAAGACTGCTTTTAGGGGTCTTTATTTCCTAGATGTTCCCTGAACTTTTTTATAATTCAACAGTGAGTTCATCAGATCCTGGGGCCTTCTTTGCTGGTGGGGGTGATGATGATGACAATTTTTGCTGTTATCATTACTTCAATTTAATTGGCTGTTACTGGGTTAGTCAGCATTTTGAAATGTTCTTGTTTCAGTTTTGGCAACTCTAGGAATTTCTCCATTTCTTAAGAGTTCTTCAGTGTTTTGTTTCTCAAGTAGATGCTCATTATCATCTGGATTTTGAGGGTCCGTTGTGATTTCACATCTTTCATTTCTAATTGCATGTTTGTGGCTCTCAGTCCTTCCTTATTAGGGAGTAAGGTTGGCTAAGAGTTCGTCTATTTTGTTTATATTTTCAAAAACCCATATCTTTCTTTATTTCTTTATTTTTAGTCTTCTTTTGATTGATTTCCACTCTGATGCTTATAATTTCCTTCCTTGTACTCTGACTTTAGATTGCCCTGTTCTTGTAGGACCCTGAGAGGCATCATCAGGTTATTTTCTGCTGTGAGCACAACCACAGCCATCAGCCTCCCTCATAGCACTGCTTTTATTGTGCCATGTAAGTTCTGCTGAGCTTTCAGGCACCATCATGTAACTGTCAGCACTGCCCTATTTCTTCCTTTTCATATGTTTGCATAGCTTCTGCCATTGAGTTTTAATTTCCTGATAATATTTGTGATACACCTTCCATTGTTTATGTTCACTAAGCATGCTTTATTAGCTAATATGTGCACTAGTTTGGAGACTGTTCTACGCACTATTGATAAGTGTGTGCAGCTGCTGCTCATTTGATGGCTGACTTCGTTCTATGACTGTGTCATTAAATGAGTTGCTTGCTGAATGAGGAATAGGTATGCACTCTACAGTATTCAGAACAAAGAAGGGGTGAAAGGAAACTTCCACCTGATCGTTCTGCTTTTAACCTGCTCTCTTAGTGGCTTTTCTCTCATTGCTGAGACAAATACCCCACACTCAAAATGAGGGAAGGAAAGGCTTACTTAGATCATAGCTACTGGAGGTTTCAAGACACTGGAGGAGAGGCTGGGGCCCTGCCATGTCCAGGATGACCCTCTCTACACCTCTGATGAAGCACACACTAGACAGTTTTATGGTTCACGCCTCTCTGGCCCTGCCCCTTGGGCCCTACCTTGGTCCTCTGGCCCTGCCCCTCAAGCCTCTCCTTGCTCCTCCAGTCGCATCTGCCCCATAACTACACACAAACTATGACACGTGCACATCTCTCACATGAACGACTATAATTTATAATAAAACTACAGTACTACAAAGACACAGTACCTTATCAAAAACTACAATACTATATTGTAGGAGAAGCTAAAGTAAGGCCACACTGCTGCTCGTGGTCCTGTGCTGTAAGTCTGAATCTGAGTGATATGTCCAAATGGCAAGTGAGAAGTTGAAACAACCTGGCCCAGTTGTAAGTCTGAACAGTCACTAAGCAGATATGGACTAAAATGTAGAACATCTGCATTCTGTGTGGGGGAGGATACTGCAGATAGAAGTGCATTTGTTCCAAAGTTCGGTCCAACTCTGCTATGTCTCTGTTGATTTTTTTGTGTAGTTGATCTATTTGTGACAACAGAGTATTGAGGTCCCCTGCCAGAATTCATTGATGTTTGCTATCTCCTTCATGTTCGCCAGCATTTATTTTATGAAGCTAGGAGCACTGGAGTTTGGCGCACATGGGTTTATAACAGTTATCTCTTCCTGATGGACAGTTCCCTTAGTCAATATACAACGTCCTTCTTTCCTCTTCTGATCAACTTTGGCTTAAAGTCCACTTTATCTAAAAATAATATAGCTACATGATTCAGTGGAACAGATATAACACAAAGAACATGTAACACAAGAAGTACAAATGTGTAAGATATTACAAGATTGACTCACGCTGGTCAGCCACAGAATGGGAAGCGTTCACAGGACATCTGCACACTGGACACCGATATAGTCTGAGGTCTGGAGCTCACTGCAGTGCTCCCTGCGAGTCTGTCTCAGGAGGGCAATGGTCTGCAAGAGCAGGCAGCTGAGCCTGCAAGAGAAGGCTGAAGGATCAAAGGCGGAGGCTGGAGTCTGCACCAGAAGCAGGAGATGAGGTCCACGCCCACTGCGAGGAGCAGAGCTTCTCTGAGAAAGAGAAGTGCTCTACTCCTCCTCAGTTCCCTTTTATACCCTTAAGTGATGAGTCACTAGGGCGGAGCCTCAACACCTACTTCTCAGGTTCTGTTGGGTTTTTGTTAGCATATTTTCTACACACATTGATCATTTATTTCATTAGAATCATTATTTCTGTAGTGATATCTTATTTGAATTCACTAAGCACCTTATTGATCAATTCTGTTGATCGTTTCTTCAGGTAATCCCATTTTAAACAAGCTATTGAAATCATACAAAGATTTACACTTTGAAAAGAAAATCATTTTATCCCTAGTATGAATGGAAAAATCACTATTACCTAGAGTAAATAGAAAGTAGTGGTGAAAATAAACAAAATGAAAATGAAATAATAGGTGCAAACTTTATGTTTAAACCAAACAATAGCCAGGGCGATAGCTCAGTAGAATAAATGCTTGCCTGGCAAATACAAGGTCCTGAGTTCAATATCCAGTATTGCAAAAAACAAAACAAAAACATAAACCAAACAATAAAACATAAGTAAATCTAGTCAGGTTCCAAAATTCATAGGATAAAAAGAAGAATGGAACTATTCAGGAGCTAATGAGTAGCACTTCTTCGAATTTCCTTCACCACAAATCTGTTGTAGGCTACCTTCCTATTCTGTTCACAGAGAAAGTCAGGTTTTGTCCCATCCCACCGTGGTCCCTCAGCTGGCCTGAGCCCCCTGCATCCTGCACACCTTGTCTCCGGCTGCTGCCCCTCCCACAGCCGTCAGAGCTATCAGGTGCTGGAGCGCACGCCCTCTCAGTCTCTGGCCAAGGCGCAAGGGTTTTCAGGGGTGTTGTTTTTCAGAGACAGCCAGGCAGAAATCAGGTGTGGCATATGGCTTTTATTAAAATGAACACAGGAGCTGATCGCGGTGTGTGGGCCTGGAGCCCTAGTTGCTTAGGGGGCCAAGGCAGGGTTGCACATTGGAAGCCATCCGGAGCATACATGGACAACTTGCCGCAAAAGACAAATGACTGAATGGCTGGGGATGAAGTTAGGGCTAGAGTTATTCACATATATCCTCAGTACCACAGAGAGTGAGAAGGAGGGGAAGAAGGGAGGAAGGAAGGATGGAAGAAAGAAGAGGAGGGAGGGAGGAAGGGATGGGGAGAGGAGGGAAGGAGAGAAGGGAGGGAGGAGGGAAGGAGAGAAGGAGGGAGGAAGTGAAGGAGGGAGGGAGCAAGGGAGGAGGAAAGGAAGGAAGGAAATAGGGCAGGGGGAAGGAAGGAAGGGAGGAGGGACGGAAGGAATGGAGGGAGGGGGAGAGGGAAAAAGGGGGGAATGAAGGGAGGAAGAAAGGAGGGAGGGTGGGAAAAAGGATGGGAGGTAGAAAAAAGAAGAAAGGGCATGGTTTACATTTCAAAGTTACAGATAACAATTCACATCACTCCCCCTGCATCCCTAGCCTTCTGCCGTTCTGCCCAAGTGGTTCCTATTACCGCTCCTGCCCACTCTTGCAGCTGCTCCCCACCTGTGCTACACCCTTCTGTGGCTTTGCGTGGTTCAGCCTCCTGAATGAGAAGCATCAGTGTTTTTAGAAACTGATGTATTCATTACTTAACTAAGGCGCTAGAAATCCACCGGCTGGCACAGAAGGAAGAAAGGTGGTGGGTAACAGACATTCGCCATGGACAGAAGGACAGACCTGCAGCAGGGCCAAGGTCTTGGCACGGGGCTGGGCTTCAGCCGCCAGTACAACACGCGGGGGCAGAAGCCCTCAGCTGTGACGAGCACACCGGCTGGTGCATTCTAGCCGGGCCCTGGGGACCGCATCTGCAGAGGCAGAGCCACCACATTCCTGGTAAGTGGCAAGCTGATGACTTCAGCAGAAAAGGCCAGTGCATCAGCAGAAAACAATCAGGTGGGACTACAGAAGTGGGAGATGCCTCGGCACGCAGGGCCGCTGGAGGACAGCGGAGGCTGATGAGGCCTTGTTCAGTTCTGACCGGCAGTTGTTTGGCTCTTGTTTGGTAACTCACATAATTAGCTTAGTTTGAATTTCTGTTGTTAGTACTGGCAGCTTAGGAAAGTAATGGAAAGCATTAGACTAACCCGGTCGGAAGATCACCGAAGTGAGAACATTGGAGAACAAGGGAGGACATTCGGAGATTGATAGAAAGTGATCTCAGCTTCCCACACTACTGGGACTGCGGCACCAAGGGCTTGGGTCACTCACGGAGTCCTCTGGGCCTCAAGTTGGGCCTGGGCAGTGGGGACAGAGATGCCCAGATCCACAGTTGTGTAGCCTTATTCCTTCACCTACATTTAGTAATGAAATAGGGCAGAGAAGGCTTTTTAAATGTTTAAATTTACTTTTTTCATAATTACATTGGGAACTCTAGATTTTTGGAATTTTAAATGTTAGAGATTCTGATATTTCAGGATCTTGACACTGGGTGTGTGACTATTTGGGACGTGGTCTTTTGGGACCATAGCATAGGCCCAAACATGAGAATTACGTGCTTAAGGTACAGTACAGGACACAGAGACTGACAGAACAGACCAATGCACTAAATAAATGCAAAGTGAAGCATGAGTGCTTAGGTGTTTGTGGCTGTAGGGCATATTTCAGGATTCACATTGGCTGTGGAGAATACACCTGAAGTGACCCTAATCAAGAGGTATTGTGATGAGAATAAAATGGAAAATCACTATACCTCCTGCATGAGGAACTGCATTCAATGAGGAGAAAAAGGTTTAGCAAAGGCAGATGTGAGCTTTAGATCCCAGAGTTGTTATTAACAACATCTTCTGAAGTCAGTGCAGTATGGGTTTTGCAGAAATCAACCTTGTGTACATTGTCATTTGATAGTACTGGAGTCCAGTGGGGCTTGCTTGGCACACCTGGCTTCCAGAGCAGGAGTCCAGCTTGCAGAAAGGTAGAGGCTGCGTAAGTGATGGCGTAGAAGTGTGATCCACTGACACTGAGGTTTTAGGCTATTTTCTCAGAAATTAGAAGAGTGAATGAGTGGATTTGAATTTTCTTTTAGTAGAGGAAGATGCAGGTGCTGTTGTTGCAAGTGGGCTGCAAAAGACCTGGAATCCTGTCTGTCCTTTGGATCAAATCCCAAACCTGTCCTCCTGTCTTGGGGAAATCCTGAGGTGATTAAAGAGCAAGGATGATTGCAAAAGTCCTATGGAGGCTTCACGTTCTGCAATGCTATGGGAGAAAAAAGCCCAACATGTTTTAACATGAGGATTTCCTTTGGTTTTATACAAAGCTCTCTCTGCAATCTCTGAAATGCTTGTTTTATCCCCCTCTCCAGCTGCCACCTCACCCATAGGGTTGTATTTAGGTCCCAGTAGACAGGAGACTAGACACTTTCCCTCTCTCTTCCCAAAGGAATCCGCTTACGTCTGACAGAGCACATTCCTTGCTGCAGCTCTGGAGGGCAGTGCACAGCCCATCGGCTTCCATGTGAGAGCCACAGTTTCGAGGTGTGAAGCTCGTTTTCACATGCAGGCTGAGCTTTGGCTTGTGGCACACCGTCATAGGAAGGGTTAACTGCAAACAGAGACTGCTCTCCATCGGCCTTCACGCAGAAGTGTGACGTGAGGCCAGACATGGAGATGTGCTGTGCCTAAGATCATGAGGGAGCTGGCAACAGATGGACAGAAAGGGGTACAAATGAACGTGGTGGGGCATTTTATGCTGCTCCGCAGCATGAGAACATTTAACATTTCCACAGTGACTGTTTAAAAGTAGAATATATTTGCATACC
The DNA here is from genome assembly GCA_004027165.1 of Ctenomys sociabilis. Classification (NCBI taxonomy): domain Eukaryota; kingdom Metazoa; phylum Chordata; class Mammalia; order Rodentia; family Ctenomyidae; genus Ctenomys; species Ctenomys sociabilis. Next base: position 258,145 of record PVKA01000078.1, read on the forward strand.
CTTCCCTAAAAACACAGAAAAAATATTTGCATAATAAATAATAGATCACAGTGCTAAAACCATGACAGATCTGAGAATGCACTATCTGTCTATCTATCTAGCTAGCTAGCCAGCTTTAATATATGAATATTTTCAGAGAAAACCAAACTGCTTAGTATGCAGATTAAAGTGTTTACCACCTAAGATAATTAAAATTTTGAGAAAAGAAGTTTGCTGCTCATTATATTACAATTGCCAATTATATGCAAGAACAGGCCACTGGATTCTAATTTTTCTTCAGCTTTTATGGACACCAGCAATTGGGAAGTATTTATTGAGCCATTCTGACTTTTTACACAGGAAGCCCTTCCTGGTCTCTTGAGACAATGAGATACCCAAGAGTTTTTGGACAAAACATCTATCAGAAGGCACACAAGCTTAAGTTGAATCTAGCCTGTTATTTTCCAGATATATTTGTGCAGAAGTTTCCTCAAGGTTAGAGTCCATAGAGTCCACCAGTTTCCTCAGACAATGTCACATTTGTGTGACAGTGACACCAAATCCGTGGGCACCTTTCCTGCTGAAGCTCTGTGGGATTCTCTGTGATCTGAGTGACCTGACCACAAACAATTTCAGACAACTGCTGGAAAACATTTTAAATACCAATGAGAGACATAAGAAACATGTTCAATATTATAGAGAAACACTACAAAGCTTTTCAGAATTGTTGTCTTTTAGGCCGGGAAGATGGCTCAGTGGAATAAACACTTCCCTGACAAGCACAAGGTCCTGAGTTCAGTCCCTGGTTCTGGCAAAAAAAAAAAAAAAAAAAAAAAAAAAAACTTAGTTGCTGTCTTTCTTAACTTGCAGGCAGCCAGCCATAGGCATGAAAACAACACTGGGAGGACACAATCAGATAAATCATTTGTCACTGAGCGTTGCTTTCTGGACATCAACATTCTCCTTAATGCAAAACTCTATCAAAAGAAAATCATCATTAAATTTTGATTTGGGAGTAATATGTCCTGGAACTCTTGGTTCTCATCAATATTTTTTAAAACTGGTACTGTCAATTGGAATTGAATCTAATTATCCTCTGAAGTTAAGAGATACTAAGCTGAATATACTTAGTTGGTGACAGCTCCTAAATAATTCTGTTCTTCTTATTCTCCAATGCATTTAGGAAGCTGACTAGATTTACTCTTACTTATGTTCTATTGTTTAGTTCAAACATAAAATTTGCATGAATTATTTGGTTTGCATTATTTTCACTGCTACTTTTTATTTACCACAGTGAGAATGATTTTTCCATTTATGACAGGGAATAAATTGGTTTTCTTCTAAAAGTATAATTCATAATAATTTTAAAATTATTTCAATAGCTTGTCTCTGATGGTATTACCAGGAAGATTATATGTGCTTTTGAACTTGCTAATTCCTACTTTAAGGCATACAAAAAAAGAACGAAAATCAAGATTTCAGAAATACTTGTTCAGGCCTGGTGTATTAGCAGCTCTCCATTACTGTCAGCAAAATGCATCAGACATCCAGTTTATAAAGACGAAGGATGAGTTTTGACTCATTGAATGCCTCGGTCCCTGCCTGACTGCCCTGGTCCTGAGGGCATGGGCAGCACGAGCGCTGAGGTGTGAGTGTGCAGCAGCAGAGGCTGCCCACCACCTGGGCCAGAGCGCCGCGGAGGTCCAGGAAGGGCCGGGCCCCCAAGAGCGCTCCTGAGCAGCTGCCACAGTGGCCGGCTTTTTTATTTACCACAGTGAGAATGATTTTTTCATTCTCTCCCTGTTTGGCCGCCTGCGGAACAGTTCCACCACTTCCCCCTAGAGTCACAGGCTGAGCACCAAGTCTATATAAAGCATGGGAGCCTCCAGGAACCCTGATGCAAGCCATCACATCATAGTTCAGCCCAGCTTTCTAGGAAGGTCGCTCATGCAGCTTTGTGTTTCATTCTCAGTAACTGATTCAAGAACCGAGCAGTGTGTCACATTCGGATGGGCCGGTGGCATGACCAGAACCTTGCCCCAGCCGCACAGCAGCTAAGGCGGGTGCTGTCATGTGTGGCCGTAAGTGGGCTGCCCCCCCCCGCAGGGGGGGACTGGAGCAAAGCCAGGAGCAAACATCACCACAGTATTGGCTACAGACACTGCGCTGTTTCAACCAACACTGAAAGAAATTTTATATTTTAAATTTTAATGTCACCAAAAATACTCTTTCAAATTCTGCTGAATTTCTGGCTTCTTAGAACCATGAATGCCATTCTATTTAACCATCTTAAGCTCAACGTCATTTAGAAAATCACTTGTACTACTTCAGCAATAACACAGTATCTTTAAATATTTTTCATTAATATGAAAATAAAACAGTATGTATAATTTGGGTACTTTATTATTTTCAATACTTACATTAATTGCTATATCTGCCATGAATTCTGCTTTGTTTTTTATAGCTTAAACTATTCAGATAAAAATAATCAATTAAAAGAGAAGGACATGAGTTTTATTTTCATTTCCAAGGAAATTTCAAGACAGTAGGCTACAGCTACCCAAACGTTGTGTCCCTCTCCATTCACCATTTCCATGTGTGCATGTTTTGTTTTGATTTCACCTGAGGAGGTTCTACCACTGAGCTATCTCCTCAACTCTTTTGTAGTTTTTATTTTGAGATAGGCTCTTATTAATTTCCCTATGCAGGATTTGAACTCTTCTACATCAGTCTCCCAGTGTGCTGAGATTACAGGATAGACCACCATGAGCAGGTCAGCTCAGTTTTTTTTTTTTTTAAACAACTGTATGTTTTTCTTTTCTTTTTTTTTTTTTTTAATTAGGGATTGAACTCATGACTTTGCATTTGCCTGGCAGATGTTTATGCCCCTGAGCTATCTCCCCAGCCCCGCAACTGTATGTTTTCTTAAGAGCTCTAAACATATTTAATGAAAGTTAACCTAAATTGTTTTGAAAACAATATCCCCTAAATTATTGCTTCACTTGCAACCTACAAAAAACTGCGAAAGCAAGGCTTAAACTAACGTATATTTCTTAGGTTTCAAAAAATTTAGGATATCTGAGTGGAACTTTAAATTAGTACATCATTCCAAACTGCAGGAAATGACTAAAATTATTAGAAACAAAATTAGTAAAAACTCCAGTGAACTACTGATTAAAAGAATGTATGCGAGAACACAGTAGAGGAGTGGAAGAAGAATGAGCAGAACTGAGAGGTGAAATGTCACATAGTGAACCCACCAGCCTCTGAGGGAGTCCAGTTGTTTTCTGATCTTGACCTTGGGGGTTATTTTTGACTTCTCTTGAAAGAAAAACTAATGTTTTGAATAGAGGTGGATGTCTACCTGGCCTGCTATGATAGAACTGGAGTCTCCTGTACAGGATGGCCTCCCATCAACCCTGTCTTAGTTACTTCTAGATGTAAGCTGTAAGACTAATCTTTGATACTTTCATATGCACCCGTAATATGAAGCTTTCATAGTGGTCCCTTGTTTGGCTGGTGTTAAAAATCAGCCAAATATTTGTAACATATGGCTTTGTCTAACTGTAATGAGTTACCATGTAGAAAACCTGAAGCTGTGTACAGCCCCAGCAGTAGAAGAACTCAGCATGGGGCCAGGACCAGGGTCCATGGGAAGGCCTGGCTGGGTCTTGTTCTTTAGGAAGCAGCCCAGTGATCTGGGGAAACTGGTCAGAGACATACCAGCAAGAAATCGCCCCCAATCTTGAGCCTCTGCGGTGCTTCCCTGGGCCTCTGTGCACTTGACCAGATTTGCCTGGTATTCATGTTATGGGTTGTGTGTAGATGCACCCTCCGTGCCTCATGCAGTCACTGGCCAGGCCTCTAGAGTTTGTGACTTCATACATTGCTGGGATTATGGGTGTGAATGTACACCCAACCTGGAGTGGGCAGCCTGCTTATAGCATGAGGGAGGGAGAGGCTTGATTGCTACTACTCCTGTTTTCTCATGCCATGAGCTGTTGCCCTCTGCCCTGTGCTACTCTATCTGGAGCCAGCTGAATATGGACCAAAGCCTCCACAAACTGTGAACAAAATAGGCTTTCCTCCCTTAATTTTAGGCTTCAAGTATTGCCTCAGCAATAAGAAAGAAAAGGAACAGAGACAACTCAGAAGAACTAAATGGTATGCATTTAGTTTGGATATAACCATGATATAAAAAGTCAAGAAAATATTCATATACTCTGACAATAATGTCAGCAATTAATGGAATACATTTGAAGATACAGTTTAGGAAAAGTTGAGAGCTACCTTGCCAAAAATACTCACAGGCAAAGCTAATATATTCTCTTGTATGTTTAAGCAAATGTCATATTTCATGGACCATATTAGCAAACACTTCCCAAGCCCCAAAGTGTTATTGTCCCATAGAGACACCATGAAGGAAAGAGATGTGTGAGCAGCAAATATCACTGGTTAAGCAGGTTTAACCTGTCAATTTTAATTACCAAAGGTTTATTTTCATTAAATTTATAAATTGTTTTGCATATATTAATGTACTAAAGTAAATTGGAACTGGCAATTACATTAAGAGCAAGAACAATTATTTTTAACTATCTTGCAAATATGACATATTTTATAAATATATAATGACCTGAACTTTCAAGCTCTGCGATAAAATGAAAGGTAATATTGATTTACTTTGATTAGTTAGCATCACACACACATGGTATTATTAGACTAGCCAGACATGTATACCAAGACTTAAACATACTCATAGTTTAAATTCTTTTAAATTTCAATAGTGACTTATACTATTTTAAGTGTTTTTTCTGTGGGCTACCTCTCATGTGGACATTTGCAAGGAGAGAAAATTTGAGATGAACTTGCACAGTAATTCTAAAGCAGGAGATATGAATTATACTAACTGATAAACTGCACATAGTCCACTCATGCCAGAACCAAAGTGAATCAAACTCTTATAGAAATGGTTGATAACAACCTTTGGGAAAAAATGCAAGGTTAACTTAGACAAAGTCATGCTAAAAAATAATCCAATCCTCCAAAAGGATGCAGGATGTTTCGGAGGACCCAGAGCAGCCTCCAGAGGCTTTCAGTAGCCAAATCTAGGTATCTTGAGGAACAAATTGAGTGAAAACATAAAACTTAGCAAATAAGCACCACTGATGCATAATTATATAAATAAATACATTTTATATAAACAAATACATATTCATATAAATAAATGAAAAAGAGTTGCACCTTAGATCTATACTTATCAGTGGATAAGGAATGATGGAACTAAATGGTTACCATTGCTGGACCATCTGGGAAATGATGTCATAGCAGATGAGTGAGGAAAGCAGTGAGGAGCAGGCTGGGATGCTCTGAGGAGGGGAGGGTGCCCAGATGCCACAGTGCTAACAAGGGAGGCAGCTGCTGAAAGGTAAGGCAGCTTTCTATGAAATCTCTAGCTTCTCTGCACTTTTGAAACTATACCCAAAATAGTACCAACAGAGCATTCACACTGACTAATAAAGTTTTATTGCAATTTTGATATTGTACTCCAGATTTTTCAAGGCTTCCGGTAGGCATATTTTAAATTTAAGGAAAACAATTGGAAGCAACAGTGCATTTCTGGTAAATGATGAAAACACTGAACACAAGACTGTAGGTTTAAAATATTCAAAACTTTGGGCCAGGGAGAGGGCTCAGTGGAATAAGCTCTTCCTTGGAAAGTGTAAGAGCCTGAGTTCAGTCCTTGGTTCCGCCAAAAAAAAATTCAAAACTTCATATTGCAAATATAGACAAGACAGATGCTACTTGTCTAGCCTGTCCTCTGTTATTCTGGGTCTAAAATGAGTTCTAGCAAGGAAACTTATCATATGACCATGAACCATTGGGGAGGAAACCCCTGGCCCTGGGCAGGGACAGGTCCACTTTGGAATGCAGCTGTGCATTCCCGTGCTAATTATCAGCCTGTTCTCTAGCAAAGCCTGCCTTAGGTTTGGAGTAAAATACAAACTACAATAGATGCTGCCCTGAAGGAGCTCAAATTCAGGGAGCACGTAATTGTGACTGGGCGTGGTGGTGCACACCTGTAATCCCAGCTCTTCAGAGGCTGTAAACAGGAGAATCATTGTAAGTCCAATCTAGTAGTGAGACCCTGAACACCCTGTAGACCCTTCTCTAAAATACAGAAAAATAAAAGTTGTTATAGAGAAAAGAAACAAATTATCTGTAAAGGAAAGCCCCTCAGAATCACAGCAGACTTCTCAGCACAAATCCGCAAGTCCAGCAGAGCACAGAGTGAAGTATTTCAACAGAAAAAAAAATAAGCTCCAAACCAGATTAATGTAGCTCACAACTTTATTTCAATAGAGAAATCAGATACTTCCATGACAGACAACAGCTGAAGACTTTCATAACCACCAAAGTAGCTCTACAAAATATTCTGGAAGATTCTAGAAAGGGATAATAAAGACCACAATTCTAAGAACACCAAAAGAATGAGCCTACCAGGCAAGGCAAGCAATTAAGCAGAGAAGGAAGACAGGGAAGCAACAGCAGGAAAATGGGAAGACCAGAATAAGCCAATGTGTATCAATAGTAACCATCAGTGTAAATGGCCTCAATTCATCAAAAGACACAGACTGGCTCCATAATGTCCTTGTTCAGAAAATTTGGAGCTCAACTGAGTTTCATGATGTTGCAGTACAGGTTCTCCTATGTCCTGAGTCTTCGCTGACCTTGAAAGGCTAGGGCCAAAATGTTGGCTGGCCTTGTGGCTCTTCTATTTCTCTAATTTTGATCTGTGAACTTAGGTTCTTAACTGTCAGAAGAAAAGCTGATTAGTATCCTGCAGCATATGCCATTCACTTTGCCTTATCTGACTCAATTGTTTTTAGTTGTTGTACGTTTCCATTTGTATTTCTTCTTTTTGCTTCTTATACTAGGGAGACTATACGATATTTACACATGTGTGTCTGCTTTATTTCACTTATGAGTATATGTTCAAGTGGCATCCACTTCAGTATAAATGCTTCAAGCTTGTCATTCTTAATAACTGAGTAATACTCCATTATATAGAAATACCACATCTTTTCCAACCATTCCTCATGTGATGGACATCTTGGTTGTTTGCAAGATTTTGCTATCACACATTGTGCTGCTACAAACATAGGTAGGTACACATATATCTCTGTGATACAATGTATCCAGATCCTTTGGGAAAATTCCCAGTAGGGGGATAGCCAGCTTGAATGGGATTTCTAGTCCTACTCTTTTGAGGAGTCTCTACACTGACCTTCACAACCGTTGTACCAGTCTACATTCCCACCAGCAGTGGAGAAGTGTTCCCTTTTCCCCACAACCTCTCCAACATTTGTTGTTGGTTGACTTCCTTATGATGGCCATTCTTTCTGGAGTGAGATGATATCTCAGTGTTGTTTTTATTTGCATTTCATGAATGGCTAGCGATGTGGAGCATTTTTTCATATATTTATTCACTTCTTTAATTTCGTCCTCTGAGAAGTGTGTATTCATCTTAGATGCCCATTTCTGAATTGGGTCTTTAAATTTGAGGGCCCTATTATATCTTAATTCTTTATAAATTCTAGACAGTAGTCCTCTGTCTGATTGCTTATTAGTTAGCATTTTTTTCAAAGTTTCTGGGTTGTCTTTTCACTCTGTTGACAATTTCTTTTGACATACAGAAGCTCCTTAAGAAGAGTTGATCCCAGTTGTTCATTCTTTCAAGTGCTTCCCGTGCGAATATATGTTTGTTCATGAACTCTTTACCTACCCCTATGTCTTCAAGAGTTCCTCCTACTTTCTCTTCCAGGAGATTGAGTGTTTCTGTTTTAACGTTTAGATCTTTAATCCATTTTGACTTTAACTTAGTGCATGGTGATAGAGCTGGGTCAAGTTTTAGTTTTCGGCATGTAGAAAGCCATTTTTTCCAGCACCATTTGTTAAAGAGGCTATCTTTCTCCCAGTGGGCTTGTGTAGCCCCTTTGTCGAAGATAAGATGGCTGAGTGTTTTCTTACATGCCTCTGCATCTTCTAATCTATTCCACTGATCCTCAGGTCTATTTTGTTACCAATACCATGTTGATTTTGTGGCTTTGTAGTATAATTTCAAATCAGGAATTGTGATGTCTCATGCCTTTTCTTTATTGGCCAAGATTGCCTTTGCTATTCTAGGTCGTTTGTGATTCCAAATAAATTTTAGGATTGATTTCTCTATATCTGGGAGGTATGTTGGTGGCAGTTTGACAGGGATTGCATTAAATCTGTACAGCAATTTTGGGAGAGAGTCACATGAAGAGAAAACTTTCTCTCAAGCTCTCACAGAGAGCAAACTGGTCAAGCATTGGCCATGACTCATCCACATGGATGACACAGACAAAGAACTACAGAATAATGTACAGGACTACAAGATAAACCCTGAGAGGACTTCACTGACCACTTAGGAAATATAAAGTTCATGTGTTGGTATATACGTCTTGATCTACCTAGATCTTAACCATCCAGCATAAAAGTATAAAAATGAAGTATACATCGTGAGCTGAGCTGTAAATGGCTATGGTTGACAGTTTCTTTGAATAACTCACTATGGTTGTAGAATGCTGGACTGTGTTGGATTTGGTGTCGAGTTCAAGCACCTAAGTTAGTTGAATTTCAATGGAGTGCCCACTTTTGACAGGTGTAGACAAAGGAAGGGGTGTAGAAAGAAAAAATCATGATGTGTGTGTATAGACAGTACAGTTGGGATAGATAACACTGTGCTTCTACATAATTCTACATTAGTGCAGATTCTTGCCACCTGAGGCAAGATCTGCACTAATGGTGGTTGGACAGGATATTATATTGGCTTCTAGTACTATGGTCATCCACTAGGTAAATAATTATTGAATTTTTGATATAATTCAGGTATAAAAAGATAAGATAAGTAAGCGGCTACACTCTTAATTCACTGATAAGAGATATCTGCTAAAATAATATCTGTAAATGTAATATCATGTATGCACCTTGTACGATATCAAAACATTATGAAAACAGTTTGCAATGTATTAGTTCATTGAATCTGTATGGTTAAGGTGTCTTGCAACTGTCTGATTGACATTTGTATTTCAATAAAATTAAAATTAAAAATAAATTAAAAAAAAGAAAAAAAAAGACACAGACTGGCAGAATGGATTGAGAAATACGATCCAACAATATGATGCATATGTGAAGTGCATTTAACTAAAAAAAAATTGGTAGACTGCAAGTCAAAGTCTGGAAAACAATACTCCATGTGATAGGAACCCAGACACGGGCTGGGGTAGCTACTCTATTTGCAAACAATGTGAACCTCAAGCTGAAATTGATAAAAGAGATAAAGTCACTGCATCCTTGTTTGAGAAAATTTCAAGAGTCATAAATATATAATATATATCTGCACCAAATACACTCAACTATATGAAACAAACATTAATGGACGTGAAGCTCAAGTAAGCACTAACGTATCTGTGATGGGGCTCTCAATACGCCACAGCCACAAATAGAGCTACAAGGTAAAAAAAAAAAAAAAATCAACAAAGAAGTATCAGAACCAAACCAAGCCTGTGAACTAGCAGATGGCCCCAGGAATGAAATGTACATTCTTCTCAGCTGTGCATGGGACCTTCTCCCAGATAGAGCACATACCAGCGCATGGAAACTTGTACAGTAAACACAAGTGGATTGAACCTATCCCGTGCATATTATCTGCTTTTGGTGCAGTAAAATTTGAAGTAAATGGCAGAAAAAAACACACACAGACTCCATAAATACATGGAAATTAAACACACCCTCCTGAACAATTAACATATCACCTATGAAATTAATGAAGAAATTAAATAACATCTACAATTGAATGAAAATGCTTGTAAAACATAAGCAGAACTTACAGGATATAATGAAAGCAGTTTTAAGAAATAAATGTAGGGCTGTAGAGATAGCTCAGTGCCAAAGAGCCTGCTTTGGCAAGCACAAAGACCAGGATTTAATACCTGGTTATGCATGCCACAGCAGCCCCACCCACAGGGCGAGCTGAACCAATGATCGAGTCTGGGCATGGTTACACTTGCCTGCAATCCCATCTCTCAGGAGCCTGAAAACAGGAGGATCACTATGGGTCTGAGCTACATAGAGAGCCTGTACCAAACTAAATACATAAAATGAAAAAAAAAAAAAAAAGAAGAAGAAGAAAAAAGAGAGAAAGAAACATATAGCAGTGAATTCTCTATTACAGAAACTGAAATCAATAATCTAATGTTGAACTGTAATCTTCTAGAAAAGGAAGAACACTCAAGCCCAAAGCTCATAGATCAATTAGTGATCAGTCTAACAATTAAAAATGAATTCTATTAGCTATAAGTTTGAATATTTTATTTGAGATTCAAAGCAATAGTTGGCAAGGGAGAGAAGGAAGTAACAACACTGCATTTTAGTTCATGAAAACCCACGCATTTCTAATCTATATTAGTATGAACTTAAGCAAAAAGTAATTTTAGGAAACAATTGCTGAGTTCTGCTGGTCTACTGAAAGGAGCAGCTAAGGCCTATTTTTTTCTCCTTTTAAATTTCTTACTGCTTTTTAAAACCAATTTTGAATGTTTATATCTGGTAACCTAAACAACTCATTTGTAGACAACATTATGCAATATGACAATTTTTCTTGAATTCCTCTTATGATGTTTAGTGAAATTGGGTGTCATTTGTTATCTTTTTTTTTTTTTTTTACTATTTTTTATTCTCTTAGAAAATGAAAGAAATGATTTCAGCTTGCTGTGTATTATAAACATTTTATATGTAAGTTTTAAATTAGCCTGGATGCTGTGAGCATCTAAGAACACCAAATGATAAGCTCCAGTCCAGCTGCGGCTCTGGCAAGGTTGTCTTTCCTCCAACGCTAACAACAGTGACACTGAGCTGAGGGCAGGTGTGAGGCACAGGGCACTCAGCTGCTATCTGTGGGAATGAAAAGCAGTGCAGGGACTCTGGGACACAGCTCTGCAGTTTCTTACAGAATTCAACATACTTCCGCCCATGTTCCAGCTCTCACATTCTCTGTTATTTGTGAAAATTTATAAAACTCCAAAAATCCTCCAAATGAACTTTCCTTCACAGTACAAAAAGTAGAAGACACATAGATGATTTTCAGTACTGATTAGATAAACTGTGGTACATCCACATGGTGATATTTTTAGTCCTAAAAAGAAATGCTGTATCAATGCAATGAAAAAGCACAGAGGCAACTTAGATGCATTTTACTGTCAATCTAAACATCTCACTTATGATGATCAAAACCTTCCCTATGGAATTTTTACTGGTTATCAATGGTAGGGAAAAAGGGAAAAATAAATAGAATACAAAGGACATTTAGGACAGTGAAACTATTATATGTGATATTATGATGGGTACATGTAACATTATTGATCTGTCAAATTCAAAGAGTAGCAATAACAGTGATCCCTAATATAAACTATGGAGCTAAAGTGGTTAAAAAAGTATACACATCAAAACATACTAGAGAAAAAAAGCTTTAAGAAATTATCTGCAGCTTTTGAAATACAGTCATGTGCATGTGTAAGACATATTATTTACTCCATGTATAAGAAAAGTTTGGAGACTGGATAGTGGCACACAATCAAGATTCAAACTATCAGCAGGACTCTTCAGGTGAGTACCACACCAGTCACGAAGTATCAGTACGAGCTTTCATGCCCAAGAAAAAGGTGTCCGCCTCACTTTTCTTTCATTGATGAAATAAAACACTTGATGCTCAAAATTAAGGACGTAAAGGTTTATGTACCTCACAGTCTGTGGAGGTTTCACTCTGTGCACAGCTGCCTCCAAGGCAGAGGGGCATGGCACAGGGCAGCCCCGCGAGGGGGAGAAGACTGCAAAAGCAGCCAGAGCCAACGGGCCGGCACATTGTTCAGACAAACATCACATCTGCATCTTGTCCTCCAAATGACTACTACAAAGACAGCAATACGCAACGTAATGATTACTGTACTAGCCTGTTCTGAAACTGTTTCATCACTATTTTATCTTTTTTTCCTCATTAAAATTAATAAAAGATTTTAAAAAAACACAAAAAAGGGACAGGGAGCCAATCTTCCTTCCTCACACTGTATGCGGGCTCCCGGCCGCAGGGCTGCTCAGCACTCACAACATCTCCCTGCCCTCCTCTTGCACAGGCTCAGGATGCCTGCAAAGTGAGGGCTCTGACCCCTTCTGAGGCACTTGATCAGGCTTGTACACTTCTCAGGTTGACACAAGAATCACCCATTACGTGGTCTGAACTGCGTGTGCATCTAAGAGACTTGAGAAGAGCAAGGGGAAGAAAGTGGAGGAGTTTTCATCTTGGAAACCCTGTATATGATGACCTTGGTGTTATGTTAGATGAGAAGGAGCGGGTAAGCCACTCTGGACCATACTGACAGGCTGGCAGCTGTGAGAGTAGGTGAGAAATTACAGGTGACTCCAAAGATGATGTGTGTGATTTATCAGGTCACTAATAAATAGGAGGTGACTTCAGTTTCAGAATAAAGTTAATAAAGCCACTTGTTTCACTGAACTTACATCCAGTGAAACATATAGCCACCAACTGACTGTTCCTATTGCTGAAGGAGGCGACATCCTATACTCAGTGAAAACCTGCAGTTTACGATTATCCAGGTAGAAAAGAGTAAGAAAGCTTAGTAGTATGAGTTGTGGGAAATGCCAAGATATAAAGAGATAGGAGAGAAAGGAGAATGCATAAATGTTCATAAACTTTTTTTGTACCAGGGATCAAACTCAGGACCTTGGTCTTTCAGGCAGGTGCTATGCCTCGAAGCTATCTTCCCAGCCCAAGGAGAGTACATGAATAGTAGAAGGCATAGAAGCAGCAGGGGAACTATGCACATTTGGAGTGACAGAGTGTATGCTCACTGTGGTTCTTGGGGAACTGAGTACCACATGAGCTGTTGCTATGAAGGAAACATATGGGATTCACAGAGTCAAAAGCAACTTTGGAGACCAAGTCCAACTTACGTCTCTTACTTTTCAGATAACAAAATGAAGTTCAGAGAGATATGGAACTAATTCAGCAAGCTATTAATGCTACTCCAGGGGTTAGAGGAAATTCCTATAACACCAAGGTCAACACTTACAAAACTATTATTGAAGTTTACTAGTTAAAGACTACCACAGGCCAGCATCTAGACTTTCTTAAGATAATGAATAAGAATGCAGTCTTTACAAAAGCAGTTTAGCTCCCAGGGAGAGCATCTCCTCAGCTCCAATTTATCAGACTACCTAATTTGCAAATGTTTTTATTGGAATATGTTTGTGATACATAATAAATGCATTCATCATGGGTGATTAGTGCATAAACACTTTGCATCATGATCATATCCAGTCTCTAAAACCTGCATCGAGTGGGGTATGGTTGTGCATGCTCATAAAGCCAGCACTTGGAAGGCTGAAGCACAAGGACCACAAATTAAGATCACTGGTTTGGCAATCTAGCCATACCAAAGAGAAAAGTTAAAAGATTGTGAATGGGTTAAGGACTGGGATTGAAGCCACAGAACTTTAAAAGAAAATCAAGACGTAGACCCAAATTTGGCACCTCCTGCCACCGCAGAGCTGGTCCTGTCCATCCACTCTCCTAGGCTGGCAGGCTGAGTTCCTGGAATGAGGTCTGCCTATGGAGCCACCTTAGGCTAATTTGTAGGGACAGTCTAACAAAAGACACCACATGCATAAGAGGATCGTGCACACTGTCACAAAAACCTATCTCAGAATTAAAGTATGGCATGGCCTTTGTGAGTGATATGTACACCAGCCAAACTATTCTAAGACACTGTGATTTTATGTGGATCAAATCCTTATGGTGAATCATCCTATAAAAGACATTAGGAATTTGAAATGCTTATGTTAAGTTGATTGGCACTTTTATGACAAAACCAAAGGAATAAAGGTAATGCAGCTCCCGTAAAGTTGTGTCTTCTCTAGTTTTGGCAGACATTAGCGACATGAACCCTTTCAAAAGCTGAACTATGAGGGCCTCTTCTGGCAGCGATGTGAGCTTTTATTAAGAGAAGTGTGACTTTTGTTTCTTATCTATGAAGGAATGACTGCATGAACTAATTCCCCATAGAAAACTAACTCTGTACTTCTCCTACCCCTTCTAAGAATTTATGGGCCACCATTAACAAGGATCCAGGACTTTTCAGGATAACAAAGACAAGATAAGATGCTTTGCTTTCAGTTTCTGTGGCACAATGGAAGTGACAAGTGTAACCTGCTGTCTTCTGCTACTTGCTGGTGGAGGTGGGGATGGTGCTGTACTTTTTGGAGGATGACCTCAGTATTTTATTCATTTTTTAAAGTTGTATTTGTATTTAATTCAAGGTCTATAGGGTCTCACTAAGAAGATCAGACTCAGTGATTCTCCAATTTTTAGCCTCCCAAGCGCGGGGATTGCAGGTGCACCCCACCACGCCCAGTCTCAATCACCATCTGGGCATGCCCTGGGGGCGGGGCTGGCACGACATGTCAGGGATTGAACCCAGGTTGCTGAGTTCTACCTAAGCAGGTGCTTTAGTCCGATGAGTTATCTGGTCTGCCCTTGGGCTCAGTACATTATTGACTGCGAAGAGCAGTAAATGTTGTCCTAAAGTCTCCAATGTTCTATGAGATAGCAAAGATTTCTATTATTGTGGCTTTTGAAAATAACTATTAAAAGGTGAAGCATATTCTAGCAACCACAGTCTGTGATCTCACTGTATGGATTTGCCACTTCATTGTCTCAGGGTTTTTTAGGCTTAGCAGGAAAAGGTTCAAATTTAACCAAGGACAGTACAGCTGCCAAAACACAGGGCCGGTGCAGACATGACTGCAACGCATTTCACAGTGTATTGAACTTGCTGAATTTATTTCCATGTGGTGAAATTCTTAAGGTATAAATTTACATTTAGTGTTTAGGGGATTGGACAATAAGCTATGAAATCTTGTTTTTCCAAAGAAAAGATACTGACTTTGAAAACTGGTCAAAATACATGCATCGAACTATCTGAAGTAACAATTTTGTATTTTTTTTAACTTACTGTATTCTGGCCATAAAATGGAATAAAATCCCTATGACAAATGGTCATTGATTAAAAGATCAGTGATTATTCTGAGTAATTCCACCTGTGCTTGGGCTGTCAGGTACAAGTGGGCCGAGGGAGTCTTACTCTCATTGCTGTCCCAATGCTGAGGATCCAGGCTAGCCCAAATATTTCTCTGCCCTCATTACTCTAAAAACAGTAGTGCATTCTCACAGCAAGTGTCTTTAATTTCCTAAGATATAGCTGCTTCTGGGAATAGTGCACTAACAGGATTCTCCTAACCTAATGTTGTGAAGGATAATTTCATAACATGCTGCTAAGCAAGTCTACAAAGATGATTCACAAGGGTTGGATACTTTTTTGTCTTGTGGAACTGGGGGTTGAACTCAGACCCTTGTGCTTGCCAGGGAAGTGTTTATGCTACTAAGCCATCTCTCTGGCCCCTAAGGGTTTGATACTCAATGCCTATTCATTGATACATTTATTTATTTATTACTAGGGGTTGAACTCATGACCTTGTACTTGCCAGGCAATTGCTTATGCTGCTGAGTTATCTCCCCAACCCTTCACTGTTAGTTTTAAAAAATAGGACACAATATGTTTGAAGAGAGGTTTAAGTCAAAGTGATGTCTTTTTTAAAATTTTATTTTATTGAAGAACAAATAGCAATGAGACAATTTCAAATCAAATTAGTAGGACACATTCAATAGTTAATACATTGCACACTGTTTTCATAGTGGCTTTTTGTTATACAAGATGCATACATGATACTCTACAAACACTATTAGAGCAGATGTCTCTAATCAATGATTTAAGAGAATGTAGCTGCATAAATATTTTTTTAAAAAAGCTGAATTATAATACAGATTCAATAATTAATACTTTTTACATTGTTATCTTCCTAGAGGTTATCCATAGTACAAGAAGCAGAAAGGATATCCTTCCCAAACACTATTAGTGTAAATCTTTCTTCTCATAGAATTATGCAAAGGTATTGCATATTTATCCTAACTGTACTGTTTACACAAACACAGAATTGTTCTTCCTTTGTATCCCCCTTTTTTTTGTTGTTTAGTCTTGTCAAACATGGAAATTCTATTGTCATTCAGTTATTATAAGTGCTTGAATTTAGGGAACCAATCAAACACAGTCCACCAGGCCATAATAATAGTGGGTTATCTGAAGAAGTTGTTGACTAGAGCCATTTACAGCTCAGCTTATTA
Organism: Ctenomys sociabilis; assembly: GCA_004027165.1. Taxonomy (NCBI): domain Eukaryota; kingdom Metazoa; phylum Chordata; class Mammalia; order Rodentia; family Ctenomyidae; genus Ctenomys; species Ctenomys sociabilis. The sequence goes on from PVKA01000078.1 coordinate 274,460, forward strand.
TTATGGCCTTATTTTATATACCTCATTTTTATACTTTTCTGTTGGATTGTTATGACTGAGATAAAGCAAGACCCATATAACAAAAAATGTAACTTTTGTATCCGATGAGGTCAGTTAAGGCCCCTCAGGGTTTATCTTGTAACCCTATACCTTACTCTGTAGGCCCTTTCTCAGTGTCAGCCATGTGGATGAGCCACGGCCATTGCTTGACCAGTTTTCTATCTTTGAAAGCCTGAAAGAAAGTTTTCTCTCCATGTGACTCTCCTTAGGCACACTATAGATCATTGATCACTTTCCTCTTTGGCCCCATAATCTCCTTGATCAAAAAATTTGGGACACAACTGAGTTGCATGATGTTACAATACTCATACTCCTGAGTCTTAATTGACCTTGAAAGGCTAGGACCAAAAAGTTGGTTGTCTTTGCAACCCTCCTTTTTCTCTAATTTTTGGTCTGCAAACTTAGGTTGTTAACCTTCCAGAACAGGAGCTTATTGTTATTACTGTACAACCTAGGCTGTTGAGCTTAACCTCACTATCTGTCTAAATATAAAACATCTTAGGGGTAACATGGAACAGGTATTTTTCAACAAGTAGTGACATGTAAAAATTTAAGTCCCTATGAAATATAACATAAAAAGTTAAAATATATTTTAAAAATAGGAATAAACAATTATATGTTTTCATGTAAGTTTAGAAATCTAACCATACACAACATTGTAGCAGGACAGTCCTGCAATATATCTTTTCCTGTGTCCTGCCTTCATTCACCACCCCTTCCTTTTTAAACAAACATCTACATGAGAGACAGTATGGTAGCAATTGGCATGTCATGACAAGCAGCACATATTCAGACCAGAATGACAAGCACTACAAATTGCCATCTTCAGTGCAGTTGCTTAGTTCACAGGTATCAGCATATATAGTTAGTCAGGGTGAGAATCCTTCCAATTAACTGCTAGATTCAAAAATCTTCTGAAGATTCTCAGGATCATTACCTTACGCATCTTGTACATATAACTGTATGGCTTTATCTTTGTTGTGTTTCTTAGCTCTTCTCTTTGCTCTCTCTTTATTGTCTAGGATTCAAGTTTTTGCTTTCCTTTTAAGTGTGCTATAACTTTCTATTTGTATGTCTTCTTTTGAGTTCTTATACTAGGGATACTGTATGATATTTACACGTCTGAGTCTAGTTTACTTCATTTATGAGTATATCTTCAAGTGGCATCCACTTAAATAGGAAGGTTTTGAGTTTATCATTCTTTAATGCTGAGTAATAATCCATTGTATAAAAAAACCATATCTTTTTCATCCATTCCTCAGGTGTCAGGCTTCTTGGTTGTTTCCAAGATTTGGCTATCACAAATTGTGTTGCTATAAACATAGGTACATATATATCACTATGATATAATGTTTTCAGATCCTCCAGGAATATTCCCAGTAGGGAGATAGCTAGTTTGAATGGGATTTCTAGTCCTACTTTTTTGAGGAGTGGCAACACTGATTTCCACAATGATTGCAACAGCCTACTTAACCACCAGCAGTGGAGAAGGGTTCCTTTTTCCTCACAGCCTCTCCAACATTTGTTGCTGGTTGATTTTTTTTTATAATAGCCATTATTTCTTGGGTGAGATGATATCTCAATGTTGTCTTAATTTGCATTTCAAGGATGGCTAGTAATGTGGAATATATATTTATTCACTTCTTTAATTTCATCTTCTGAGAAGTGCATGTTCATTTTGGATGTCCATTTCTGGATTGGGTCTTTAAATTTTGGGTCCCTAGTGTCTTTTAGTAGTTTTTAAGTTCTAGAGAGCAGAGCTTTGTCTGCATACTTATTTGTCAAGATTTTTCCAAATTTTTCAGTTGCCTTTTCACCTTGTTAGTAATTTCATTTGACATGCAAAAACTTCTCAATAAAAGGAGGTTCCAGTTGTTACTTCTTTAAAATGTTACCTGTGTGAATTTATTTTTTGTTCATGAGATGTTTGCTTACCCCCATGTCTTCAAGAGTTCCTCTTACTTTCTCTTCTAGGAGATTTAGTGTTTCTGTTTTAATGTTTAGATCATGAATCCATTTTGACTTTAGCTTAGTGCATGATGGTAGATCTGGGTCAAGTTTTAGTTTTCAGCATGTAGACAGCCAGTTTTTCTAGCACTATTTGTTAAAGATGTTATCTTTCTTTCAGTGAATATGTTTGGCCCATTTGTCAAAGATAAAGTGGCTGAGTATGTTCATAGAGGCTTCAGCATCTTCTAATCTATTCCTATGATTCTCAGGTCTATTTCATTGGCTGTACCTTGCTGATTTCATCGTAGTAGCCCTGTAGTATAATTTCAAGTCAGGGATTGTAATTCCTCTTGCCTTGTCTTTGTTGGCCAGGATTGCCTTTGCTATTGTAGGTATTTTCTGGTTCCAAATAAATTTTAAGAATTATTTCTGTAGGTCTGTGAAGTATGTTGGTGGTAGTTTGATAGGGATTTCATTAAATGTGTACAAGAATTTTGGGAGTATGGCCATCTTCACAATGTTGGTTCTTCCTATCCAGGAGCAGGGAATATCTTTTCATTTTCTGAAATCCTCCATGATCTCTTTTTTGAAGAGTGCTATAATTATCTTTGATAAGATATTTGACTTCTTTAGGTAGATGAATTCAAAGGTATTTCATTTTCTTCAGGGCCATTGTATAATTTATTCTTTCTATAATGTCCCTCTCAGTGTGTTTGTTACTTGTGTAGAGGAATGCTATTGATTTTTGAGTACTGAGTTTGTATACTGCTATGATTCTGAATTTGCATATTAACTCTAGTAGCCTCTTGGTGGAGTTTTTTGCATCTTCCAAGTAAAGTACCATGTCATCTGCAAATGGTGATAACATGACTTCTTCTTTACCTATTCTTATTCCTTTTCTTTCTCTGTTTTGTCTAATGATTCTAGCTAATGATTCCAGAATTATATTAAATGGGAGGGGAGATAGAGGACATTCTTGTCTTGTACCACATCTAAGATTAAAAAATTTCAGGTTTTTCCCACTTAGAATTACTTTAGACGATGATTTTGATAAAGTGCTTTTATCAGATTGAAGTAGAGGCCTTCTATTCCAATTTTATGTAGGATTTTGAACAAGAATGAGTGCTGGACTTTGTCAAAAACCTTTTCTTCATCAATTGAGATGATCGTGTGGATTTTAGTTCTTACTCTATTGATATTGTGTATTACATTTATAGATTTTTGAATATTGAACCATCCTTGCATCCCTGGGATTAATTCTACCTGGTCATGATGTATGATCTTTGATGATTTGCTTTATTCTATTTGCTAGGATTTTACTGAGGATTTTTGCATCTATGTTCATGAGGGAGATTGGGCAGTAGTTCTCTTTTTCAGTTGCGTCTTTCCTTGGTTTTAGAATCAGTATAATACTTCCCTCCAGGAATGATTTGGGGAAGAGTGCTTCTTTTTGAATTTCATTAAAGAGTTTGAGGAGTACATGTTTATATATCTTCTATAAATTTCTTGTTGAACTCAGCTCGGAATCCATCAGGAACTGGTCTTTTCTTTGTTGGTAGGTTTTTTTTTTTTTTTTTCTTGCATCTTGTATTTCATTGGCTGTTATTGGCTTATTGAGAGTTGTTCTATCTTCTTGATTCAGTTTTGGTAACTAGCAATCTGTCCATTTCTTCTGTGTCTTCCATTCTGTGTGAGTAAAGATTCTCAAAGTAGCTATTGATAATCTGAACTTCCACTACATATGTGGTGATTACACCCTTTTCATTCCTTATTGCTTGTATTTGCATTTTTTCTTTTCTGTTTTTGATGAGGTTAGCTAGAGGCTTATCAATTTTATTTAATCATCAAAGAATCAGCTTCTTGATTCATTAATTCTTTGAACTGGTTTTTTTTTTTTTTTGTCTCAATTAAGTTCATTTTTCATCTAATTTTTATTTTTTCCCATCCTTGGCTGGCTTTGGTTTGTTCTTACTTTTCTAGTTGTTGGAAGAGTAGCATTAGGGTGTTTATTTGTTCCTGTTCTGTTTTCTTAATGTGTGAGTTCACAGCTATGTTTTCCTCTGAGAACTGCTTTTATCACATCCCATAAATTCCAATAATTTTTGCTTGAATTTTCATTGAATTGTAGATATTGTTGAATTTCTTGTTTAATTTCTTCTGTGACCCATTTAATGCTGAGTAAGGTGTTGTTTAATTTCCATGTATGTATGTGTTTCTTCTGGTTTATTTTGTCACTTATTTCCAGTTTCTTTGCACCATGGCAGATAATATGCATGGGATAATATCTGTTTTCTTGAATATAGTTAAGCATGACCTATGGATCAGTGTGTGGTCTATTTTAGAGAATGACCATGTGCAGCTGAAAAATTGTGTATTCATCTGTGTTTGGGTGGAACGCTCTGTATATGTCCACTAAGTCCATTTTTCCAAACTCTTGTTCAGTTCTGTTACTTTGCTAATATTTTCTCTGGTTGATCTATCTTTTTGGGATAAGGGGGTATTAAGGTCTCCTGTTAAGATTGTAGTCTTTGATATTAGATTTTCATGTCCATTAAGATTTTTGTTACACAGTTGCGTGCTCCTGTGTTTGGTGCATACATATTTAGGAGTGTTACCTCTTCTTCTTGAATTTCCCCTAACCAGTATACAGTGGCCTTCTTTATTTCATTTGATCATTCCTGGTTTGAAGTGGAGACTGTCTGAGAACAAGATTGCTACCCCTGCTTTTTTCTGATGTCCTTGGGCATGTAGTATTGTTTTCCATCCTTTGACTTTCAGCCTATGAATTTCTTTTTGATTTAAGTGTGTTTCTGTATATAGCATATTGTTGGGCTGTGTTTCCTAATCCACTGTGCCAGTCTACTTTTTTTAATTAGTGGATTGTGTACATTGTACCACATTTTGACACATCACTTTGCAGTCAGTCAGTTTTCCCATTCCTGCAACCACCACAAGCAGTCCCTGCTGAGCACAGCAGATGTGGGAATGCTTTCGGTTCAGCTCATAGGATGTCACAATAAACACACTCCTGAATATGCCTATTGGTGCACATAGAATGCTTTACTTGTACTTCAGCCTCTGTGCATTCCACAGCAGCTTGCCTTGTTTCCTCTGTTAGAGTTTCCAGCATTAAATGGCAGTGGGGGCCTTCTATCCGATACCTCTCAGCACTGCAGAGACCCTCGCTATATTTTTGGACCTAGTTCCAACATCACAGTTTTCCATTTGGAAAACTCTTTTGCCATATTTGGACTCCTCAAATATGTATCCACATAGCTGTTTTATCATGTGGGTCAAGGAGGCCTGCATTTCCCAAGCCCATGTTAGTCTACTCTTGCTCCATTTCACTGTCACAGGACCTTTATTTTGTTTGTTTGGTTTTGTTGGTGTTTTGTTGTTGTTGTTTGTTTTGTTTTGTCTTATTTTGGTCCTTCTGGGCACCAGGGTTTATTTCACAGAATCACTGGGAACCTGGCCTGGGGCGCCCACATGCCTCCAGATGGTGTGGGACATGAGATAACAAGCACAATAATCACAGCTGGGATCAAGGGCTCCGGTGGCCCTAATGACATCCACAAAAATGGTGGCAAGAGGAGACCTAACTACATGGGACCAAGGCCTGGGCACTGGCCTGCTGTAGCTTATTTACTCGGGGTTTCTGAAGTTCTGGCTGGTGAACTTGGCCTTGCTACCCAGCTCCTTCTCGATTCTGAGGATCTGGTTGTACTTGGCCAGGCACGTGGCTCGGCAAGGTACACCAGTCTTGATTTGACCTATGCTGAGTCCCACCACCAGGTCAGTGATGAAGGTGTCTTCTGTCCCCCTGGACTGATGGATACCACGATGCCCCAGCTGTTGGACTGCACCAGCTTGCATGCCTGAGTCAAGTCACTGAGCCAGTCTGGTTGACTTTGAGTAGCAGGCAGTTGCAGGCCTTCTCATTCATGGCCTTGGTGATGCACTTGGGGTTGGTTGCTGTGAGATTGTCGCCCACCACCTAGATGCTGGCATTGGTTGTGAACTTCTGCCAGGTGTCCCAGTCATCCCTGTCAAAGGGGTCCTCGAAGGACACCACTGGATAGTCCTTGATGAAGGACTTGTAGAGGTCACCCAGCTGATCTGGTGAGATGTACCTACTGAGGTCTTCAGGAGACATACTTCTGAGACCTGAAGAACTCGGACATGGCCACGTCCATGCCGATGACCACCTTGTCCTCATTCTCCAGGATGTTGAGTGCGAAGCCACCCTCATTGCCTACATTGGTGGCGTTCTCGCCATACTTCCCCTTGATGATATTCTTCAGGGTGTGGTAGACCTCAGCCCCGATGCTCATGGCCTCCTTAAAACTGGCTGCACCCACAGGCAAGATCACGAATTCCTGCACAGCCACCTTATTGCTGGTGTGCGAGCCACTGTTGATCACATTGAAGGCAGGGAGAGTCAAGATGACCTCGTGGTCAGCGATGTGGCAATAGAGGGCTACCCCATTCTCCATGGCACTGGCCTTGCACACTGCAAGAGATACTCCCAGGATGGCATTTGCCCCAAACTTGGATTTATTTTCAGTCTCGTCCATCTCAATCATCAGCTTATCAATCTTCTCCTGCTCCACGACATTCAATGCCTTGCTAACCAGGGCAGGTGCCATAGTATTTTTGATGTGATCAATAGCCTTTGACACATCCTTGCCCAGGTAACAGGTCTTGTCATTGTCACACAACACTAGGGCCTCGTAGATGCCAGTGCAGGCCCCACTGGGCACAGCAGCTAGGAAGAGACCTTTCCAGGTGTAGAGGTCAACTTCCACCATGGGGTTCTCATGACAGTCAAAGATCTCTTGGGTGTACATCTTGAGAGTCGACATATTTGATTTCTGGCTACCATATCTCTGGCTACCCAAATGCAAGTTTAGTCCTCTTTGTGAGCTAGTAAGAGGCAGGACCAGTAGGTAAAAGAGGGTGCTACACTTTTGCACCTAGATGCAAAAGTGGCGAGCAGCTCTCTGGTTTTGTTTTTCCTTTATGTATTTGGTGCAGTGTCTCATTACACAACCTGAACTTGTAGTGATCCTGATGTTTTCAGCCTTCCCAGCACTGGGATTATAGGCAAGTGCCACCCCACCTGGGGGTAGGGCTGGTATAGCATGCAGTATCAGGGATGGAACCTCTGTCACAGAAACTTTGGTTCCTATGGAAACTGCCAAAGTCATCATCATCATCATCACCATCCACTACACCACTCTTCTCTTCTGAAAGCATAGATTTTACCATCTCTATCATCCACACATGTGTAATCTGATGATTCACTTTTGACCTCCCAAACCAGCAGACCTGACTTCCCATGTGCCAGTGTACCTCCTCTCACAGATGGCGTGCAGCTTTCCTCCAGGCTGGTGCACAACTTCCTACATGTTATGTGGCTTGTGTCCACCAAAACCAACATGCAAGTTTAGTCCTCTTTATGAGCTAGTGAGAGGCAGGACCAGGCAGGATATTACAAATGTGGCCAGAGCTCTTCCTCCAAAGCATGAATTAGTCTACTTATAGGTATGATTATTGGGCTATCTCGAGAATACAGTCCTCTATAAAATGCAGTTTGGCTTGGTCTCTTGCATGTTCCCAGTGTCTTATCATGTGATGTCCTGAACCAGTTATAGACTCTCCCAGCCAGAAACATCTTGTCCTTATTCCACAAACATGAGCCATGATAAACCACTTCTTTTTATATCTATTCAATAATTTCTGTGTTATTAGCAAAAGAAATTGGACGAGGACCTCTGAGTACCATCACCTCAATACATTTCTTTCAAGGTGAAGAGCAGCTGTGAGATGCTAGTAGCCAGTACCTGAAGAAGCAAGGGCATGATTGTACCAGCCAATAAAGGAGGTCCGACCAGGGCACTGAGGAGGTACTATAAACAAAGTCCTGCCATAGTTAGGCACCACCATAGGGATGGGGAACAGGAAACATTCTTACCTGCTACTCAATAACAGTATGATTTTTCATTTACTTCTGAGAATTTTGCTAAGAATCATGATTCATTTGAAACTACATATCCCCAATAGATACCATGAGGATTCCAGAACTGTGACACCAATACTGAGATAACAAGCATCTTTGTGGGTGGAGAGTCTGTGCCCCTGTGTAGGAGGGAATTCCCTCCAGCTACCTAACCTGGAGTCCGTTCTTATCTGCTCTAACTTTCCAATTAAAGCTTTTATTTATTTATTTTTATTTATTTATTTATTTTGTAAAACTTGTACAAGCTTGTGATACTTTGGCCACACTT